>SJYX01017799.1:77089-103619 GCA_006410675.1 Oreotragus oreotragus
GGAGAAATATCAATAACCTCAGATATGCTGATGACACCACCCTTATGGCAGAAAGTGAGGAGGAGCTAAAAAGCCTCTTGATGAAAGTGAAGGAGGCTAGTGAAAAAGTTGGCTTAAAGCTCAACATTCAGAAAACGAAGATCATAGCATCCAGTCCCATCACTTCATGGCAAATAGATGGGGAAACGGTGGAAACAGTGTCAGACTTTATTTTTTTGGGCTCCAAAATCACTGCAGATGGTGACTGCAGCCATGAAATTAAAAGACGCTTACTCCTTGGAAGGAAAGTTATGACCAACCTAGATAGCTATTCAAAAGCAGAGACATTACTTTGCTGACTAAGGTCTGCCTAGTCAAGGCTATGGTTTTTCCTGTGGTCATGTATGGATGTGAAAGTTGGACTGTGAAGAAAGCTGAGTGCCGAAGAATGGATGCTTTTGAACTGTGGTGTTGGAGAAGACTCTTGAGAGTCCCCTGGACTACAAGGAGATCCAACCAGTCCATTCTGAAGGAGATCAGCCCTGGGATTTCTTTGGAAGGAATGATGATGAAGCTGAAACTCCAGTACTTTGGCCACCTCATGCGAAGAGTTATCTCATTGGAAAAGACTCTGATGCTGGGAAGGATTGGGGGTAGGAGGAGAAGGGGATGACAGAGGATCAGATGGCTGGATGGCATGACTGACTCGATGGACATGAGTCTGAGTGAAATCTGGGAGGGAGTTGGTGATGGACAGGGAGGCCTCGCGTGCTGCAATTCATGGGGTCACAAAGAGTCGGACACGACTGAGCGACTGAACTGAACTGAACTGAGTCTTCATATCATTGTTGTATGATAGGTATTATTTATAATCACTGTTTTATAGATGAGGGAAAATAAAGTCCAAAGACTTAACTAGTCACTTGCATAAGACCACCAAAAAAGCAGGTGATATTGCTGGAGTTGAACTCAAGTGTTTCTGACTCCAAAGCTTTTGCCCTTTCCAATATATTTTGATCCCTCTGAATTGGATCTCAAATCACAAGTATCAGTAGTGTTACCGAGCATATATTATAGCACCCATGTGAGATTTACATAGTACTTTCACTTCTTCCCCTTCCTCTCTATCCTGAATAACCCACTCCTCCATGTTTTGGTTCCTACCACCCCAGCACAACCTCATTTCTTGAGGTCACCAATGACCTCCATCTTGCCAGTTCAATGACAATTTCTCAGTCCTTATCTTTCCAGACTTCTCAGAAGTTTTTAACACTTTTGGTCACCCCCTCCTTCCTGAAATTCTTTCTTCTCTTGGCTCTGATATATCACACTCTCCTGGTTTAGTGCCACTTCAGTTCATCATAGAGTTCTTCCCCTGTTGACCTCTGAGGCTATAATGCCCCATTCCTTGCCCTCCTCGTATCTGCTCACAGATACATATCCAAGAAAACTGAAAACCTATGTTCACACAAAAATATGGACATGGATGTTCACAGGAGCATTATTCATCATGGCCGAAAAGTGGAGACAATCCACATGTCCATCAACTGATGAACAGATTAGTAAAACGTGGTATATCCATACAATATTATTCAGTCATAAAAAATGAATAAATACTAATCCATGCTTCAACATGAATGGACCTTGAAAACATCATGTTAAGTAAAAGAAGCCATACACAAAGGCACCCACTATATCATTCTATTTATATGAAACATCCAGAACAGACAAATTTATAGAGACATAAAGTAGCTTAACTGTTGCTAAGGGTTGGGAGAATGAAGAAATAGATGTGACTACATATAGGCATTTTGGGGTGATGAAAGTGTTCCAGAATTAAATAGTGATGATGGTTGTACAACTTGATGAATGCACAAAAAATCATACTTCATAAGAATGAATTTTATGTGGATTATATCTCAATTTTTTTCAAAGAATGTGATCTTAACAGTAATTAGATTATCTCCTGTGATGTTGGAAAGGCAGCACAATGGAAAGAGCACTGACTCAGGAGACCTGGGCACCTACCACATTTCTACTACCAAGATCACTGTGATGGCGAGTCAATCACATAACTCCTCTGGTCTTTAGGGAGAAGTTGTAAAAGAAGGATCTGGATTCATAGATGATCTTTAAAGTTTCCTTCAGTCCCATAGCTCACTGTTTCTAAATCTATAAAAAACCCTCAACAGAGAAAAGATGCATATTCACTGTTTCTAAATCTATAAAAAACCCTCAACAGAGAAAAGATACATATTTCTATGCTCCTTATTATACTTCCCCAGTATAGATGAGGTGCTACAGCCTGAGTGGGGAGAGCACCCCTTTGGAGGAACCAGATATCCAAGTTGAAAGCCCTACCTGCCAGCTTGCTAACTGCCTGACCTGAGACAAGTTATTTCATCTCACTTCACCTCAGTCTCCTCCTTTGTAAAACTGTGGAATAGTAGTGCCTACTACTATAAATATTAAATGAGCTTATATTTTAGAGAGTGGTCATCATGAAGCCTAATAATAGATGTTTAAAACAAAACAAGGTGAGGACAGCTTTTGGCTACATCTAAGAGCAATTGTTGAATATCTAGACTGTAGCAAGTCATGTAGTTACTGATTTTTTTTCCCCAAATGTCCTTTCTTTTAGTCTTTTCACAAAGACCAGAGGTACTGATACTTATTTAACATGAGGAAATAGAGTCGGCTCTGTTGAGTGATTTGGGCCAGGATCTCTTAGTCTAGGGCTTTTTGTTTTTCGCTCACAGAAGCCACCCAGTAAGGAATCAGGGCACCCAACCACCTGCGCTGGGATTAGGGCAGCACAGGTTTCTTGGAACAGTGTGTGTAGGGATTGGGAACGAGCATGAGAAAAAGGCATTCTTCTGAACGGGACCCTAGTGTGTCAGGTCCTCCTCCCGTGCTCCTCACATAGACTTTTTCAGAACCTGGAAATTCCCAAAGTACATTCACACTACACATTTAATGTATGTTTCTCCAGATCACATTTCTACCCACAGACTTTTTAAAAATAATTAAAAGACTGACTTTCTATGTACATGATTCTAAATGGGAAACTGGACTAGTGAACTTTGAATCTAAGTGTCACACCCTCCATCGTTTAGTGAGTGAACACTCTTTAAACTGTATTCTTCCATAAGAAACACATTGTTTAAAGGTGAGTTACAAATTAGTCGTATTTCCAATTGTGGAGGTATAGAATAACCTCTAGATTTTTAAGGACATTTAAAAGTTACACAACTTTATGGGGATCATTAAACACTGGGTGTTTAAAATAATATTTAATATATTTAATCTGCTGGAAATAACACTTCCATTGTTTAAAACGGACTGACTTATTTCTCTGCAGGCTTGTTCCTTCCTCTGTGCTTTTCCTTCCTCTGTACTTTTTCTGTGTGCCCAACAAGACTGATTCCTACAATTTCTATTCATGAATATAATAATAAATAATAAAGGCTGGCACTTTAAGTATTAATACTTAACCCTGTTCCATCACCATCCTCTTACATATATTATTTCATATCACACAACAAAATGATAATCCACCCTATTTTATAGATTATAAAATTGAGTTTGAGTGGTGACATATCTTGCCTCCAGCCACACAACTGTGAGAAGGTCCTAGTAGACACAGAACCAGGGCTCCCCTCCTCTCTGGACCTCATCATGGCCACAGACCTTCCTCTCCAACCAAGTAAAATTTGTCTCTTTTCACAGGCCTCCTACAAATGATCTTTGCTGATCAGAATTTGCTTTCTTCTTTATTCCTTAGGCATTTATACACTCAGTTAGTAGAGCATTCATTTGTGATTTTTGGCAATTTTTGGAATTTTTAAATGCATCATTAAATATATTTTGTGTTTATCAGGCAAACTTTTTATTTACTTACAAAGAAGAGGCTCTGTTTTCTCTCTCTCTCTGTTTATTCTGCTATGACCTGCGAGCAAAAGAATATTCTCAGTATAGTAGGTGCTCAGCAGATCCTATCAATTCACCACTCATTAATCACAGTGTTGTGATTAGCACGAGTGCAGCAGCCTAACAAATATTCAGTCTCATTTTGAAATCAACTTCATTTACCACTGCTCACCACTGTATCTAATATCCTCACTTATATTACTTTTCAAATCTGATGATGACACTTAACAAGAATGGCTTATATTTCTTCATAATATACACAGTGTACAAATAAACTAAAATTAAGCCCCAAGTCTTAGTAACATGAGTCTTCAAAACAATGCAATCAGTAAAATCTTGTCCGACAGGTGGAAGGAGCCCAATGTCTGTGGTTTATGCTGTCCTCTGCATAGTTGGCTGAGAAGTTAAACCATCAGAGTGCATTAGAAAATGTATCTTGTATTTTCATTTCCTAAGAAATGAACCAGAAATTATATTTTGCAACTTGGAAAGGCATGTTTTCCTCAAATAAAACTTGAACTCTTACATCTGCTCATAAAAATGTAGAGCATCTTAAAATATGAACAAATGCTAGAGTTTTAGGAATGACAGAACAGCTGCTGCATATGCAGATGTGATGCAAAGGCTGTGGAAACATTATTCAGCTATTCAGAAATTGAATCTGAAAAGTCTTCTATTTTGGTACACAAGAGTTGATTTATTTTCCCTTTTCTAAACCAGTTCTTTAACCAAAAGTTAGAAAGAAGAGACTGCCATATTTAAAACCTAAATCAATATATACCATGATAATACAAGATAGCTCACATTTCTACTAATCTGAACTAATATTCCAGTTTTTGAAATATATACAAAGCCACCGTAGCTACTAAATTAAGCTTGTCATGCCATGAACAGGCAGTAGCATGATTTTCTCATGAGACACAGAAAACAATTTTTTTTTTTTTTTAGAAACAGAGGTGGAACAGAGACAGGTAAGAACTGTAACAGAATAAGAGAATAAATTTGAAGTCCTGATTTTCTTTTTCTTTCAAAGGGAATATGAGCATCACGAACCAGAGCCACCATGGTACACACAGAGAAAATGTGAGGGGGTCTCCCAGGAAGGTGTGATGCTGTGTTACAAAGCCCACCAGCTCTGTCCCCTACTGATTCACTGTCTCTATCCACTCCAGTGGCCTTCCAATTCCTGATCTAACCCAAGTAGGTGTTTTCCTGACTCTGAGGCTTCACAGAGGCTACTCTTACGGCCTTAAATGTATTTTTGTTTGTTTTCCTAAAAAATATCTTTCTGCTTAGAAAGTTATACTGCACTCTAGAACTTAGCTCAAATGCTGTTCTTCAAGGAAGCATTCTCCAACCCTCCAGATGCTGTCAATCTCCTTGCTACACTCCTATAGCACCTTTCCTTCTGTATAGCACTTTCTACAATTGTAATTAAATAACTAAAAGTGCTATTTGTTGTATAAAGTCATTGTATCCCCAGATGGCAAGTTTTAGGAGATCTTTGTTTTTCAGCTGTGCCCACAACACCCAGCAAAGTTCCCTGCCCTCAAGGAGAGTGCTTGGTATATTAACACTCATACCTTCACTTCCAAGCACTATCTCTGATCTGCCTTCCCAGTTTCCTATACTCTCAACTTGAAACTCTGACCTTCAATTAAGTTAGTGCCAGGCAACAGACCACTGGACCCCACGAAATGGCTCTGGTTAGAAACGCCCTCTTCCCTTGCTCCTTGGACCAGTCTGATTTCTCTTCTAATGTTATTCCCTTTTGGTCTAGTTTCACAGTCTCTACTGAGAAGAAAGTAACAACAACCAAAGGGATTTGCTTGCATTCCCTTTGGAAACTTCATAAGGCTATTTCCACAGTTGACGATCACTTGGACGTTGGTGGGGAGGGAAGCTTTTTTTTTTTTAAGTGCAATATTTCACAACAGCTGAAATAATTTTCTGCCAAAGTCTGTTCTAAATTCAGTGTGTGTTTTCTCTGTATGTACAAGGCAGCCAAAGGTCTAGAGATATAATGTGATATATGAATTTAGCACTTCAATATGCAAAAACAGAACAGATATTTTTATATGCTGCTAATGATAATAACAACTACTGACTCTAAAGTAAGCAAATCTATATTTGTTTTCAAGTTAAGGGTGTTACTTGAGACTATTCGAAAACATTTGCTATAGGGGTGTGAACAGTGTAGACTCTCATCAAAATCCATCTGTCTGAATCTATTAACTGGCATTTCCCCAGCTGGGGCATTCCTGCATAACAAAAGCTCCATAATTATGTAGAGGGTGAGGGCTGATACCTAAATTAGACACTGGATTTATTTTATCCAGAATTAAAAGTTCTAAAAGATTTTTGTCAATGTGTGTCTTTACAACCCAACTATATCAAACACAAAACAAAAGGTGATATCGAATAGAGAATTCAAGTTCAAGCTTCAAAGTCAAGGTATTTATCAAGACTATTTTCTCTAATTAAAAAAAAGAATCCTCCACAACTTGTTCACAAAAACATCTTGAAAATGCTTATGTAAACTCTTCAGGGAGAGGTATGTACTGTTTCATCACCTTCCTATCCCCTACTGATCTGACTGCTTTCTACTTTTCACTCAGTGTTTAATGAAGAGATATGTGATTTTTCAAAATATGTTTTCCAGGGATTAATATATTTGGATTACCTAAATTAAACAAAAACAACTCCGTTTCCATCATATTAAAAGGTTCTGTTTTTATGTGTCTATTGAGCAAATTGAAGGTAGTAATAAATACTTTCAGATTGATCATCATAAGCCTACAATGCAGGAGACCTGGGTTTTATCCCTGGGTCCAGAAGATCCCCTGGAGAAGGGAATAGCAACCCACTCTAGTATGCTTGCCTGGAAATTCCATGGACAGAAGAGCCTGGTAGGCTACAGTCCATGGGGTCACAAAGTGTCGGACACGACTGAGCAACTCTCACTCTATTGATCTCCTATATCTATGTCAAGTTCACGCCTAACACCTTCTCTTCTGAAAAGTGGAGTGCTTTTCTAGGCTCTGCAGGAAATGTTATTCTTACTGGCTCTGGCTGGGTCTATCTCACTGTCATTAATTTTTTTCTTCCTTGTATATCAAAAGTATATATTATATATTTTCTCTTTGTAGTAAGTAAACTGAAAGGATTCGGGACCTAACATCAAAAAGTCTGCCATTAGTTTGCTTTGAGTATCATAGGCTACTTGTCACTCTGAAAACATTATGGACACAACTGAGCTTTCAGGGCAAACAGTTGTACTTCCTGCTGATGCTGAATCGTGAACATTCAACTTAACTCTTATCTTTAGCCTTTATTCAACCCTAAAAAGGCTAACATATCAGGATGTAAGGCCTCAGTAGCTCCAGAAGAGAATGGGATGAGGGCCTTTCCCAGACACTCTGCTTGCTGTCACTAAGCAACAGCTCTGCCCATAGATAACACCTGATTATGCTGTACACAGAGAACAAAGAAAATGAATAGACAAAATTCAAAATTAATATAAAATTGTGATATGAGCTTGAATCCCTTTCTTCAGAAAACCTTTTTATGTGAGATACTTTAAAGAATTCTAATTTGAATCCCCTTCTCTTGCCCATCCTGTTATGAGCTGGATTAAACTATTCAAATGCTACATGCCAAAAGGACAGGAAAAGGAGTGGGGGAAGAGCCAAGAAATGTATGCACTGCCTCCTGAGCCGCCTGACACATAACTTAGGACCCTTAGAAATTCGTCATCAGTCCTATGAAGTCTAACATCGTCTCTGTTATTGATAGCAGAGGAGTAAAGTTGGAAGAATACATAATTCATTAACTTATGAGACGGGCAAAGGAGATTTATCCCCATCTTCCCCTCCTCCAAAAACATAAGCACTACATTTCAAAGGAGTTAAATATAAGAGCTTCCTTTCAGAACAACTGTAAAAATCACAGGATGTATAAAATTGTTTTAGTTGGTAAAAAGAATAAACAGGAAATCCCCTACATCCCCACCTGGCATTACTCTAGCTGCTCCTTGTGCTGGAGGAGTCTTGAAGAGATTTATCACACCAGAGCTTTTGTGGGAGCTTTCTTTACCCAAGCACCACTTTGAACACAAGTTTTACAGAGGCCATCAACCTCAGAGGTTAAATTTGAAATGAAGTTTCATTTTGGTATATTTCAGTCAAGTGGAGTAAACCACACAGTATCCTATGTACTGAACTCACGTCCTGTGCACTTACTGAACTTAAAACAAAACTGCTGTCATTGGTTTTCTTCCTGTACTCAGGCATCTAGAGAAAAGAAAGGAGGCCATATTTACAGCAACTACTACATGATAAAATGGTGTCTTTGAAGTGTGTCCCACAGATCTAGACCTTCACAATTTTCTGGAAACCATCTTAAAAATGCAGGTTCCTGGATCTTCTTCTGACTTTCTTGCCAGTGGATCCCAGATTATGTAAGTTGAAAGAGCACAGGGACCTTCTCCGTGGTCCAATGGCTGGGACTCCACACTCCCAATGCAGGGGCCCCAGGTTCAATACCTGGTCAGAGAACTATTAATAGATCCAGCATGCTGCAACTAAAAGATTCTGTGTGCTACAACTAAGACCCAGTGCAGACAAATAAGTAAATAAAACATTAAAAAAGAAAAAAGGGCATCAGGTGATTCTTCTATACTGAAACTTGCGAACTAATTTGAATGACTGTCTAAATGCTTTCACATAGGTTATCTTATTTAGTAATTTAAGAATGTATATACAAAGTATAAATAGACCCACAAACATAGAAAACTAAATTAGGAGTTTGGGATTAACATATACACACTATTATACTTAAAACAGATAACCAATAAAGGAGGTCTTTGCCATTAGAATAAAATAAAATAATGCTTATTCGCACAATCAATGGCACACGTGTGTGTGCTAAGTTGCCTTACTACTAAGTTGCTTCAGTCGTGTCCGACTCTGTGCGACCCCATAGATGGCAGCCCACCAGGCTCCGCCGTCCCTGAGATTCTCCAAGCAAGAATACTGGAGTGGGTTGCCATTTCCTTCTCCAATGCATGAGAGTGAAAAGTCAAAACAAAGTCGCTCAGTCGTCTCCGACTCTTAGCGACCCCGTGGACTGTAGCCCACCAGGCTCCTCCCTCCATGGGATTTTCCAGGCAAGAGTACTGGAGTGGGGTACCATTGACTCATGCCCGATTCTTTGTGATGCTATGGACTGTAGCCTGCCAGACTCCTCTGTCCACGGGAATTCTCCAGGCAAGAATACTGGAGTGGGTTGCCATTTCCTTCTCCAGGGGATCTTCCCAACCCAGGGATTGAACCTGGGTCTCCTGGCGTTCCTGCGCTGTAGATTCTTTACCACTGAGTCTCAGTGTAGCTGTTGCCCTTTTCCCTAGGAACTCCATAGGTTGTGACAAACCATTGCAATGGTTTCAACCAGAGTGGAAATTTCTTAATCATTTTGGAAGGTTGACCAGAGGAAGGAAAAAAAAATAAATAAGAGGTACGGGGTAAGGGATAAATGGGATTTTCTCTGTTTCAACAATCTCTCTAAATTGAGTTCATAATTGCCTTGAGGTCATAAGTACATTATTAATATTTCCCACATTCCAAATTGGGAAGTTTGGTCACAGTAAGATTTCTCAGGGAGCCAGTAAGTTATCAGTGGAGTTAGGAATCAAATTCAGCCTTGTTTTCAGTTGGGTTCTCCAGCAGTTCACTGCCTTTCATATGCAGATTATTCATTATGCAATAATTTAATTCAATGCTTTTCATAAAGAATGTCACAGAAGGGCTGCTTCATGTGTGTTACTTTGTTGTTGCCCTGGTGACATTTGAGGAGCCCTCAGGCGACCATGGATATCTGAGGATTTCAGAGAGCAACTCCACGTGAACAAAAAGAGTGAGTGTTCCATTGCAGCTGTTCAGTGGAGATTCTCAAGTTGTGCACCATGAATTAGAACTTTTCTTCTGGCTTTTTTTCCCCCGCTCTTGCCTCTAGTCAGCATGTTAGATAAATTCAGCTTTACATGAGCTTATGCATAATCAAAGAGCTCAACTATTTTTTATGAAATTTTATAAAACCTTTTTAACCATTGACCTGAAACCATTCTACATATATACTAAAGGCAGAGAGTCATCAGATTTCTTNGCCTCTAGTCAGCATGTTAGATAAATTCAGCTTTACATGAGCTTATGCATAATCAAAGAGCTCAACTATTTTTTATGAAATTTTATAAAACCTTTTTAACCATTGACCTGAAACCATTCTACATATATACTAAAGGCAGAGAGTCATCAGATTTCTTATAAGAATCACTAATAGTTGGAATCTCCTTGAAAAAAAAAGATTTTATCTTATTCATTTTTGTGTCCCCAGTTCCAGGCACTATAATTTTGCATAACGTAGGACATCAATAAATGTTTATGAATGAATAAATACAGCCTGTGAGATCTATTTCAGATCTATTTTCAAGAGGGTCCTTTTAAAGTAACTACTGCCCAAAAGCCCTATGAAAACTAGATCAAGAACTCACATTACTTTCATTGCAGAAATTATAGACTATCAAGTGTCTGTAATACATATACCATGTATATTTCAGACACTCATTTTAACGTTAAATCTGAGTAATCACACCGAGACTTGGAGTGAAAAAGCCCCAGTAAGTGAGGTTGGAAACTTGGGAGTTCACAGGAGCTCTTATAGGTTCTGCTAATTCAACAAAAGTCATCTTCAAGAACCACGGAAGACCTTAGGTTCTGCAATGCCCAGGCAAGAAAAGAGGCTCTAACCATTAATCAAGTTGTAAAGCAAGGCAACTTAGAAAAGATGGATATAAAATCAATAAAGGGGAGGAGGGTTTGGGGGAGAATGCATATATGTGCATGTATGGCTGAGACCCTTTGCTGTTCACCTGAAACTATCACAACATTGCCTGTTAATTGGCCACGTGTGTTAGTCACTTCAGTTGTGTCTGACTCTTTGCAACTTCATGGACTGTAGCCTGCCAGGCTCCTCTGTCCATGGGATTCTCCAGGCAACAATACTGGAGTGGATTGTCATGCCTTCCTCCAGGGGATCTTTCTAACCCAGGGATCTAACCTGGGGCATTCTGCATCTTCTGCATCATAGGCCAATTCTTTACTGCTGAGCCACCGGGGAAACCCTAATTGGCTATAACCCAATACAAAATAAAAAGTTAAAAAAAAATAAAACTAATATGATCAGTAAGAAAAAAGGCACATTTTTCCATTAAAAAATCAATAAGGACTTGTGATGCTTATACCACATGCTGGTGGAGAAAGGAAAATGGTTTCACAAAATCATGAAGTCCTGGAATTAGAAAAATTTATAGGCTGTCTATCTGATACAGCACTGGAAATCACACATGAGATCCACAAGTTTGTCATCTGGCCTCTTCCCACCTCTCTGGTCTTCCCTTTACCAGCTCTCCTTCCTGACCCATGGCCCCAGCAATACTGAACTTATGTTGCTTCATGCCTCTGTTTCTTTACATTGTACTTGCTCCTCCTCTTTCTTAGAGTATAATTTCTCTTCCTAGAGAGACCTTCTCTGACCACTGGATCCAAACCAGTACTCTCTTGCATTCTCCAGGTCCTTCTTTATAACACTTAACATCTTATGCATTTGTTTACTATTTATTATTACCTATCTTCCCCAGTTAAATGGAAAACCAATGAGGGGGCTAAATTTGTCTGGTTTGTTCACCACTGAACAAGTTGCTGGGACAGTATTTGCTGTATTAGATACTTAATAAATATTTGCTGAATAAGTTAGGGCTTCCCTGGTGGCTCAGTGGTAAAGAATCTGCCTGCCAATACAAGAGATGCAGGTTAGATTCCTGGGCCAAGAAGATCCCCTGGAGAAGGAAATGGCAACCCACTCCAGTATTCTTGCCTGGAAAATTCCACGGACAGAGGAGCCTGGTGGGCTACAGTCCATGGAGTTGCAAAGAGTCGGACACAACTAAGTGACTGAACACCCACAAGTAAGGTGAATGAATGAAAAACTGGAGTCGGTCTCTGTAGAAAAAACAAAAAAGCCATACGATTTAGAGGATTTCACCCCCAAAACCTATTTCTCCAGTGTTATGATTTTTATTAACGGTCAAAAAGGAACATTTCCATCTTAAATGAAAAATTAATATTTAAATTCCAACCAAGTTTTCTTCATTTTCCCCAGCCTAATATGTGCTAACAACACCTGTGTTCATTTCCTTTAGCTGTAAAATGAAAAATCCCAATTGCACTTTGGAAGGATGCTGGAGGACTGGAAAAGGCTGTTGTTATTGTTCAGTCACTAAATCATGTCCAACTCCCCTCTGTCCATGAGATTCTTGAGGCGAGAATGCTAGAGTGGGCTGCCATTTCCTTCTTCAGGGGAGCTTCCTGACCCAGGGACAAACCCACGTCTCTTGACCTGGCAGGCGGATTCTTTACCACTGAGCCACCAGGGAAGCCAGGGAAAGGTTTGGTGCTCAAACCCACAAAGATGACAGGTGTGCCAAACACCTTGGGGTGGGCGTTGTTCATGGTAGGCCAGGCAGAGTTTGAGGCCACCAGAGGTAAACTCAGCACTTGAGAGCGAGCAACCATATTCTTTTAATGTCTTTCAGTTATTGAGGCCATGAGTCAGGGTGCCAAGAAACACTTATATCTCATGGGAAAGACTTTGCTCCTGAAGGTAAATAAGGCACCATCATTCCCTCAACAAGTTTGTATTCTAGACTGACTTCAGATACAGGAATTTTGCTTATGAAGGGTACAGTTATATATGAATGCACCAGCAAACCCAAAAGTCACTTGCTGTGACTTGGAATCTAATCTTAAGTTTATGGCTAAATGAGGTGTGTGACCTCGAAGAGGTTAATTGTATCTCTTCAAGGTTCAATCAGCTTGTGTGAAATGAACAGCCTGGACAAGATAATCTGCAAGCTTTCCATGTTCTCTAATAGCTCATGACGCTCTGAGCTAAATAGAAAGAAAAGAATGTTGGCCTAAATTTGCTCAAAATATTGAAGAGTTTGAATAAACAAGTATCATCTCTATCAATATCAGTTTGCCTTTTTGAATCTTGCTAGGAAACTCCAATACTTTTGCTACCTAATGTGAAGAAGTGACTCACTTGAAAAGACCCTGATGCTGGGAAAGATTGAAGGTGGGAGGAGAAGGGGATGGCAGAGGATGAGATGGTTGGATGGCATCACTGACTCAATGGACATGTTTGAGTAAGCTCTGGGAGTTGGTGATGGATAGGGAAGCCTGGCATGCTATAGTCCATGGGGTCTCAAAGAGTTGGACATGACTGAGCGACTGAACTGAAGTGAGGAACTGATTCACAAAATAGGTAAGAAAAGGCATTCATTGTTTTATTTCTTCAACAACTCAGTTATTTTACCATGTGGATTTATAGTAAGAAGTAAAAGATTTTCCTTAATGTCAGACAAAGTTTCTCTCAGTTCAGTTCGTCGGTCATGTCTGACTCTTTACAACCCCATTGGACTGAAGCATGCCAGGCTTCCCTGTCCATCACCAACTCCCAGAGCTTACTCAAATTCATGTCTATCAAGTCGGTGATGCCATCTAACCATCTCATCCCCTGTTGTCCCCCTTTCCTCCCGCCTTCAATCTTTCCCTGCATCAGGGTCTTTTCCAATGAGTCAGTTCTTCCTATCAGGTGGCTAAAGTACTGGAGTTTCAGCTTCAGCATCAGTCCTTCCAATGAATATTCAGGACTGATTTCCTTAGGATGGACTGGTTTGATCTCCTTGCAGTCCAAGGGACTCTCAAGAGTCTTCTCCAACACCACAGTTCAAAAGCATCAGTTCTCTGGCACTCAGCTTTCTTTATAGTCCAACTTNGTTTCAGCTTCAGCATCAGTCCTTCCAATGAATATTCAGGACTGATTTCCTTAGGATGGACTGGTTTGATCTCCTTGCAGTCCAAGGGACTCTCAAGAGTCTTCTCCAACACCACAGTTCAAAAGCATCAGTTCTCTGGCACTCAGCTTTCTTTATAGTCCAACTTTCACTATTAAAGTTTCTCTAATATAGAACAAAAGGACTCTTGGTGGTGAGGCAAGAACCAGACAGAAAGAATTCAGCAGAGTGAATGGAAAGGCACGAACTTGAAGTTGAATGAAACTGCACTTTACTAGCTGTTTTGGCCTTGGCTAAGTTCCTTCACTTACCCTATCGTTCAAATGGGGATGATAACCATGACCTCAGCACGTGGCTGTGATGTTTCACAGGATGACGGGGGAGAAGCACTGAATTGGAGCTTGACACGCAGGGGATCCTCATCGTCCTCCCACCCACCAAAGGGCACTCAGCTATGGAAGGGGGAGATGGTGACCAGGTGGGAAGGTCTTGGGGAAGTCCTTGAAAGTGAGTAGGATTTAGGTAGGCTGAAGGGAGACAAAAGGATTGGGACTGGAAGACATTTGTGTGGCTTAAGGCATGGAGTCTGAAATAAACTTTAGGGGCATTTCTTAGTTACTGGTGAGAGGAGAGTGCCAGGCAGGCTACTCACACACAACAATGAAAATCACCTAGGAGCCTTGTTAAAAAAATGCATACTACACACTCCCTCCCACCCCCACCCCCACGCATGGTGGTGGTTTCATCACTAAGTCGTGACCCCATGGACTGTAGGCTGCTAGGCTTCTCTGCCCATGGGATTCTCTAGGCAAGAATACTGGAGTGGGTTGCCATTTCCTTCTCCAGGGGATCTTCTNTCCCACCCCCACCCCCACGCATGGTGGTGGTTTCATCACTAAGTCGTGACCCCATGGACTGTAGGCTGCTAGGCTTCTCTGCCCATGGGATTCTCTAGGCAAGAATACTGGAGTGGGTTGCCATTTCCTTCTCCAGGGGATCTTCTTGACCCAGGGATCGAACCCAGTATACATACTCATGTACACTGTCTCCTGGGGCTGATTTTGACTGCTCAGGTCTGGGAAAAGTTTTTTAAAGAGGTTTTCCAGTGATTCTGATGTTCGGTCAGGTTTGGGAGTCACTGGGTTGAATTAACAACAACTGACTGAGCTTACAGAGCAGAGGTCACGCAGGGCAGCAGGAAAGTGAGCCCAAGGGTAAGCTCAGGGGTAGGAGCCTGGATTCAAATAATCCCCTGGCCTTCTTTGACCTTGGGACCATGGACAGTCACAAAGTATTTGCTCTGAAGCCTAGGCATCAAATAAGAAAGCACATGAAACCTTAGCACAATGCCTGGCTTACAATTTTTATCCTCATTTGTCACATAATGTAGTAGAAATCAGAGCACCCTGCCTACCTTAAAAGACTTTAGTGAGAACCTATTAATTTTAAGCCACTATTAGAACCCTTAGTGGAAAAACACTTAACTGTACAGGTTATACAAATATTCAAGATCATCATTAATCATCATCATCATTATCATGAGGACCCTATCTAGGATGCCAGAATGCCTGGTCAGCTTCCATCTATTATACCCATTGGTAACTTTGAGGTGACACTGGGGCATGGCTGGGGAAATGGTTCTACTTTGTCACTACAACACCCAGAAACAGTCAGCCCTTCCTAAGTGCTGGACTGTGACTGGGGTGTGGGTCTTGGAGTCATCAGAATCTCACATATCCTATAATGACCTGTAGATCATTCGAAATGTGCCACTCTCATAAATCTATAATGACAGGTAGTAGTTCCTTAACCTCTCCAAGCCTGGGTTTCCTCATGCATAAAGTGGGGACAGTATCAGCATACAGGGTCACACCATACAGCTTGGTAAGCTGTGTGTGCCCTACACAGAGCAAGCAGCCAAAGGGGGCCAGGGAGGTGGACATCCCAGCCCAGGGTGCACTCACCTAGCCATATGCCCATGGGGCTGCACTTTCTCAGAGAAGGCAGTTTCTAATAATTTTCTCATTCTGGGCCCGGAGTGGAAACTTTTTTCTAAATCACAGCAAGCTTCTCTGTGTGCTAACAGGGACGCTGGGAGTACTTGCTCTGAAGCCTGGGCATCAAATGAGAAAACACGTGAAGCCTTAGCACAATGCCTGGCTTACAATAGGGTCCAATTCAGGGTAGCTGAATCTGCCTACTTTTTTCCTATTCAGGACTATGCAAACACATTCTTGTTTGAAGTAGCTCAAGAGAAATGAAATGCACACACTCTTCTTTTTATTCAGCTGTGCAAATACTTTACATTAAATGATGAACCTAATTTTCAAACACAGAAACACGTCTTCTTTTGTTTTTGGTTTTCTTTTTTTACATCATTAAATGGGGACTTCTAGACATAGCAGAGGAGGATCTAACCTATGCAACGTTATGAGACCAGACTCCATCAACTTTAGTATTCTTCACAGAGATGGATGGACATCCTGATAAAATAAAATGTTTGTAGATATGTGCTGGGAATCTCTGGTGATAAATGATAGGCTTTATTACTACCTCTCCTAATTTCCTTTTCTTAGTAAGTAGTCCTAGGTGAAATCTAAATGGGAAATAGCCTTAATGGTTTTAATAGCAGTGGTTTAATGAATAACCTATTATGGATATTGTAAATAAATTTTTAATTAAGAAACAGATTAATTAAGTTGTTTTCAAAAACAAGCCATGGATATGAAAATTTAGCATACCACGAGTGGGCAATTTGTCCCAACCTCCTATTTTACCTAGCCAATGCAATACTTTTAAAAAACTATTAAAATATTTGCTTCAATATACATAGTAACAAAATATAATCATTATAACACTGCAAACACCAGGGGTAAAATTATTGCCTTATTTCTTCATAATGCTGCCAGAATCAATGAACAATAAAAAAAAACAAATAACTTCTCTTTTGGGAGATCATCTTCCCAAGAGCATGGGGACACAACATATGGACTGTAGACTGTAGATGCTCCAGGAAAAGCTTGCAGGCTCGTTCGAGATCTAATGTCCTGTGATTTTACAAGTCACTTTTATCTTCAGTTCACTTCAGTTCAGTCGTTCAGTCACGTCCAACTCTTTGCAGACCCATGAATCGTGGTACTCGAGCCGCCGGTCTACGCCAACCTCAGCAACTTCAACCCCGGCGCGCTGAGCAGCGGCGGCGGGGCGCCCTCCTACGGCGCGGCTGGCCTGGCCTTTCCCGCGCAGCCCCAGCAGCAGCAGCAGCAACCACCGCAGCCGCCGCACCACCTGCCCCAGCAGATCCCCGTGCAGCACCCGCGGCTGCAGGCCCTGAAGGAGGAGCCGCAGACGGTGCCCGAGATGCCCGGGGAAACGCCGCCCCTGTCCCCCATCGACATGGAGTCCCAGGAGCGGATCAAGGCGGAGAGGAAGCGCATGAGGAACCGCATCGCTGCCTCCAAGTGCCGGAAAAGGAAGCTGGAGAGGATCGCGCGGCTGGAGGAAAAAGTGAAAACCTTGAAAGCGCAGAACTCGGAGCTGGCGTCCACGGCCAATATGCTCAGGGAACAGGTGGCCCAGCTTAAACAAAAAGTCATGAACCACGTTAACAGCGGGTGCCAACTCATGCTAACGCAGCAGTTGCAAACATTTTGAGGCGAGACTGTCGGGGGCTGAGGGGCAACGGAGAAAAAATATAAATAACACAGAGAGACAGATTTGAAAACTTGACAAGTTTGCGAGAGAGAAACAGAGAAAAAAACAAAAGTGTCCGAGAACTAAAGCCAAGGGTATCCAAGTTGGACTGGGTTGCGTCCTGACGGCGCCCCCAGTGTGCACGAGTGGGAAGGACTTGGCGCGCCCTCCCTTGGCGAGGAGCCAGGGAACGGCCGCTCGCGGGCTGCCCCGGTTTGCGGACGGGCTGTCCCCGCGCAAACAGAACGTTAGACTTTTCTTTAACATTGACCAAGAACTGCATGGACCTAACATTCGATCTCATTCAGTATTAAAGGGGTGGGGTGGGGGAGGGGGTTGCAAACTGCAATAGAGACTGTAGATCGCTTCTGTAGTACTCCTTAAGAACACAAAGGGGGTGGGGGAGGGGAGGCGGGAGGAAGGTTTGTGAGAGCGAGGCCCAGCCTGCAGATGAGCTCTTTCTGGCCTGCCTTCCATAACTGTGTATGTACATATATATATTTTTTAATTTGATGAAAGCTGATTACTGTCAATAAACAGCTTCATGCCTTTGTAAGTTATTCATGTTTGTTTGTTTGGGTGTCCTGCCCAGCCTTGTTTGTAAATAAGAGATTTGGAGCACTCTGAGTTTACCATTTGTAATAAAGTATATAATTTTTTTTATGTTTTGTTTCTGAAATTCCAGAAAGGATATTTAAGAAAATACAATAAAATATTGAAAAAGTTACCCCTCCCCCAACCTCTTTTCTGCATTATCTATAGATTACTTGTCTAGGTGGAGTTGAAAGAGTTGAGTGTCAATTAAAATCACAGTGGGTGCTTCTTACTAGCAGGCTCTGAAAACTGTTGTCTGCTGGACTTGAGAAAGAACTGCAGCTGATGCTGTCATCAAGTTATACTTTTCCCTCCGTAGCAATCTACATAGAGTTGCTTACAAAGGATAGTGTGGCATTTCAGGAAGATGAGAGAAGGGAGGTTGTGGTGGAGAGGGACAGCCCACTGGGAAATCTGACATTTTAGTTTGGATTATATCAAGTGGCATGTGCTGTGACCATTTATAATGTTAGTAGAAATTTAAACAATAGATGCTTATTCTCAAAGCAGGAATGGTGGCAGATTTTTTACAAAAGCTGTATCCTTCCAATTTGGAATCTTTAACAATTCCTAGATAAAAGAGATGATCTTTGCTTATGAATATTTATAACAGCATTCTTGTCACAATAAATGTATTCAAATACCAATAACAGATCTTGATTTCCTTTCCCTTTTCTACTTTTTTTCTTCCCAGCTCTATTCTGAAGCTTTTCAGTTGCTGGGGTTAACATTATGAAGTTATTTGGTAATTAAGAAGCAAAGAATTTAGGAAAAGTCAACACAGAAGTTGCAGTCTGGATGAAATGTTCTCCCTGCTTCATTCATTCTCTTTCTCTCTCTCTCTCCCCCTCCCTACTTTACTTCTCTTTCCACTCACTACTCCCTGAAATAAACACCTGTGCCTAGACAAATTACCAGTATAGCAGTTTACTGTTTCAAATTCTTCTATAGTTTCTTCATTCATCTCTAAAATAAGCTTGCTTAAATTATTATAGACTCTCAAAAGATGGTAATCTAGATACTATAAAGAGATCCACAAGAGAGAAAACATGAACATAAATACAGTTATTGCTTATGTATTAATAAACCTTCACTCTGGGGAAATGGCAAATTTAAATTCTGTCTGCAAATAAAACTTAGGAGATCAATAAGGCAGAACTCAACAAGGGAACAATTTTTGCTTGGTTGCTTTTAATCCCAAGAGCCAGTGTGATTATCAAGCAGCAAAAGCAATTTGATATCCAGGAATATTTCACAAACCACTAATTGAGGCAGGCCGTTTGCTCATTAGCAGTGCTCTAGTACCCAACAGGACTGAGAGTACTAATATCCTGCCTGTGGCTGTAAATCCAAAGACACAAAGAGTTTCCTTGGGAGGATATCTAGGAGTGGAAGGGATTGGACTGAGTTGTTACCTATCAGATACTCCATTGTAATAATACTTCAACAAAGGATTACTGGGAGCAGAGAGGAGTTTGCCAAACAGTGAATTTGCTGATGTCAGCAACCCGGAAGGTGAGTTTATTTTGACCATATGTAGGAATAGTGAGCAGAGGGACAATAAAGCACTCTGGGGTGGGGCTCTCTGGAAGCCAAACAAGAGCCAACTAGAAAAAATAAGCAGGCTGGGGAATTAATTACCTGCAAAGGTAGACTAAGCCCAGACAACAGAACAGCACAGAAAAGCCACACCACTCCCCAGTCTGCTTTAGACGTTTAAAAGAAAAAAGCCTGAAACATACCTATCGCTACCCTTGTTTGTTTCAATTATGGCTTTGAATGTATATCCCTGAAACTAACAAAAGAGACAGAAAAAAATAATTGTGGTAGAGGAAATTCACCAATGAACTCCTATAAACTTCGGAGACGGAAAATCAGATACTTGCAGACACTCAAAAGTCAATGTTAAAAAAAGTCAGTTATTTTGACACTCAATGAGTTATTGTTTGGGTAACACTAACAGTTGGAAAAGATGAAACCAGTGGTACATGAAACCATGAATCCTCTTTTACTTTGTTTTACATATGTATATTTCAGAAATTCTTAAAACTCTTTGTGTCCACTGGGGCAGAGGGCTCATGAACTCAGTGAAATGCCTACAAAGTTGTGTTTGCGTATGGGTGTGTACGTGCACACACACACACACATACACCTCTAGGGAGAGAGATCATTAGCTCTGTTTAGTTCTCAAAAAGTTCCATGACTCAAAAAAGTTAATTTCTAAGCTGAATGTTTATACATTCACTGTGAAAAACATATCTGTGTGTGAATTTGAATTTCATGCATTTTCACCTCTTCATGCTTCTTGTACACATTTCTCTGCCTGGAATACTTTTCTTTCTGGCTCAACTGCTGAATCCTACCCATTTGTCAAGGCTTTGCAAAAGTGGCACCTTCTCTGTGATGCCTTTCGTACTAACTCCCTCTTCAGGTGGAATGAATATTCTCCACTGCGCATCCCTAACATTTTATCAAAACTTCTGATAGCACTTATCAAAGGATTATCATTGTGAACCTCTCTGGGTCGTGGTCAGAACCTACCCTATTCATCTGTGGATGCCAGACTCCTAGTACAGTTTCTGGTGGCATAGGTGTTCATAAAATAAATGTGTGTTAACAGGATAGACAATTGAACTTAAATGCTCCAAAATAATTCTAGGTTAATTTCTTCTAGTGCAATATACTTCATCCATTTCCAAGTGTACAATTCCAAATGGATTGAAGACCCTCAGAAAAGTCAAGTCTGGACAATCACCAGGTACTAAAGCCCAGTCCTCAATGAGTGCTCTTAAGAGAATTAAACTGTTAGCACTTTCATTCTTCATGGCTTCCCGGGTAGCTCAGTGACAAAGAATCTACCTGCCAGAGCAGGAGATGCAAGTTTGTTCCCTGGGTTGGAAACATCCTCTGGAAAAGGAAACGGCAACCCACTCCAGTAATCTTGCCTAGGAAATTTGGACAGAGAAGCCTGACGGGCTACAGTCCATGGGATCACAAAGAGTTAGACACAACTAAGCAACTAAACAACATTCATTCTTCCCCAGCCACACAGAGTATCCTTTCCAGCCTCTGCTAATACATGTGGGCATTTTCTTATACCAAATGGGCCTCTTTGAAGCATTAGGCTTGGAGGTGGAGATGGGGAAGGATAAAATGTGATCATTAGGCAGGCACAAAAAATAGTTCTAGATGTAGCTTTATGAAAACCAACTATTTCCCTGGTAATGACTGAAAGAAATATCTGTTTGCAAAGTTAATGTATTTCAGAGGTCCAGAAGTTAGCACTCAAGGTTTACTTGAGGGAGACATGCTAATATACCTAATCCCCATGTAATTTTATTATTAGAGAAGATGCACATCGATTGATCCAAGGAAAAAAAATGTCTTTCAGTCTTGCTCACCCCTTGCTCCCACCACCTACTTCTATATGTATCAAGTAGAATGTTACAGAAGAAGGGAAGAGGGCTAGAAGCTGCGATAGCCACAGAAGATGAAACAATCCCTTCCTAACTCTGGAATTTGGCTCTAGTTATTTGGTTTTGGACTTTTGACATCGCAAAAAGGGCGTTGCCCTGGGCCTACAACACAAACCCTGTTCTCTAGGAACTCCCAGTCTGGTGGGGAGGAGTACAGAGATGAAGCGGAAAGAGATGCCAGATGCAGGAGGAGGCATCTTTATCAGGAAAGACTTTACAGGTGAAGTGACATCTTGGTGAAACTCAGCAGGCATAAAAGGGTGGAGGAGGAACCTGTATGCAAAGGCACAAGGCATCATGTGGTGGGGGACTTATAAGCTGCTTGGAGAGGCTGGAAATAAAGATGTGAGAAGAAAAACGAAGGAGAAGAAGCAGAAAAGTTTAAGGTTTCATTTGTGAAGTACTATCTGTTCCACGCCAAGAGTTTGATTGTTATCCTAGTCTTCATGGAGAAATACTCGAATTGAGACTGATTAAAGAAAGCTGAGCGCCAAAGAATTTATACTTTTGAACTTTGGGGTTAGAGTATATTCAAAAGAGTCCCTTGGACCGCAAGGAGATCCAGCCAGTCCATCCTAAAGGAAATCGGTCCTGAATATTCATTGGAAGGACTGATGTTGAAGCTGAAACTCTAATTCTTTGGCCACCTGATGTAAAGAGCTGTCTCATCTGAAAAGACCCTGATGCTGGGAAAGATTGACGGCAGGAGGAGAAGGGGATGACAGAGGATGAAATGGTTGGATGGCATCACCAACTCAATGGACATGAGTTTGAGTAAGCTCTGGGAGTTGGTGATGAACAGGGAGGCCTGGCGTGCTATAGTCCATGAGGTCGCAAAAAGTCAGACACACGACTGAGCAACTGAACTGAACTGAGATGATTTAAGAGTTCAACATGTCAAGAGTAGAAAAGAGAGGGTAAGGAATTCCAGAGGAAGGGTCAGCATGAGGGGAAGCCGGGGAAAACTGTAGGGTGCCCTAAGTGTGACGGGAAGGCCTATTTCTTGGATTTCGGTGAGCAGAGGAGAGGAGTGAGCACTGAGATTGGTGCTGACCGGTTTATACTTTTGTCCTCTCCAATGCTCTTTCACCCCTTCAGTTTCACTTTATTTTCACCACTACCCTGCATGCATCATTGTTAGTAACTGTGTCTCACAGGAACAGAAGCTGAGGCCCCCAGTGAGTTTTAAGAGTTTCTATTGAGGCTTCTCATCCAGTGACTGACGGGGCCATGATTAGGTCCCCAGCCATCAAGAACCATATCATTCTTCTCTATCGTTCCACAAACCAGATGCCCTGGTGATCCTGGGACACCTTGATTCTACAGTAAGAACCCTGAGGAACTGAATTAGTCATCAGAAGGTTCTTTGATGTGCACAGCATCTGAGCAAAGGTAATCAGATAGTCTCCTGGGATATTTCATCCATGCTAGTAATGTCTAATGAACTCTCCTTGCCCTGATGCAAACCCCTTCACTCTGGAGGGACCAGGATACTAGTGCTGAGAAGCCCTGACAGTTTCTTGCTATACAAACTTCCTTCATGTACATCCACTAAAAGACATTGCCTGATGGTTGCTTCATCATTCCTTCAAAAAACTGGGTTACCAGATCATTGAGTTTCTGCCTTCTTGGGCTATAAATATTCACTAGCTACTTGGACAGAACCTGGGTGTTTCCCAGGCCTCCTTGGGACTTTCTGTCCATTAGCTTCTGCTGATAGCAGATCTCTTCCAGGGTGTATTTGATTCATCCTGTATTCATGCTTGTAGAGAGGAACATCCTGACCTTATGGCAAATCTTGAAAAAAGGTAAGCAGGTATGTGGACCATTGTATAATCAATCACGCTACCAGTTAGGATGCTTACACAGGCCAGTAACAGAAGGCGCAATTTAAACAAGGTCCCAGGTGAATATAGCCGCTCAGCAACATCATCATGGGCTTTCATCTTTTCCTTTCACCATCCTCAGGGTGTGAGAGATGCTCCTTGTGTGGACTCAAGATGGCATCAACAGGGACTTCCCTGCTAGTTCAGTGATTAAGAATCCACCTTCTAGTGCAAGGGATAGGGGCTTGATCCCTGGTCGGGAACTAAGATCTCACATGCCTTGGGACAAGCTCCGTGTACTGCAACTGCTAAGCCCGCATTCCACAAGGAAAGATCCCACATGCTGAAGCTAAGACCTGACGCAGCCCAGATAAATAATAATTTTTTAACAAATGAATAGAAGTCAAGGCTCTGATAGTAAGAAATAACTGAGTTGGAAGATGGCTTTTGGACTGGTAGATAGTCATTAGTGCTCTCCACCAGATATTTCTGATTTTCCTCTTGGGTACAAGGTAGGGTAGTACTTCCCTATGTTCTACCTTTTGGATGTTGAGTAAGAGGCCTTGTGACTTTGTCAGGCAATGAAATACCAGCAGTGGTGACATCCTTGACTTCTTTAAGAGGAAGTGTGAGATTTGCCACATTTCCTTTTCCCAACCTTGGCAACTGTGGAAGCACAGAGATGGAACACCTATTAACCTTGTCCTTAAATGACGTTGATGCAGATTAGAGTCCCTCCCCATGCCCAGCATCTACAGTAGACATTTAACAGGCACAAGGATTAAACTTTTGTTGTATTAAGACACAGAGATTTGAGGACATCTTGTTATTGTAGCATTACCTAGACTTTCCTAACCACTCCTGTAGGAAACAACAGTGTCTGCCACACGTATAGTTAAATTAAAAAAACCTGTAAAATGTTCAATATATATACCAGTTACTAAATTTCTACTATGTAGCAGACACTGTACGGACTTACAAGGTAAGTGTTAGGGTTTTATTGTAATACATGAGAAAATGGAGATTTCTATCTTATTCAGGTTCAAAAAATAAGTAAGTTGGGGAAGCACGAAGTGAATCCAGGTTCTTCTTAATTCCAGAGAGCTTGCTTTGCTCACCTATGACCTTGCCCTTGAGTAGTACTGCCACATGAATTTGTATCTCAGTAGAACCTCACAGCCTCCCTGCCATAGGCATTGCTATCACTGCATACTGAGAATGAGGAAACTGAGATTCAGAGAAGAAAACTAACTTGCAAGACTACAGAACTGGGAACACACCAGAGACTCGCCCTTTCCATAGTTCCTTGCTACCCTTTGACCACATTAAGAGTCGAGATGTTACAAGCTAGAAGAGAGAAGTGGAGTTTTAGGACTTAGTGGCGACACAGGGAGTTTGGAGTCAGGTACCCAGGGGTTCAGCCTGGAAGCTCAAAGCTGGGAGGTGCAGATCAATTTCTTTAATGTTGCTAAGTCCTTCTTTTGTGAAAATGAGGCCAGCCATGGCTACCTCAGAAGGTTGCCGAAAGGTTCAGATATATCCTGGAAGGTTCAGATGCCCCGTATAGAACAAGCAAGCAATAATTCGTCATTTTTTCTACTGTAGATTTGTTAACTTAAGAAGAAATGATCAGGAATCCCACCTCCCTCCCAGTACAGATGCATACACACACATCCCCCCCACACCACCAAGACTGAAATGAAAACATTTTCCATTAAGATTCAACGAGGTCTCCCAGGACCTGCTTCTTGGTCTTATAAGGGCTGGCAGGTCCTCTCTGCGGGCTGGAGGAAAGTTTTGTTTCCCCAGCTGCACTCACAGGGGAATACTCTGCAGGCACGGCGTTGGGAACCTGTTTGGCTTGGCTCATAGGCCTGTCAGCACATTCAGGAAGTGAAGTCAGAAGAGGCAGGATTTCAAACAGCCAGCTGCACATGAATGCCCGAGCGGTGAAATGCCTTATCCAAGCAGGGTGCCTCTCAGCCTGGGTTGCCCTGAGAGCTGTCAAATGAGCCTCTGAGGATGGCTCTGGACCAGAAAAGGAAGAAGCGATTGGTGGCATGCAGGGAAGGGCCATGACCTCAGAGCAAAGCAACCAGAAGGGCTGTGTGGGGTCATCTCAGCCATCTCTTCTCTCTCAGCTTGCTGGGCCTCATATCCATCCCTGGACCAATCAGATACAGGACATACTGCTAATAATACTAGGTTGGCTGAGATGTATAGGTCAATTGCCCACCTCTAAAACCAAATATTGATGGGAATTCCATTAAACCACATGGCCAGAGAAGAGAATAAGGGAGAAGATCTTCAAAGGACAATCAGAACCTACAAAGGAGGAGGTGCTGGAGGTCAAACAGATGATTATTATCTGTTGTTATTATTATCAAACCCATAACAGGATGAAGGGGCATCAACTTCACTTCCAAAATTAGGTTGGCATTCATGATCCACAGTTTTACCTCTTTTAATGAATTGGCGAGTCCAGATATAAATCAAGAACATGCTTCCTTGGATGGAAAATGCTCAGGAGGGATGTATTCAATGATATAAACACATAAAAAGATCCTGTGAAAAAATTATTAATCTTAGTTGTGGTTATGATATTCACTGTAAAAACTTGACATAGGCCAATTAAAAGAGAGAATTGAATATCCTCCAAGCAAGATTTTGAAATGTCAAGTAGCCCTCCAAGTATGTCTACTTCTGGTCTGTGTTTTTCTCTACTTACCCTGCCCATTGAACTGTATCAGTATCCAGTTTCTACACCAGGATTTGCACAATTCAATTGTTAAGGTAGTAGAAGTAGAAAAAAGTCTGAGATCAATTATCATCATGACCGACCCCGAAAAAGGAGAATCCAATAGAAAATGAAATATACTTTTTCTTCCCTACAACAAATCAAAGATCTTTACTCCCAAGAACCAGAATGTGAGAAGGATCTTTGAAAATCCTTAGAACTGACTAGAAACATAAGTGAATGATAAATCCAGTGTTGCAAGTAGGAAATGCCGAGAGGTTGATGAGTATCTACTGTGTGGCTTAAAACGTTGGTGCGAGGTAATATAGTAACCAGTTCTTGACATAAATAGTCTTAAAATCTTTCCACCTGAGGATAGCATTAT
>SJYX01017799.1:104940-125648 GCA_006410675.1 Oreotragus oreotragus
GACTGAGCGACTTCACTTTCACTTTTCACTTTCATGCATTGGAGAAGGAAATGGCAACCCACTCCAGTGTTCTTGCCTGGAGAATCCCAGGGACGGGGAGCCTGGTGGGCTGCAGTCCACGGGGTCGCGAAGAGTCGGACAGACTGAGCGACTTCACTTTCACTTTTCACTTTCACGCATTGGAGAAGGAAATGGCAACCCACTCCAGTGTTCTTGCCTGGAGAATCCCAGGGACAGGGAGCCTGGTGGGCTGCCGTCTACGGGGTCACAAAGAGTCAGACACGACTGAAGCGACTTAGCAGCAGCAGCCGCAGCAGTATCTGCAGAGACTGGAAAGCCACAACCCTAGCCTTCACTGAGGGATGAGGAGGGCCTGGCCTCAGTCCAGGAAATCAGGGAGGCCTCCTGGAGGAAGTGACTTTTATTTAAACTGAGACCTGAAGGAATTAGTCAGACATATGGGGTAAGTGGGGAGAGCACTGCTGTCTTAGGCTAGAGAATATGTTAGAAGTAACAAGAAGGGGCTCCCCTGGAGGCTCAGTGGGTAAAGAATCTACCCGCCAATGCAGGAGACACAGGTTTGATCCCTGATCTGGGAAGATTCCACATGCCTTGGAGCAGCTAAGCCTGTGAGCCACAACTATTGAGCCTGTGCTCTGGAGCCTGGGAACCGCAACTACTGAAACCCAGTGCTCCAGGGCCCGTGCTCAGCAGCAAAGAAGCCGCCACAAGAAGAAGCCTGCACACTGCAACTAGAGCAAAACACCGGCAGCAACAGAGACTCCCACAGCCAAAAAGAAATGCTTTTTTTTTTTTAAGTAACAAGAAGACCAATTTGTTTAGAATATACCATTCCCTGAGGGGGAGGGGATGAGTGGAGGAGGTGGTCATGGGGCAGGTTGATCCAGAAGGGCTGAAGTGAGCGTGGCATGTCCACATATGGCGCCCAAACTCCAAGTCTCAATCTGAAAGGCTAGATGACAGTGAGAAAAGAGGACCCAGGGTTTTTGGTTTTTTTTTTTTTTACCATTTAGTCTTATTAATTAACATATACTAATTTCATATAGTCTAAATAAAGCCTTTTACAATCCATTCTGTGATCCTTGATCAAAATACAGACTACACGCATACAGAAAGGTTGTCATTCCTCTGATGTAATGATTTGAGAATTGTGATTTCTGTGGTTTACAAAACAGAGGCTAATCATTTAGTAAACATGGACGTAAATTAATTATATGATTTTTCCAGGAAGGGTTTCTTATATTTTTTCTTGGGTGTTGGTGAATATGTCTTTATTTCAGTCAGGTGAAGGTGAAGGTGAAGTCGCTCAGTCGTGTCCGACTCTTTGCGACCCCGTGGACTGTAACCTACTAGGCTTCTCTGTCCACGGGATTCTCCAGGCAAGAATACTGGAGTGGATTGCCATTTCCTTCTCCAGGGGATCTTCCTGACCCAGGGATCAAACCCGGGTCTCCCGCCTTGGAGGCAGACGCTTTAACCTCTGAGCCACCAGGGCAGCCCGTTAACTACTATAGTCATTTCAGTCAAGTCAACTAATATTCATGACTTCTCTCTGTTGATATTATAAAGATACATCAGGAGTTTAGTGAACTGTCTTTGTTTTATCCTTAGAAAGCAAGTGATGTAACTATTTAAAATTTAGAACAAACCTCTGCCCAGTCTTTGTCTGAATGAAAGTCACACTCTTCATTCTCAGGGCAGAAGCTCCAATTTCTGACTATGAGAGACTGACCATAACATTAGCTGTTTATGAAGCTCTTGTGATGTGCCCAGGCCTGTGGTAAATGCCTTCTGTATTACCTCGCTTCAAGCTCGCGATAGCCCTATCAGGTACCTATGGCAAGCATGTTCCCAGGTGAGGAAATGAGACTGAGTGGTTACAGAAAAGGCCAAGGCCCTGGGACTGTAAGAGGCTTAACATTAGCTGTTTATGAAGCTCTTGTGATGTGCCCAGGCCTGTGGTAAATGCCTTCTGTATTACCTCGCTTCAAGCTCGCGATAGCCCTATCAGGTACCTATGGCAAGCATGTTCCCAGGTGAGGAAATGAGACTGAGTGGTTACAGAAAAGGCCAAGGCCCTGGGACTGTAAGAGGCAGGAGCAGGATTTGGCTCCAAAGCTGAGCCCCTGATCCCTCCATCAAACCACCTCTAAAGAAAACCGAAAGCATTAGAAATATTGTAAAATTCCAACAGCTCAGCAATATCACCCTCCCTGCATGGTACTTTGACAGAAAGTTGGTTTACAATGATATTCCTTTTCCTTAATGTGGAAGGTGAAGGGGAAACTCCAGGGACCCTTTTATTTTCTTTCCCATTCGTATCTGGGCTTTATGCCCCTGCTGTTTTGAATTCCATTTCAAATGAAAAAATAACTAAAAACCACACTCAGCCAAGCTATTTGGATTTAAAACAGACCGGCAGAAATCTGGAAGGAGTCAGGATTCTCCCTAATATATCAAATATAGCAGCCAGCGCCAATCTGAGAGGCTCTGCTCCATTCTCTGAAGAGAACAGGCCGCATTTTGAAAATGGATGAGTTGAGTTCACTGTTGTGACTTGTCTGAAGATCTGGAGGCCAGGTCTGGTTTTGATCTGACAGGCCTGGGTCTCCAAACATGGGTTATTCCTTTGCAAAGACTCTGAGAGTCGGCACGTTTGCCAGGTACAGACCTGGAACAGTGTCCCTTTGAAGACTTCCCGGGTGGATCTTAAATGGGATTTGGTGCCCATTGTGGAATCACAGTAATGAGCTGAAAAACAATGTTTTCCATTACACCGGCAAAACAGTTAGCCCCTCTGTTTGCTCAGGTGTGTGGCTGTGTGCCCCATGCCCTGATCTCTATATAGTAAGAAAATAAATATTTTTAAAGGGAGAGAGAATTGAAGACGAAAGAATGTCACAACTGGTGGGGTGGGAAAAGAGAGACAGAGGAGACTCTAGTCTCTTTAAAGTAAGATAATGTATTTGACATCACTACAGACAATGACTGCAGCCATGAAATTAAAAGATGCTTGCTCCTTGGAAGAAAAGCTATGATGAAGCTAGACAGCATATTAAAAAGCAGAGATATCAGTTTGCAACAAAGGTTCATCTAGCCAAAGCTATGGTTTGACTAGACTACTAAGTCCAGTACTCGGTCATGGATGTGACAGTTGGACCCTAAAGAAGGCTGAGTGCTGAAGAACTGATACTTTCGAATTGTGGTGCTGCAGAAGATGCTCCAGAGTTCCTTGGACTGCAAGGAGATCAAATCAGTCAATCCTAAAGGAAATCAACCCTAAATATTCATTGACAGGACTGATACTGAAGCTGAAACTCCAATACTTTGGCCACCTAGTGTGAAGAGCCAGCTTATTAGAAAAGACCCCAATGCTTGGAAAGATTGAGGGCAGGAGGAGAAGGGGGTGACAGAGGATGAGATGGTTGGATGGCATCACCGACTCATTGGAGAAGACTCTTGAGAGTCCCTTGGACTGCAAGGAGATCCAACCAGTCCATTCTGAAGGAGATCAACCCTGGGATTTCTTTGGAAGGAATGATGCTAAAGCTGAAACTCCAGTACTTTGGCCACCTCATGTAAAGAGTTGACTCATTGGAAAAGACTGTGATGCTGGGAGGGATTGGGGGCAGGAGGAGAAGGGGATAACAGAGGATGAGATGGCTGGATGGCATCATGGACTCGATGGACGTGAATCTGAGTGAACTCCGGGAGATGGTGATGAACTGGGAGGCCTGGCGTGCTGCAATTCATGGGGCGCAAAGAGTCAGACACGACTGAGCGACTAACTGAACTAAACTGAACTGATCAATGAGAGTGAACGTACCAATCAAGACATGACTTTACAAGAGACTGGCTTCTGAATGCAGGATTAGCTACATCATTTGCTCTATCTAGTATAAATAAAAATGTGGGCCCTTCATTCAACAATTATTAATAATTTCAAGATTGTAACACTAGAGCCTTAAACCAAGTGTGGGGCCAGTCTGAGTACTGGGCCCTGCCTGTGTGTGTTTCAGGGAGATTCTCCTGGTGACTGCAGGCCCTGGACTCCTAGCTTGTTCTCCTCCTCGTTCCTTTTCCAATTCTGGCAGATGTAGTTCCAATAACAGAAAGTACCATTCCAATAACACAAAGTACCAATTAAGTTGCTGCAATTGATGGAAGTTAGGTAACCAAAGAGGCATAGGAAATGACATCGGCAGGTATCCTGGGGTATAATTCTGGGCTTCTGCCCTTTCCTAGTCTATCAAAACATCCAATGAAATCCAGACAGAAAAGGAACTAAGACTCAGGGCATTAAGCTTCCTTTAGACACACAAGCTAGTTTTATAGACTCATTGATCTTTAAAGTTAAATAGGGCCTTAGAGATTATCTAGTCCAACTTCTCTCATTTTAATTAGGCCTCCATCAAATTCCCTTTAGGCCAAGGACATGGGAATGAATTCTTGGTTGCATAGCTTTAAAAAGCTGATGGTATTTTGATGAACAAACTGTAATTGATGATCTTTCAGAAAGATACAATGTTAGTTTAATGAATGATTCATGCTATAACACTAATAGACTTGCACAAGATGCTGCCAACCATACTAGCAACATATGTACTATTTCATTTATTTTTAATTCCATTCATAGCAAACTAATCTCTTAGCTCTTGGAAATCCCTAAAACGGGATCTAGAATGGGTCCATTAAATACGGAAACAAGGCAGATGAATCCAGGTATGAAGCGAATGGGTGGTTTAAGGCTAGAGCAAAAAGCATCTCTTGCTTATCAGAAAACATGTCTATTCTTCACAAAGGATGCATCTATGCATCTATATCTGTCTATTTTTATTTTTAAAAATAAACTCTTATACAATGTTAATTAAGGATTCAGACATTATGCTAAATGCTTTGAAAATATTAACTCATTTAATCCTCAGGATAGCCCTATGAGATAAGTACTATGCTGCTCCTCCTTTTTAAAGATGGGGAAATTTAGGAACATCAAGATTATTTATTTTGCCCAAGGACCCACTGAGTAAATGGTGGAGGCAGGATTTAAACCCATGTAGCCTTGCTCCAGTAACTGCTCTTAACCAGTGGTCCCCAGGGTTTTTGGCACCAGGGGCCGTTTTGTGGAAGACAATTTTTCCACAGATGGGGTGGGGAGGGGATGGTTCAGACAGTAATGTAAACGATGGGGAGCAACAAATGAAGTTTTGCTTGCTCTCCAGACCAACGCTCACCTCCTGCTGTGTAACCCGGATAGAGGTACTGGCCTGCAGCCCAGGAGTTGGGGTCCCCTGCTCTTAACCACTAGACCCTGATGTATGCCAGTGATCTTTTCTCATGCCAGAACACCACTAACCCCCGCCCTCTATTATATTGTACACAACAAAAGTAAAACAGCATGCCTTCAAGATACTAGGAAATCTATGTTCCCAGCACTGTAGCCATAGCTATGCCAAACATTTATATCAACATTATGGCTGAACTGATGTTAATTTCACAGATGTTAATTATCATTACACAGCTGTGATTTTACACAAATGATGATATCTCAAATGGCTTCAATCCTTTTTCCACCACTACAGTGTGGTTAAGAGTAATTTTTCATTTGTCATTGTTGCTTTGATTTAGATTCAAGAACTAGAAATCAAATACTTATCATAAAGCCACTCTTCTTTCTTTCCAAAAAGAATAAAACAGCCTATAAGACAATGGTTGAAATACGTAAAAGCTTCTTTTTTTCCCACTTATCTTCACTCTAACAATTGCTCCTCTTTAAGCCTGTTGCTTATGAAATCTTTTCTTGGGAATAAAATAAAGATGCAATTTATTTCCAAGACCATGGGGACAACTCCTCTTGGCTAAGATACGTGCAATCCATCATGTTTTTCAAGAGGTCTGCAATGAATGCAACTCAGCATCAGGCAAAAAAGAGAAGCCACCTTTGCGATGTCATTGTGACAAACCATACATTCTTATGCAGCAGTAGATCAGTTTAACTTACATAGTCACATCTTCCAGTTATTAAAACATTTGGACTTTAAGGACATTATTCTAATGGAAATTATTAAATTTCAGTGGAAAACACTTTTAAAGATCCTTCAAGAAAACTGGACATGTTTTCACTTTATCCAGATGTAGAGAGGATAAGACGGGGAAGGCAATGGCACCCCACCCCAGTACTCTTGCCTGGAAAATCCAATGGACGGAGTAGCCTGGTGGGCGGCAGTCCATGGGGTCGCTAACAGTTGGACAGACTGAGCGACTTCACTTTCACTTTTCTCTTTCTTGCATTGGAGAAAGAAATGGCAACCCACTCCAGTATTCTTGCCTGGAGAATCCCAGGGATGGGGGAGCCTGGTGGGCTGCCGTCTATGGGGTCACACAGAGTCGGACACGACTGAAGTGACTTAGCAGCAGCAGCAGCAGAGAGGATAAGAAGCATATAAAACTTCCAGTTAAAATCACTGCTGGTAAATGTGTCACTTTTCATGAGGCTGTATGATTATCTCTGTGGTTCATTTAATTTCATATATAGGAAGGAGAAAGAAGTAGTCAACAACCATGGTATGCCATGATGAAATATAGATTAAAATATGCCCCACTACACAAAATAACAGAACCATAAGGTTCTGAACATTTTATCTTAGATAAAAACGTTACTAAGGAAATATTCTGCCTGAGAAGATAAGATAGCTTGACACAGCAGGTTTGCAAATACAATATTGTGTAGTCATGGTGCATTCTATACTGTCTTTTAGCACTTTCTGGAAGCCTGTTCTATTTCTGGTTAAACAGATGAGTTAAGTGATTTGGGTGGCATAATAAATAAAATTTGTGTGTTTTGCCAGGATAAAACCACAGTCCTAAATTAATATCTTGCACTACAGTCCCAACATGCTTTGACAAGGATGCTATTTCATGGCTCAATAAATACTTATTGACTAAATACGAATGTGACAAAAATGTTTGTCCTTCGACTCGATTGCTCTTGGACCAAACACTCAAGGATTTTTGGGGGAAAAAATAGCACCAGCCCAGGAACATTGCAACATTCTTCATTTTCATTTTGCAATATCCTTGAACTTGCAAAATGGGTTTCCCTAGTGGCTCAGATGGTAAAGAATTTGCCTGCAAAGCTGGAGACCTGGGTTCAATTCCTAGGTTGGAAAGGTCCCCTGGAGGAGGGCATGGCAACCCTACTTCAGTATTCTTGCCTGGAGAATCCCCACGGACAAAGGAAACTGGCAGGCTACAGTCCACGGGGTCGCAAAGAGTTGGACACGACTGAGCGACTAAGCACACACACACAAATTTGCAAAAGGGAAGAACAGAAATATACTGTTGGATAAACCCATAAGCTGTTTTGTTCAACAGAAAATTAAAAAAAAATAAGAATATATATTAATTTCATTAGATGTGCTCCATGTCCAAGTAAGTGACCAGCTTGGTGACTAACAAAAATGGTATCAGATGATCTTCTTAAGGAATTTTGGCCAACTGGTAGGGCTCCTGTCTCCTATTCAGAGAAATCATCCACAAATAATGAACATGGTCCTTTCTTTGCTCCAGCTCTAGGAGGAAACCATTACTTCCAAGGGTTAGGCGGCATATTGTAGATTAGGTCATATTTAAGTTATCTTCATTAGAAACACAAAAATGTAAAGACTTTGTTACCTATTTTTCTCTGAGAAATTTCCCTTCAATCATCTTTATTATGGAAAGACCATAATTGGTAAAAGTCAGCAAATGGATGCAATCTTGGAAAATTCAATATAGTACAGAACCTTTCTTAAAAGCTAAACTTTGATTAGCCTATTCCTAGATATCAAGATACTGGAGAAATCACCTTTCCAATATAAACTTCTTACCCCATCATATATGGGGCCAACAAGTCACAGTAACCATAGAAGTATTCCTTCTAAATCCATTTTTATCTAATCAATTATATTTTAATTTTTATAGGGGCAACTTGAAGAAGTCTTTCTTTTAAATGTTATTTAAAATTTACTTTGCAATATAATTTTTTAATTTAAAATGCATATTTTATTAATAAAGTGAGATATATTTTTATGATTTTTTTTTATTCATCAACACTTCTAGGATCAAGTAAATCTGTCACTAAAGATTATTTAATATATCACTACTATTATTCAGTCACCAGAAGGCTCAGTTTAGGAACAGGGCTGCTTTTTCTTATTCTCCAGAAATTTAGCACATGTTTATGTACATACAGTTCATGTCCAAATATTGTGCTCTAAATAAAGGATACTCTAGGACTTGGTCCTTGGCATCTCCTCTTAACTATATTCTTTTCCTAAGTAACCCCATCCAGTCCAAAGGCTTTACTCTATAATAGTCATATGCCAATAACTCTCAGATTTCTATCTCTGCATTTGACTTTTCTCCCAAAACTTTCCTTGTACATCTGAATCTTTGACATTTACTTAGGATGTCTAATGGGCCTTCCCAGATGGCACAGTGGTAAAGAATTCATCTGTCAACGCAGGAGATGCAAGAGACATGGATTCAACCCCTGGGTCGGGATGATCCCCTGGAGAAGGAAATGGCAACCCACTCTGGTATTCTTTCTTGGGAAACCCCATGGACAGAGGAGTCTGGTGGGCTACAGTCCATGGGGTTTCAAAGAGTTGGATGCAACTGAGTGACTGAGCACACACACACACTGGAATCTAATAGGCATCTTTGCCCTAATTTGGCCAAAGGAGAACTTAGTCTTCATCTGGCTTATGCAAAAAAAAAAAAAAAAGTGTCTCTTGCGATTGCAAGATACAAATATGCCATGTGTCCCCATCTCAGCCCCTGGCCTTACAAACCTAGGGGCTCTTGAACCCTCTCCATCAGCCTCCAACTAAAAATGTTAGCACTGTTGTGCTATGTTCAAGACATCTCCCAAGTCTGTCCTGTTCTCTCCATTTCCATGACTGTCACTCCCACCCGTGCCACTGTTTCTCTCTCACCTAGACCGCTCCAGCAGTAACATATTCAGTCCTGTCTCTCTTCTGTTTAAAATCCTTTGCTTATTGCTCAGTCATGTCCGACTCTTTTGACCCCATGGACTGCAGCCTGCCAGGTTCCCCTATCCATGGAATTCTCCACATAAGAACACTGGAGTGGGTAGCCATTCCCTTCTCTAGGGGATCTTCCCAACCCAGGGATTTAACCCAGCTCTCCCACAATGCAGACAGATTCTTTACCCTCTGAGCCATCAGGGAAGCTTGCTTATCACATGCAGCACCAAATACAACCTCCTTGCCCTGGCAACAAAGCCCAACTTGATCTTATAGCTTCACTCTACCCATATCTCTGACGTGATCTCCTACCACCTACTTGTACCACCTTTTTTCTTATGCTAAAGGAAAACTGGTCTTTTTTTCCCCTCTGTCCCTGTAAAATAACAAGCTCATTCCAACTTCACTTAAGCAAAACTTCTCTTAAGGACTTAGACTGTGATCTTGCATCAGTACTAGACACAGACTTCTGTGAGTTGTCATATGGTAGTTAACACAAGTCAGTGACTCTGAACCTGGACTGTGCACTGGAACCATCTGCAGAGCTTTAAAAAATACTGATCCCTGGACCCTAAGTGACTTGAATCAGAGTCTCTGTGAGGCACTGAAATATTCATGTTTCTGAAAGGCTCCAGGTCACCCTGTGGGTAGCTAAGGCTGAGAAGAACCCTGGCACAGGTAATGTGCTCTCTTTCTCTGATTTTCATTGTATATTTACCTGAGTCAGATTTTTTTGTTTGTTTGTTTCTCTTTTCAAGAGATGTTTAAAAAGTAAAAACCCAACAGAGTAGGATGGGGTGTTCTTTACAGTAAAGTGAGAATAAAAAGGAAAAACAAATGAAAAGGATCAGCTAGTATCATCGTGATTTTGTACTTGCTATCATGGAACCCATTTAGATTTTAATAAGGAACATTTTTATGACCTGTGTTCTATTCTTGATCCCACTCCGCATTAAAGACCCAATCTCATGTTTACATCACATCACAGGATGCTGCTGTTGACTTTGAGGATGAATAAACCTGTTTTAACATGACAAGAACTCATTGAAATTTGGTGGAATTAGCATTTCTAACAAAACTCAAACTTTTCAGTGCTTTAGGTTAGTTTATTTTGGGCAGCAATATAATGTCCTGTGTCTAAGAGAAATGATTTAGAATGAGACAATGAAAGAGATCAAAAGACTTCAACATTCAATTAGTTCACAACCTACCTAAATATTGTTATGTGAGTATAAAGGAATCAAATATATGGATTACATCTCCATCAAAATAGTTAGGTTTCAATAAAGGAGCAGAAAGCTTCAGAAAACTCATTTGGATTTTTTTCAGACCTTAGCTTTTGAGAAGTAGTTCAAGCTGCTTGCATGCGTACTTGGTCACTTTAGTTGTGTCCGACTCTGTGTGACCCTATGGACTGTAGGCCACCAGGCTCTGTCCATGAGATTCTCTAGGCAAAAACACTGGAGTGGTTGCCATGGCCTCCTCCTGGGGATCTTCTTGACCCAGGGATTGAACCTGGGGCCTTCTCTGTCTTTTGCATCACAGGCGTATTCTTTACTGCTGAGCCACTGAGGAAGCTGCTTACAAAGACCAAAAGCTAAAGGGTGTGCTTCTGCCTAGAGAATTTAATGATGCTACAAAGGTTATGAACTGTCATCAGTGGTGATTCGGGAAATGGCTGATTAGGGAAATGGAGAGGCCAAAGAACCTGTCACCTTGAAGAAACATGCACTGAGGCTTTATGACAACATTTCTTTCTTGTGGCCCTTGGCTTCTTGCAGTGACGGTAATGGGCTGAGCACACACATAAGGGCCCCAACAAGGCAGATATATGGCTGTTTGTTTGTTTCAGCTCTCTGTGAGCCCATACACTACCCAGCCTAATAGGATGACTGGGGGGCAAGCATTTGGTGCATAGGGTTCTCCTTGTCACTGCAGAGGGAAAGAGTAATTTTTCCAATTAATTTACTTATTCTTTTTAAAACTAATTGCAAATGACAGAGAGACTTGGAGAAAGGAGTTGAGGTCCATGTGTCTCCATAAGGCCCATGGAGAGGCAGTGTGGTATAACACAAAGTAGGCACAGGTGACCTTTGACTTCTGACAACTTGAATCAGAACACTTGTTTAAACACTAACTAACTTTGTCGTCTCAGGAATAAACAACAGTTACCACCATTATTACAATGATCAATATTGAGATGACAGGTGAGAAAAACTCTCACTGACCCTTATGAGGATTAGAGTCTTAGGTAATTAAGAAGTACATGTTGGCAAAAACACCACAGTCTGATGAAAATCTGGCAGCTACTCCAAAACTGGAAAGCCCAAGCAGAGCTCCCAGTATCAGTTCTTCTTTACCAATAACCCCTTTGTATAATTTTGTAATGAAGTGAACATATTTGAACATCATTCAAAACCTTATCCTTCTATCAGCTTCATTATCTGTATCACTGTGATGAGCATTAGGAGACTCCTTCCTAAATATGGTCCCACCACACAGAAATCGACAGGCTTCACCATGTTTAAACAGTTCCACTACTTCTTATCTTTTTGTCACATTGACAAGGCAGAATTCCATGAAGAGAAAAGTGAGTTAGAATAAGGATTTCTTGCCTCAGGATGTTAAAAAGCAAAAGAGAGCATCAGATACCTTCAGAATGCTCCAGACAACAAATACAAGTTTGTTATAAAGCACTTTGAATACTGTTCTATTGACTAAGTGTAATAGGAAGAAAATTTTAGGTGGGACTTCCCTGGTGGTCCACTGGCTAAGACTCCACGCTCCCAATGCAGGGGCCAGGGTCTGATCCCTGGTCAGGAAACTAGATCCCACATACCTGCCACAACTAAGACCCGGCACAGCTAAATAAACAAATAAATACTGAAAGAAGAAAAAGGAGAAAATTTTAGGGAAATTAAAGAAGCACCAGCACAGAACTTTTATATGACAGAAAAAGACAGGAAAAAAAAAAGCCAATAGCCCCATAACATCCCTTGAGGGGACAGATTCTCTCTGGGGTACACTCATATAGTTGGTTATTATGATACTGTGAAGTAAACCATATAAAGAAGCCTTTTACAAATGAAAAATACTTTCACCTAGAATTGATGCCAACATTAATAACGTAAGTATTTCAGTGTCTCATAGCCAAAGTTCCATATTTTAGCTACCTTTGCAAGAAAACCCAAGAAAATCAATTTGCATCTAAAAGCTCCTTCATGGAGTTGGCTTGGTTTTGTGGCAGGCATCCCAGCTCGCTTAGAGAAGCAGAGGTTGAAGTCTCTTCACAGGGGATTGTTTGGTCCCAGTTGAATAACCTGCTGGCATCTGCTGTTAGCAGAGTGGTAAGCAGATTATGGGTGAGCAGATATTAATATTCTGATTAAACATTTTAAAACCTCACACCACTATTAAAAAAAATAATTACACTACTCTGGGAGAACTCTTAACCATTCTGAAGCCACTTTTAGTCTTATAATGTCTATATTTCATTATCTTAAAAATCTCTACCTATTGCTTATTTTCCAGAATCAAAACTTTTTCTCTCCACTGCCCTAACTAAACTGCAGTGTCTAAAATCAGTGTGAATATATGACTTCCCTGGAAAATCGCAATGGTTTTCAGACTTTACATTATACTCTCTTCCTTCCCAGATCTCCTTTTTAAAAAGACAAGGCTGCAGTCATCCTTGGCCTCAGCTTCTATAAAAACCCAGCACAGCCTTGGCAGCCCTCCTGGAAAGACTTCTTGTTTCCTGGGGATCCATTGATTTAACAAACTTAACAAACTTAATAACAGAAGCTATGAAGGAGACATTTGCAGTAAGCATTCTGCAGTTATGAAGCAACAAAATTTACTAGACCACAATAATCTCTCTAACACCATCCGTCATGTAGATTATACAATTTAGCATGATAATCAGAAAAGTTATTAATTGTTATTAATTGAGGTCTGCAGTGAACATACAGGTCTTAAAAATCAACAGTAAAACTAGTGGGTTACCACAACTTATTTCTGGGTTCAGACTGCAAAGTCTGTTTATTTCTTGGGTGCTTACTAAATGGGGCCACTGTATTGGAGAGAAACTAAGGGATGACCAGTCTATGCTGACACTACTGAATGTTGGAAGCATCTATGATCCCCACTTCTAATTTGATCAGTTAGGTTGATAAAGATCCAGCTCAAGGAGATACAGACTTTGGGCATCTACTTGAGAATGCTGTCAGACTGATGGAGAGATGTGGCTGCATGGGAGAAAGTGCAGAGCATATTGCAAAGGACTTCTACAGCTCTTCAAGAGGAACAAGGGGGAGGAGCCCAGAGGAGGTTAACTCTTCCATCCCACCCTTGGCAGCCCTGCCCTCTGTCCAGGTGTTACCCCTTCTTCTTCTCCTGACCTCTCTTCCACCCCTGTGGTCACTGGCCCTCTCAGGAGATGCTGCTGGAGAGAGAGGAGGCCAGAAGATCCAGAGACTCCACTAACCGTCAGCTCAGGGGGCCCTTTCATCCACATGCCCTCAATCCCAGAAATATCTTCCAGCTGCTAACACTTGGGGAAAGCAGTCCTAAATCCTACACTGCCTGGGGAGGGTGCTGTGGCAGGTATGATGTGGTGACTTACCAGACCTAATGCTCCAGCATGGACTCTGAGAAGGCTCAGACCACTTCCTACATCCCTGGCCCTAGAGGTGGTAGCTCCAAGGAGCATGCCCAGAGGAAAGACCACAGCCAGGAAGCTGGAGAAAGAGCTAAGGAGGGGACTGGCCTGAGAACCAAGGATTCTTAAGGACCTCTTGGCTCGGAACAATCACCTCTTCTCTTCCTCTGATTCATGAGCAATGGGTTCCAAAAGAGAGGCCCCTCTTTCGCAGCCCCAAAATGAGGAGAACCTGATCCACAGCTAGACGGAGGTGGTGGGCAGCTATCAGCCAGCACCAACCACTGTCCATCTGTCTTTCCCCAAATCCTGCCCCCCTACCCCGTAAATATCTGTCTCCCAGAGCCTTGGGTATGCTCCCTGGCCTTGTCTGACTCCTCCTCCCACACAGGCAGTGGACGCGTCCCTCGTGGAAAAGGCGAAGCTGGGAGAGGGACCACTCTCCCGGAGGGCCGCTTGGGCTGGGCACTCATTCATTCACTGGGCTAGGGCGGGTGGATAGCTGCGGAGCCGGGGCCAGCCCAGGAAAAGTGGCCACTTAGGAAAGACTCCCCAGGTAACCCCCACGCCGGCTCCACGCCGGGAGCGCAGCGCCCTGCCAGACTGTCAGCGCGCGCGGGGCGGAGCCCACACCCACCACCAGGTCCAGCGCGCGCAAAGACTGAGCGCGGTGAGCGTGGGCGCTCTGACCCAGTCCAGCGAGGGTGGTGGGAGCAGCCTTCTCCACCCAACCCGGGGCTCAGAAAACCTGTTTAGGGAGCCCAGAGCGGCGGCGGGACGGTGGGCCGGGGCGGGCGAGGCGGCCCGCGCCTCCTCCTGCCTCCGCGCAGTCCCGCGTCTTGGGGCCACCGACCTGCCAGCCGTTTCTCCCGGACGTTTTTCCACAGCCGATCCCAGGCTCTGGCAGTGGAGTCCCGCAACTGCTCACTGATTGACCGCCTCAGCTGCGTTTGGAGAGGTTTCCGCTTGCCGGTCATTTTAGATCCGTGCTCATAACGACCAGCGGGCTTGCCACCGCCACTCCCGCGTGGCCCACAGCTCAGACTCCCGGCGACTCGGGTCGCCAGCCGCGGGACTCACGTTGGGGTCCCGGGACCAGCCGGGGGCGCGACATGGGACCTCCGCCTTCCCGCGCAGCGGCCGGGATGCGTCTCCACTGCGCGCGCTGCGCAAGGGCACCTCTGCGCTCCGTCCACTCCTCTACTCTGTTCCCACTTTCCCTCTCCCCCCTCCCCTCGGCTCGGCGCTCCTCCGCTCCCGTCCCCTCCCGTCCTTCCCTCCCCCCTCTCTCCGGGACGGTCTGGCGCCCCACTCCTTCCCCCAGCGAGCTTTCTCTTCCTAGCCCCCCTCCCCTAAATCTGACAGCATGGTTCAGATGGGGCCCCAGTCACGGAGTTTCCACCCCTCTTTTCACTCAGAGACCAGGGGCTGAACCATATTCTTCCCATTTCTCGATACTTTCCATTTTTCACTCACAGAAACCGCCACCATTACAACCATTACAAAAATTTTACACTAAGCCACAGCTGGTGCCGAAAAAGCTCATCACGGTTTTCCTGAATTCAAGTCACTTGAAATAGGCTCCTCAGTTTGGCCTTTATGGAGGTAGATACTGGTGCTCTTAACAGAAGTCTTTTCTGGTTTCATGAATGAAATGATTTTGATTTTCAGACTGCAATCTACAATCAAACTAAAATTATTTATTCATTGCATAGTCATTGAGTGTGAGGAAACTAACCTGTAAATATTAAAGTCAAACCATGAGAAGCCTACATAAAATAAACTTGCATATTCTGGTAAAGCATTAAAATCTGTATACAGTTAGAAAAGTAGGTATTATGAGGAAGTGAAATGTGAAAATAAAAGCGTTTTAGCCAATAACATGAAGTAGGCTTATAATTTGAAATTAACCCTGATTCTTACAGGGACAAGGCAGGAAATATACCGAATCTTTTAAGTAATACCTGAGGAGGTGGTGTCCAAGTCATTTCCCTGGGCTCTAAAGCCTCCCTCAAAAGGTGAAGACAAGCCTCAGGGTGTCCTCCTCTTCTCAAAGCTTTGCTTTTAAAGGGCTTGGAGGACCTTTAGAAAATGTAATTAAGACATCTGATGTACTCAACGATGTGAGATGTGATTAATGTCATACACCTCAAATTTGGCTAGAGAAACTAAATTATTTCAAACCAGAATTTCTGAATTATTTAAACAGTAAAATTGCTTGAAATCAATTTATAAAAAGTACAAAGTTGCCGATGCTAAATAAGAACACGAGTTTAGTCGGTTTTTTTTTTTTTTTTTTTTTTTTAATTCAGATGCTCCATGTGAAGTCTGAAAATTAAACTATCCAATCCTCTCTCTATTATATAAATTGCTATTGACTTAAGGAGTAGAAATTAGCAGCTTCCTAAAGTATTCCATCTGCAGTTCTATACTTTTAGTAAATATTCCCTCCACTAGTTTATACTGTTGGTAGAAAATTGGGGAAGAAATGATGTTTAAAACCATTTTTATTGTCTTATACTCTCTTATTTTAAATATTCAAAAATGTTCTGGAGTGAAATACTTTGGAATGAGCTAGAAGGTAGTGGCTGAGCTTTTCTGTGTCATCCTGGTAAACCTTTGAAATGATCAGCTATGAAGCAATAAGTCATGAATCAGAAACAGACTTGAAACTATGGCGGCCAGTTGTAGACTAATTCACATTGCTTTCTGGCCCCATGCCAAATACCCTTTTGATTACATCCTTTGTTTTGTTTGCATGTAGTAGTAAGGAAATGCTCAGCAAGAACCAAGATTTGTGTTATCTTAAAGTGACTGCTGTACAGTATAATGACAAAATGTTTCACAATTATGTTCCTAGGGAAGCAGTGTATTTAACTTTTAAAAATGGATCTCTAATTGAATCAAACAGAGGCAGTCCTTGTTACATTATATGCACTGGAATAGAATAGTACAAGGAGCATTCCAGCCATTTCATTGATCATTTAGCTCTAAAGATCCTGAGCCCCTACTTATTGATACTTTCTACTTTAATACATATTTTATATTCAGATGTCATAGATTAGGGGTTTTCTTTTAAGTGACTAATTTGAAGATAAATTCTGGCCTTGCAAATTTGTTTAGTTCTGTCTGTTGAAGGGACCATGAATTCAGGACTGTCCAACAGAAGCCAAATGAAAGACTAGAGGGATAATCCCAGAACAGAACAGGTGCTACACAGCGCAACCAAGTTCCCTGACTGCCCAGCTGCTGACACTGCTGGAGGGAAGCTTACCACTGTACAGATGCAGCAGCCACAAATGCAAGCTTTCTGAACTCAGTGGGCTACTTGGAGACCTTTATACAGGTTCTGTGTGTGGGGTCGCACAGAGCTGGACATGACTGAAGCGACTTAGCAGCAGCAGCAGTAGCAGCATCCACTCCCATTTTCCAGGAGTCCTACTTCAAAGCTGAACCTTAAAGATTACCCTGCCTCCTGGGGTCTTCACCTTGAGCAGATGACAATACCACCTACTTCGCAGAGAAGAAATCAGGCAAATCCTTATCCCTGTTGTGTTGTTGTTCAGTCGTAAAGTTGTGTCCAACTCTTTGTTACCCCTTGGACTGCAGCACACCAGGCTCTCCTGTTCTTCATCATCTTCTGGAGCTTGCTCAAACTCATGTCCATTGAGTTGGTGATGCCATCCAACTATCTCATCCTTTGTCATCCCCTTCTCCTCCTGCCTTCAACCTTTCCCAGCATCAGGGTCTTTTCCAATAAGTCAGTTCTTTACATCAGGTGGCCAAAGTATTGGAGCTTCAGCTTCAGCATCAATCCTTCCAATGAATGTTCAGGACTCATTTCCTTTAGGATTGACTGGTTAGATCTCCTTGAAACCCAAGGGACTCTCAAGAGTCTTCTCCTGCACCACAGTTTGAAAGCATCAATTCTTTGGCACTCTGCCTTCTTTATGGTCCAACTCTCACATTTATGCATCTGCATGGAAAAACCATAGCTTTGACTAATATGGACCTTTGTCAGCAAAGTGATTATAAAGTCTCTGCTTTTTAATACACTGTCTAGGTGTGTCATAGCTTTCCTTCCAAGAAGCAAGTGTCTTTTAATTTCAAGGCCACAGTCACTATCCCCAGTGATTCTGGAGCCCAGGAAATAAACTCTGTTATTGCTGCTACTTTTTCCCCTTTTGTTTGCCATGAAGTGATGGGGGCAGCTATATGATCTTAGTTTTTTGAATGTTGAGTTTTAAGCCAGTTTTTTCACTCTCCTCTTTCACCCTCATCAAGAGGCTCTTATGTCATCTGAATATCTGAGGTTATTGATATTTCTCCTGGAAATTTAAATTCCAGTTTGTGATTCATCCAACCTGGCATTTGCATGATGTACTCTGCATGTAAATTAAATACTCAGGGTGACAATATATGGCCTTGTTGTACTCCTTTCCCAATTTTGAGCCAGTCCATTTTTCCACATTCAATTCTAACCGGCTTCTTGACCCATGCACGGGTTTCTCAGGAGATGGGTAAGGTGGTCTGGTACTCCCATCCTTTTAAGAATTTTCCACAGTTTGTTTTGATCAAGACAAATACACAAAATCAAAGATTTTAGTGCAGTCAATGAAGCAGAAGTAGATGTTTTTCTGGAACTCCTTTATTTTCTCCATGATCCAGTGAATTTGGCAATTTGCTCTCTGGTTCCTCTGCATCTTTGAAACCCAACTTGTACATCTGGAAGTTCTTGGTTCACATACTGTTGAAACCTAGTAATTTGATCTCTGGTTCCTCTGGACATCTTTCTGTCTGTTTGTTTACAGGCAGACCTTGAGCAATGTTAGATCTGTCTGATTCAGCAGTGTGTCCTCAGCATCTAGATCACTCCTTGACAGCTGTGCTCAGTAAAAACTTGCAGAATAAATGAGTGATTTTTCTCTGATGCTATATATCGTTTACTTTGCTAATGGATATTCCTGAAAATTTACCTCTAAACCTACGCTTCTGACTCTATGTCCTATGTTAGCAAAGTGATGCTACCAGCCATCCTTCTGGTGTCCAAGAGACAAGAGAGAATCTAGAAGACATTCTGAACCTGCCATCTTTCTCTGCCTCTCCAGCCCCATAGTTAAGTTCAGGTTTTCTTCTCCTCCCGCCCCCACCCCCGAATTTCAGCATAATGAGCTTCACATTAGAAAGCTACTGCTCTCACTCAGTTCTATGTCTTTATATATTTCTTCTGCTTGAACACCTTTCTTCTGATTTTTTTCTTCACTCAACATTTAAGAGTCAACTCAGATGTCACCTCCTTCTGGAAGCCTTCCATGAATCCCAGTGGGTGAATGTTCCTCCTCTCCTGTGTTCCTACAGCACCTTAGGCCCATCTCCAGAGAAGTACACATCACAGAGCACTGTAGGAGGGCAACTGTCCACTTTCCTCACAGCCTCTCCACTAGTCCTGAGTTTCTACAGCGGGACTGATACTTTTATTTCTGAATCTCTTGCACCTTTTCTAGTGAACACCACATAAAGGCTCATTTACTGACTTAATTAATTTAACATTATAGTTTTGGATGGCTGGTTATAACTAGAGTCTGTTCCTTAGTATAAATATAAATCATAATTATGCTTGTGAAATCATTATCACTTTATTTACATAAAGTTTATTAATTTTAAGCAATACGTGTTGAAATTAGTCCGGAATAGTCATTGGAAGGACTGATGCTGAAGCTGAATTCCTGAAAAAGAAAATCAGCCCTGAATATTCATTGGAAGGACTGATGCTGAAGCTGAAATTCCAATAGTTTGGCCACCTGATGGGAAGAACTGACTCCTTGGAGAAGACCCTGATGCTGGGAAAGATTGAAGGCAGGAGGCGAAGGGGACGACAGAGGATAAAATGGTTGGATGGAATCACCAACTCGATGGATATGAATCTGAGCAAGCTCCAGGAGTTGGTGATGGACAGGGAAGCCTAGTGTGCTGCAGTCCATGGGGTCATAAAGTGTTGGACACGACCGAGTGACTGAATTGAACTGAATATGTATTGATGGTTATAGATTTTTCAACATAGAAAAGTATAAACATTAAAAATATCTTTGATATTACCAGAAAGTTATAAATTTTCCTTTTTAGTTTTCTCTTTAGAACACATAAAAATTAGAATAACTTTTATACCAAATTTTGAAATTTTTCTCATTTAGCATTATATTGGGAGCATTTTCCCAATTTATTGTTGTCTTTTGAAATATAGACTTAAATGAATGTATAGAGTTTTGTTGGATAGACATAGCATAATTTATTTTCAAACTTTCATAATTTTGGACACTTTATTTCAAATTTCTGAAATTACAAACAATGCTGTCAACAACATTGAAAAATGGGGGAAATTTTTTTTTCTTTCTCCTCTTAATGCTGTATGATCAAGGCCTATCATCATTGTCACCTCCAACCATAAGTAATAAGCAGGTCCTGCCACCTATCCTCTGATACATATGAAGCCAGTATCTCTGAATTCTCTTAAATTCTTATCTTTTCCACTTCTCCTCCCATGTTCAACTCATCTGTGCCAGGCCTCCCTGTCCATCACCAACTCCCGGAGTTCACCAAACCCATGGCCATCGAGTCGGTGATGCCATCCTATGATCTCATCCTCTGTTGTTCCCTTCTCCTCCTGCCTTCAATCTTTCCCAGCATCAGGGTCTTTTCAAATGAGTCAGCTCTTTGCATCAGGCAGCCGAAGTATTGGAGCTTCAGCTTTAGCATCAGTCTTTCCAATGAACAATCAGGACTGATCTCCTTTAGGATGGACTGGTTGGATCTCCTTGCAGTCCAAGGGTCTCTCAAGAGTCTTCTCCAACACCACAGTTCAAAAGCATCAGTTCTTCAGCAGTCAGCTTTCTTCACAGCCCAACTCTCACATCCATACATGACCACTGGAAAAACCGTAGCCTTGACTAGACGGACCTTTGCTGGCAAAGTAATGTCTCTGCTTTTTAATATGCTGTCTAGGT
>SJYX01017799.1:129438-152204 GCA_006410675.1 Oreotragus oreotragus
GCAATCTTGATTCCAGCTTGTGTTTCTTCCAGTCCAGAGTTTCTCATGATGTACTCTGCATATAAGTTAAATAAGCAGGGTGACAATATACAGCCTTGACATACTCCTTTTCCTATTTGGAACCAGTCTGTTGTTCCATGTCCAGTTCTAACTGTTGCTTCCTGACCTGCATATAGGTTTCTTAAGAGGCAGTTCAGGTGGTCTGGTATTCCCATCTCTTGAAGAATTTTCCACAGTTTACTGTGATCCACACAGTCAAAGGCTTTGGCATAGTCAATAAAGCAGAAATGGATGTTTTTCTGGAACTCTCTTGCTTTTTCAATGATCCAACAGATGTTGGCAATTTGATCTCTGGTTTCTCTGCCTTTTCTAAAACCAGCTTGAACATCTGGAAGTTGATGGTTCACATACTGCTGAAGCCTGGCTTGGAGAATTTTGAGCATTACTTTACTAGCGTGTGAGATGAGTGCAATTGTGCGGTAGTTTGAGCATTCTTTGGCATAGCCTTTCGTTGGGATTGGAATGAAAACTGACCTTTTCCAGTCCTATGGCCACTGCTGAGTTTTCCAAATTTGCTGGCATATTGAGTGCAGCACTTTCACAGCATCATCTTTCAGGATTTGAAATAGCTCAACTGGAATTCCATCACCTCCACTAGCTTTGTTCGTAGTGATGTTTTCTATGGCCCACTTGACTTCACATTCCAGGATGTCTGGCTCTAGGTGAGTGATCACACTATCGTGATTATCTTGGTCGTGAAGATCTTTTTTGTACAGTTCTTCTGTGTATTGTTGCCATCTCTTCTTAATATCTTTTGTTTCTGTTAGGTCCATACCATTTCTGTCCTTTATTGAGCTCATCTTTGCATGAAATGTTCCCTTGGTATCTCTAATTTTCTTGAGGAGATCCCTAGTCTTTCCCATTCTATTGTTTTGCTCCACTTTCTTGCACTGATTGCTGAGGAAGGCTTTCTTGTCTCTCCTTGCTATTCTTTGGAACTCTGCATTCAAATGGGAATATCTTTCCTTTTCTCCTTTGCTTTTGCTTCCCTTCTTTTCACAGCTATTTGTAAGGCCTCCTCAGACATCCATTTTGCTTTTTTGCATTTCTTTTTCTTGGGGATGGTCTTGATCCCTGTCTCCTGTACAATGGCCCAAACCTCCATCCATAGTTCATCAGGCACTCTGTCTATCAGATCTAGTCCCTTAAATCTATTTCTCACTTGCACTGTATAATCATAAGGGAATCCCCAGTGGAATATAGTGCCCATTACATGGCAAGTGCTCAATATATATTTATTGAATGAATATAATTTGGAAATTGGGGTTATAAAGTGGCTGGGGAAACTAGGTGTGCCCATATGTTATCCATTGAAATGTTGAAATATTTAGCATTAATCCATTAAAAAAGATAGAAATTGATAAATATGCACACACAGGTACCAAGTCACAACTGATAAAAGAACCAAGAATGACAGGACATTTAATATTACTATAGGTAGTTGTTATTAACCATTTAGAACATTTAATCAAGCTGATTACTTAGGATTTTTTTCCTCCCAAATTTGAATTTTACACTTGAGGAGACTAATTTTGTCATAATTTAATGTCCTCTTTCCACCCAAACTAGGGTTGGAGTCTAAAGTTTTCAGAGTTAAAATTTAAGTGCAGTCATCAGTATCATAAATATGCAATAGAAATGAATTGGATTATCCTTAATAGGTAGGAGTGTTCTGTGAAGTTAACATGCAAGGTAAACATGTGACTCTCTGAATAGGACTACAGTATTGAAAAATTAAAAAAAAAGAAAAACCATATCCTATCTAGGGAAAAAGACAACATTTTGGTTGATAAAGCATACACGGTTTTAAAGGAGAATAGGATAATGATTAAGAAAAAGAAAGAAGTTATAGCACTATGGATAAGATCCGAAGGACAGAAGTTAAAGGACAGAAACCAGAGGAACAAAATGGGACTCCAGTAAAACACATCAAAGTGTTGGGCAGAAAGAGAAACTGCTGGAATTATATTTGGAGAGAAGCAACTGCAGGAGGTAAAAACCCTGAAATAAGAACCAGTTGGGTACCTTCCACGTAAGCATGAGGTGATCATGAAACAAACTGATTTAGGTTAAACTGAGCCTCAGTCAGGAAAGGAACTGAGTTCTCTGGAGAGTGAAGAGGCAGATTCATAGGAACAGAAGAGGGTCTGGGTGTTGTTGCAAACAAAAATCCATAGCCTCAGAGGATTCTAATAGAGAAATCTAGAAGTTAATGAGATTTGAGAAACAAAGGTGCCGGAAAGGATTGTTCAGAGGCTTCAATTTGGGCAAGGGACACTGAACGATATAAACCCACACTCTTGATGCCCACCAACCATACACAGCCGGTGTCTGGCATTTCACTCCATTGTGACACTGTGAAACTGTGCATTAGAACAGTTCCACATGCTGGACGACAGCACTTAGGGCTGGAGATGGGAGTTCTACCAAGGAAGTTAAGGTAGGGTAGCAAGTTGGAGACTCTCCTGGGTTTACTTTTGGTGCAGCCAAAAGTAAATCCAGGATTTTCTAGCAGATGAAACATCACATATTTCATCAAGGGGTTTTGTAGATAAATCATGGGAGAGATGAATACATAATGCAATCCCTTGACTTTCAATATCTTGAAGAATAAATTGCGTTCTCTGGAACCCTTGCTTATGAACTATAATTCACTGAAGGTCAAATGTCTTACCAGGAAAGCATTTTGCTCTGTTTTCTCTCATTATATTTTTCTTGGTATAACTTAGTAAACATAATAATTTTCACTTGAGACATTAATTATCCCTGTTCACAAATCTTGTTACTTTCTCTTTAATGGCTTTATGTTATTTTAGCCACTTTCATGTTCTTAAATAACATCTTTATTAAGATATTGACAGCATACCATACAATTCACCTATCGATTATTTTATTTTAAGCAAATGTTTTCTTAATACTATTAGTTGGAGAGGTGCATCATAAGGTCCTATGGCTTTTATCCCTGTGTATAGCATCATAGACACAAAATATTATAAATTCACTTAGTAAGCAAGTGTACATATACTTTATATGCATACGTGCATCATGCGTGTGTACTCGACTCTTTGTGACTCCATGACCTGTGACCCAAGAGGCTCCTCTGTCCATGGGATATTCTAGGCAAGAATAGTGGAGTGGGTTGGCATTTCCTCCTCCAGGGAGATCTTCCTGACCCAGGGATTGAATCTGCATCTCTTGAGTCTCCCTTGGCTATGATTATTAAAAATACTTGTGAATAACATTTTCTAATATTTAACATCATAGTTATCTTTAAAAAAGACAGGATAAAGGATAGAACCCTGACACAGATACTGAAGAGATTTAATAAATACTTCTAAGACTGATAAATATGTTTGTTTTCAGATTTACAGGATACAATGAATTCTTAGAGCAGTTATCTTCAAAACTTTACTTCATTCTTCCAAAACAAGATTTCTTAGAAGTAACTATTTTAATGTCTGTAATTAGCCTTAGATCTGTTATTATTTCTATAAGGTCATAAAAACCTAACAAGGCATCTGCTTTTCATTTTAGGTTTCTATTTTATCCTTTAAATTTCCTAAGCACCTGCCTAAACCACCTAACCAAGCTTCCCTTCCTTCACCACCATTCATTCTTGCCATATGACACTGTTAGGTTTTTCCTTAGTTCATTTAGCTTTTCAAACACCTGCAGTTCAAAAACAAGGATAGTATTGTCTGGCTTTTTCATTTAGCAATGAGTTGATTTACCTGTCAAGATAAACTTCACTGTACATATTACTGGCTCTCTGGATTAGTGCCTTATAAAACAGCACATTTGCACTGTTCTATGCCCNTCAAAAACAAGGATAGTATTGTCTGGCTTTTTCATTTAGCAATGAGTTGATTTACCTGTCAAGATAAACTTCACTGTACATATTACTGGCTCTCTGGATTAGTGCCTTATAAAACAGCACATTTGCACTGTTCTATGCCCTTCATAAGCATTAAACACTGATTTCATTTGATAGGCCAAATACTATATCAACATTTAGTGAAAGGAGCTTATTTCTGGGGTTTCAAAGATGAACTGTTATGAAAGCGAACCTTTTGTATTCAAACTAAATTTTTATTTGTTATAAGGGACCTTCAGCAGTTAGGACAGGAGTTATCCATGTCCTGTAAAAGAATACTGTATAGGTATCTAGTAGTCCAAGTTTGCTTTAAAAATACATTAAAATAAATATATAGCTAAATGATTAATGACAACACTAACAGCATGAACACTCATCACCCTCTGCCACTAGGCAGATAAATATATCAAGAAAAAGGGAAATGTAGAATTTTCATCACATCAGAGATGCACTATATCATTGTCCAAATGACTTAATTTTTTACAAAATGAACGTTAGACATAAAAAATAATATTCCCAAATCCTCTTAATTTATGTCTAATAAAGCAGATATATGGGTAATAACACCAAGCTGAGTTTTGAAACCTGAAGACAGTTCTCTGCCTTAAACAGTTAATCAACACCACATACAAACTGGCTTCAATTAAATTCAGTCTAAGATAGGTGTGATCTGGTTAACAAACAAACAAAAAAGTTACAATTATTTCTTCCCAGTGGTGAATAACTCTTAAAAAATAAAAAGGACAAAAAATGTTTTAAACTAGTAAAAGCAATAATAAATCTTGTTTACAATATTAAAAACTATTCTTTATGTCTTAACATCCATTTGCTTAAATCTTGAGCATTTTATTCTCAAATTTACTAATTTACTTTAACCTGTCCTAGTTCTGCTTTCTTCTTGGTGGGAAGAATATACCATGGTGAAATGGCAGCTAGCCACGTATCTAATATGCTTTTATCTTATTGTGCAATGGAAGCCAGTTCACAATGATTTGGTGAAAGACTCAACTGGAACTCACAGGATTTTTTTCTTGCCAATATTAAACATTTTACTGGAATGTGATAAGTATTTCAAATTGAACTATATTTAAGAAGGTTTGTTGTGCTATGTGAATTTTAGAATTTAGTAATCACACTGTGGGTAGTTCCTAATGAATGCATATCAACAAAGATCTGTTATTTTCAGATATATAACCTTTTGGGAAAAGTGCCCAAAGGGCCCAGTAGCTGTAAGAACTCTCCTCCCCCTTCTGATAACAGGGCTTGTGATTTCCTTCCCCTTCCTCCTTCCTTCACTGCTGTTTGGTATTGCTAATGTCCCCAGTCTCTCCCTGGACTTCAAACACTTCTTATTTTAGGGGAGTAAACCCCGTGAGTAATCCCTTTCCCCACTTCCTCAAGGCACCCCTCTGCCAGCTCTATTTCCCAATGTGTCCTGGGTCAAGTAACATCTAACCAGTCTCCATCTCACATCCTGGCCTAGCTTCTGCAATACAGAAAAGAAAGACTCCTTCAAATAAGTGGTATTTGTAAAAAATGTAGACAAATCTAATGGCCTATTTGTATTCAAATATTATAATTAGTCACTCAACAAGTCATTCAGTCACTCAACAAGTACTCATTGAGTACATCCTGAATAACAGACCTCGGGCGGGGTCCATGGTACAACTGTCTATCCCTATTACGGGCTTTGAAAATGAGGAGAAATAATGAGAGTTTAGGAGGGAACAATTTATTCCTGTTTCCTGCTTACTATTAATTAGCAGGAAAACAATAACAAAAATCTTTGTAAGTTTAGTAAACATTTTATTCTGTGTGCTTAGTCACTCAGTCGTATCCTACTCTTTGAGACCCCATGGACTGTAGACAGCCAGGTTCCTCTGTTCATGGGAATTCTCCAGGCAATAATACTGGAGTGGGTTGTCATGCCCTCCTCCAAGAGATCTTCCCAACCCAGGGATCGAACCCAGGCCTCCCACACTGCAGGCAGATTTTTTACTGTCTGAGTCACTAGAGGGCTAAACATTTTATTAACCCTCTAGTATGTTCTGGGCTATGTGCTTGCCTCTGGAAAAAGCAATATTAAGTGCAAAAGACCCTGTGCTATGGAGGGTCTTAACTAAGAGTGTGGATTAGGAGAGCTCTGAGAATGAGAATGAGATTATGTCTCGGACAGAAATGAGGTGGTGGCTGTGGACCTGAAGGCAGGCAGTCGACCAAGACCAGAGCCAGAAGAGGCATCGTGAGGAGTGAGCCCAACATTCAGAGTATCTTCGAGGGGCTTCAGTAGGCAGGAGTTTCTAGGTTCCGACTAGAGGACCTCCTGGGAGACTCCCCCCACCCACCAAGTATTCATTGCTAGAGATCCCATCACAGTCTGCCTCTTCCCATCACCACAAACATTCCCTATTGGAATCTCTGACCAAGACCTCGGGACCACCAGGGGCAGGCTTGGGAAGTGAGTGAGGCTGCCAGATTTAGAAAATAAAAGTGCAAGGTGTCCAGTTAAGTTTGAATTTCAGATAAACAGCAAGTAATTTTTTACTAGAAGTATATCCCCTGCATTATCTGTATTTGTATTGTTCTGTATTTTATCTAGCAACACTAGAAATGAGATAATATTTTTGTCTCTGTTTAGCCTCATCAGGGTGACCCAGTCACAATTTCAGAAATACTTTCTCCCACTTGTGATTCTCAGCTTTTCAAAGCATTGAGGCATTTAGCAGGTGTCTTTGTGGTTGTTTTTATGTGCTGAAACAGATGAAATCCTACATATATATAATGACCATTCCAAAAAAACTTGTATGTTAATAAAAAACCTTTTCTAATGGATACTTATTTATCTGTCCTGAGCAAAGTTTAATGATCTGGAAACAAGTCTAGTGGTTCAAGGCAAAAAAAATAAAAAATCAACTTGAGACCATCTTTACTGAGTACATATTTGTCTTCTGATCAACTACCACTTGTTTTAAGCTTATAAACAAAGAAGTGTTTAAAACTTTACTTTCTCTTTGTTTAAAGAATTGTGTCTATGTTCACTGACATAGACATACATAATATATCAGGTGAAGTGTATTTTAAAGGCAGTTGGGAGAAAAATCTCTCTTGTTTTGGGAACCACTATCACTAAGCTTGGTAAATATTAACAAATATATTTGATAATATAAAACAATATTTTATAATAATAATAAAATAGTATATGAATAGTATACGAATAATATATAAAATATAAACATGTGCGCTCAGTTGCTCAGTCGTTTCTGACTCTTTGTGACGCCATGGGCTGTAGCCTGGCAGGCTTCTTGGCCCGTGGTGTTTTCCAGGCAGGAACACTGAAGTGGCGTGCCATTTCCTACTCCAGGAGATCTTCCCAACCCAGGGATCAAACTACTAAATATTCAGTAATTCAAGAGATATCAATGGATTCATAATCTTTTAATTTTTCCAGAAGCTTGTGATTTTAATATTCTAAAGATAACGATCATGACCTCAGCTTACTAGAAATGGATATAAGTTACAGGATAAAGTGCATAATCATATTGTTCATGGCCTTTTTTAAGGTAACAGCCTTTGTCTTTTTCAATCTAGTTCAGCCACTTGTAGAACAAGTTACAGCTTCTCTGCGTCTCTGCTTTCTCATCTGTAAAATGGGGATAATAATTTCTCTACCTCATAGGACTGTAGTATCAATTAAATAAGGTAATATTTATAAAGCACTTAGAACAGGGCCTGGGCACATGTAATTGTCAATTACAACGAACGGTTTCAAATTAATTGATTACGGATAATTATACTTACCACTCTGACCCTCCTAGAAGAGGAAATACATTTTACGAGCTACTTTTGCTGAGTTTGCTAGTTCTCATTCTTAGCTGGGTTTGGGGAATAGGGAACAATGGTTTGCATACACAGTTTCAGAAGGACAGCAAGAAATTAATATGCAGCCAAAATCTGCTAATACCACTTAAGTTGAATTTCATTTTCACCATACCTTTCTCATTCTTAGCTGGATTTGGGCAGTAGGAAACAACGTTTTTCATACTATAATTACTTTCAGCAATAAGAAATTAATATACATTGAATATCTGATAGGACTGTTTTTGATATCCTAGGATTTATGTTAGTGTTAGTGTTTAGTTACAATTCAATAGATTTCTTGGAATTTTGTGTAGCATTCACATGAAGAATGCAATGATTAGATAGCATTAAGAAATTACTAAGAATATTAAGGAATAATTAATTTCCTTTAAAAATCTCTCAGAAGGTTTAGGACCAGTTTGCATCACCTCTAAATGAATGGCTGGAAGATGTGCTAACAGATTTTATATAGTCGCTCTTTGTCAATAGAAAGAATTTCATTAAAGTTTTCTCCTTTAACGTCAGTGCTTCCATCATCTGAGCAAAGAGAAATTTTGTAAAGCTAACAGTCTTATCTGTCTTCACCTTCACTGGCATCACATACTGTAGAAAGCTCAACTCTGTTTTTGTTTTTTTCTTTCTCTATAAACTTTGCTTAAACATCTGTGAAATACTACATCCTCTCTGAAGAACTATTAAGAAAGTGTTCCCTCCTTGAGTCTGTGTATGTAGACAGTGACCATTATGTATTTCAGACTGATGTAATGGAGAATGTCACACTAGGTAGCATTTTGTAATCTTGTCAAATACATTTGCTATTTTTAGCATTCTTCTTTCAATAGTAAAGTTAGGATTAGGAAAATTTTAATATTTAATAAAGGAACAGTGTGTAGACTCCAACACTATGCATGGTTTGCTCCAATTAAAAAGGAAGAATTCAGGAATATAGTGGTTATCAAAAGGATCAACTGAAGGAAGGCCACATGCAATAATAACAAGGACACGGAACTGAAATGGTGCCCGGCCTGAGTCTCATCCTGGCACTGCTGTTAAGAGCTATGCCATGTTAGGTCGGTCCCTTAACCTCATCAGTTCTCATTTGCTTCCTCATTTATGAAGTGAGAGACACAGAACAGATATCCTCTGAAATCTCTCTTCTAAAATCATGCAGTTTCAGGTAAATGTTTGATACCCAACATATGAACTCCTCCATTGCAATTAAAGGGTTTTATATAATACCATATTGCTTTTATTCCAGAAGTGAAACTAAGAAAAGTACTCACAAAGTTCACTTCTGTTTCAATTCCAACTAAGGCTCAGATAAATTGACTTAAAACAATAGATCTTGTAGGAACACCTGCCACATTTGAGGCTTAAGACAAACCAATCAGAAGAGGTAAAGTCCACAGATTTCCTGATCTAACCCTCTGTTTCTTTTAATGTAAACAGTCAGATAAATCACTTAAAAACACAGGTTAGTGAACAAATCAACAGTAGTGCGGGTGGGGTGGGGTTAAGCACTAAATGTAAACAGTCAGAGGAAATTATGTAATCTTTCTATATCTGAAAGGGCACAAAAAGTTCTTTGCAAATTGGATCGTTTATCATAAAGTCAGGGGTTTAGCAAATAGAGTAAATAGAGAGTTATAATGAAAGGCTAAGTATGACCCTCTTTAACTACCCACACATACTCTCTCAAGACACCTACTTGTGTGCATGAATGAACCATTATTCATTCTTACTTATGTTAATCTAGTTGTCATTGAACTATAGTTACTCTGTCCTTACGTTTTGCACCAGAAATACTAAGTGCTTGACTCATGCCTTTGAAGCTGTTTCATAATTCAGAATAAAAATGACCCCAGGAAGGCAATCTCTTATGCCTTCTTAAATGACCTTCTCTTGTCTGACCTTTTATTGTAAAATATCAAGTAACCCTTTGTTGGGATGCCCCACTAGTTACTCAATGGGGTTTTATGTAATCCTCTCAAATTTGAACCAACCAGAACAATCAGAATTTCCATTAAGCTACAGAGGGCACTAGATACCAGCAGTACACAACCAACATGACTCTATAGCCTTAAGACAATTGTGGTAGAAAGTGCTTGAACTGAAAATGAATCACAGAGCAGAAAGACCAGAATGCAAGTGAGTAAAAGAACTGGAATTGTTAACGGAACTATTGTTAGTTAAAAAAAAAATGCAGTTCAGAAATAATAAAGAACCTATCATTCCTTTTTTCTTTGCCATGCTACAAATATTCATCAGCTTGTCGTATCAATGATGCATCTGATCACAATAGGACCAGCAGGAGTCAGGCTTCAGGGTACATTCTGAATTTTCATAAACATCCTTTACTTCCCTGAAAATTCACTCTTTCAGAGTAACATTCTAAATCCAAAATGTCTTTGATCATGGGACAGCTCCTACCCAAAGACAGGAGTTGAAACGTTTATATGACTGCCTCACAACTAATTTCTCATCTGTTTCCTGTCATACAACGCTAATTAATTTTCAAAGCCTCCCTATGGAAGTGTCAAAATTCTACATTTAAGGACAATGATGGAAAATTTTCAGTACTAGTTTGAACTCTAGTAGAGTCCAAACCTGAAAATGTTCACAATATGAAGTTCATCAGTCTCATTGGATTCATCCCAAATGATTTTAAAGCAAACTCAATTTATATTTAGTTTCATTTTATCATAAACTTAAGGGCAGTGATACATCATTAATTAAGCATCATTTATGAGTTAAGTTTAAAAATATGAATATTTATCAAACACCCTTTGAAGATACTGTAGAAGGGATATAAAAATAGTTCACGCTATCAACAGAGTGAAAAGACAATCTATGGAATAGGAAAAATATTTGCAAATTGTGTACCTGATAAGAAGTTAATATCCAGGCTATATAAAGAACTCTTACAACTCAACAACAAAAACAAAAACCAAACTTGGTTTGAAAATGAGTGTGTGTGCATGCTAAGTCACTTCAGTCATATCTGACTCCTTGCAACCCTATGAGCTGTAGCCTGCCAGGCTACTCTGTCCATGGGATTCTCCAGGCAAGAATACTGGAGTGGGTTGCCATGGCCTCCTCCAAGGAATCTTTCTGATTCAAGGATCAAACCCACGTCTCTTGCGTTGGCAGGCAGGTTCTTCACCAACTGTGCCACCTGGGAAGCCCCCCAAAATGCGCAAAGGACTTAAATAGACATTTCTTCAAAAATATACACCAGTGGTGAATAAGCATATGAAAAGATGCTCAACAATCATTCAGTTCAGTTCAGTCGCTCGGTCATGTCCGACTCTTTGCAACCCCATGAATTGCAGCACGCCAGGCCTCCCTGTCCATCACCAACTCCTGGAGTTCACTCAGATTCATGTCCATCGAGTCAGTGATGCCATCCAGCCATCTCATCCTCTGCCCTCCCCTTCTCCTCCTGCCCCCAATCCCTCCCAGCATCAGAGTCTTTTCCAATGAGTCAACTCTTCTCATGAGGTGGCCAAAGTACTGGAGTTTCAGCTTCAGGATCATTCACTCCAATGAAATCCCAGGGCTGATCTCCTTCAGAATGGACTGGTTGGATCTCCTTGCAGTCCAAGGGACTCAAGAGTCTTCTCCAACACCACAGTTTAAAAGCATCAATTCTTTAGGGAAATGCATATTGAAACCACAATTTCATACCATCCCATTAGAATGGCTATTATTAGAAACAAAACCCAGGGGCTTCCCCAGTGGTCAAATGGCTAAGAATCTGTCTGCCAATGCAGAAGACACAGGTTCAATCCCTGGTCCAGGAAGATCCCACATACCACAGAGCAACTAAGCCTCTGCATCACTACTAGCCCATGCACCTCCACTACTGAAGCTAGTATGCCTAGAGCCCATTATCCTCAACAAGAGAAGCCCCTGCCTGTGGCAACTAGATGAAAGCCTGAATGCAGCAGCGAAGATCCAACACAGCCAAAATTAAATAAATAAATAAATAAATCTTAAAAAAAAAAAAAAAGGCAACAAAACCCTGGAAATAACTAGTGCTCACAAGCATATGGAGAACCTGGAATCCTTGTGCAGTGCTGGTGGGGAAATAAAATGGTATGGCTGCTATGGAAAATGGTATAAAACTTTCTCAAAAAAATTAAAATTAAGAAATGAATTACCATAGCAATTTTACTTCTGGGTATACGCTCCAAGTAATTAAAAGCAGGGACTTAAACTGACATTTGTACACCCATGCTCATCGCTGCATTATGCACAATAGCTAAAAAGTGGAAGCAACTCAAGTGTCTATCATTCAATGAACAGGCAAACAAGATGTGGTCTGCACCTACAATGGGATATTATCCAGCCTTAAAATAAAGGGAATTCTGGCACATGCTACAATGCAGACAAACCTTACAGAAACTGTGCTGAGTGAAATAAGCCACAAACAAATGGACAAATACGATATGCTTCCACTTATATGAGGTACTCAAAGTTGTCAGATTCAGAGACACAAAGTAGAGTGGTGGTTGCCAGAGTTTTAGGGGAGAAGGGAATGAGAGGTTAACGTTTAATGGGTATGAGTTTCAGTTTGGGACTATTAAAAAAGTCCTGGAGACAGATAGTAGTGGTGGTTGCACAGCAGTGTGAATGCGCTTAAATTCCACAGAACTGTGCACCAAAAACGGCTGAAATTTTATGTCACCATTTTTTAAATTGAAGTATATTCAGTTTCGGAGAAGGCAATGGCAACCCACTCCAGTATTCTTGCCTGGAAAATCCCATGGATGGAGGAGACTGGTAGGCTGCAGTCCATGGGGTTGCTAAGAGTAGGACATGACTGAGCGACTTTAATTTCACTTTTCACTTTCCACTTTCATGCATTGGAGAAGGAAATGGCAACCCACTCCAGTGTTCTTGCCTGGAGAATCCTAGGGACTTAATGTTATCGTTAAGTAAAAATGATAACACCCACAATGGGGAGCCTGCTGGGCTGCTGTCTAAGGGGTCGCAAGAGTCAGACACGACTGAAGTGACTTAGTATAGCATATTCAATTTATAATGTTGTGCTAGTTTCAAGGGTACAGTAAAGTGACTCAGTTATACATTTATATTAATATTTTAAATTGTTTTCCATTATAGGTTACAACAAGATATCGAATATAATCCCCTGTGCTATACTGTAGGTCCTTGTGTGAATATTTTACCGCAATAAAAAAATAAATGGTTTGTACCCATATTGAGCTTACAATATAAGTGAGGAAATGAGTGTGCATATAAAATTAATAGCTGAATACATTTAATATAATGTAAATGAAATAATAAGACAGTAGAAATTAAATACTATGGTGTTCAGAGAATGCAAAGACAGCAGTTGTTTCAGGAAAGTTTTATGGGGTATACAGTGGTTGAGGTTAACCTTTGGAAGATTAATACAATTTCATTGAGTGGAGAAGGTGGGAGCAGGTAGTCTACAAAAAGAGACCAGTATAAACTAAGTATGGAAGCCAAAATCTTGGGATGTGGTTTTAAAACTGTGATTCTTCCCAGTTAAAGCAGAGTAGTGCTTCTCAAACTTTAGTGTGTACACAGATCACTTGAGAATCTTGCTAAAATGTAGTTTCTGATTTTATAAATATAAAGGAGGGGTCCAAAACTCTTTATTTCTAATAAGCTCCCAGGTGATGCCAGTGCTGCTTTGGATAGCTCAGGTCTTGAGTATATATGCCTAAAATGTAGATCAGTCCAGAGCTGAAGACTTGGAAATTTAAAAGTCTGTTTCTGTACTTACTTCAGAGTTATTGGAAAACCAATGAAACTCTTCTGGGTAGGGAAGTCCTATTACTGGAGCTGTTTCTTAGGAAGATGAATCTGTCAGCAATATGTAGTGGGGGTAGAATGGGTAAAGACAGACACTGGGGAGTCAGGTTAGGAGTCCATGAGAACTATTAGTATTAATAGACTACTAAGAGGGCTTCCCAGGTGGTACAGAGGTAAAGAATCTGCCTGCCAATGCAAGAGACTCAAGGGACTGGGTTTGATCCCTGCATTGGGAAGATCCCCTGGAGTAGGAAATGTCAACCCATTCCCATATGCTGCCTGGAAAATTCCATGGGCAGAGGAGCCTGGCAGGCTACAATCCAGGGGGGTCGCAAAGAGTCAGACATGACTGAGCACAGCACAGTAAGAGGCTATTAATAGTAACCAGGCTAGATGTGGTGAATCCTGAAACCGGCAAGTGGGAGTGAAGGTGCCAAGGGTGAGACATGGTGAGGGGATAGTGCAAAGGCAGATGTGTGACCTGGTGGCTGACATGCAAAGGAATATATGAGGAGGAAAAGTTTTAAAATGCCAATGGCTACAGTAAGCATATAATCAGGTTTCCCCAAGACATTCCAACTTTATGCCTGTCATCCCAGAATAATTATTAATAGCATCTACTTCCACCCTAAAAATGCCATGAAAGTGAAAGCTGCTCAGTCCTGTCTGACTTTTTGCGCGTCCATGGGATTCTCCAGGCCAGAATACTGGAATGGGTAGCCTTTCCCTTCTCCAGGGGATCCTCCCAACCCAGGGATTGAACCCAGGTCTCCTGCATTGCAGATGGATTCTTTACCAGCTGAGCCACTAGGGAAGCCCCCCAAATGCCCTAGATGGGTAATAAATAATATAACCGCCATAGCATTATTTGCAGGTGACTAACAGGATGTCACTTTCGCTTTTCACTTTCATGCATTGGAGAAGGAAATGGCAACCCACTCCAGTGTTCTTGCCTAGAGAATCCCAGCAACAGGGGAGCCTGGTGGGCTGCCATCTATGGGGTCGTACAGAGTCGGACACGACTGAAGCGACTTAGCAGCAGCAGCAGCAGCAACAGGATGTAAAGGAGAGTTAGGCTGGTTTGTAGTGGGTAGAAATTGGGTGATAGTCATTCACTTATTCAGTGTTTATCCAATGTCAGCTATGTGCCAGACATTGATCTAAGTGCTAAGGACACTTGAGTTTAAGTAAAAATGATAAAACCCACAAGGTCTGTCCTTGTGGAGTTTATGATCTTGTGGAGATCAACGCAACCCAGAGGTGGAGGAGGGAAAGACAGCAACCTAAAGGTGCCCCCAAGACTTACACCAGGGGTAGTATCAAGCATCAAGAAAGAGGGGTTAGAATTTGAAAGGGAGGTAGATGCAGGTTTAGATATAGATATGGAAATTTATGGAGGAATGAAGCTTTGAGAGTAAGTGAGAAACCTCCCTGAAAATGGACTTAAAGAGAAAGAAGAGACTGTGGATAATGCCTACACTGAGAGGATTGGCAGAAGAGTCCATGAGCCCATGGAGAATCATTCAGAGAGGTAAAAGAAGTTACAGGTATAACAGAAGCTAGGGAAGTAGGGAGGTCAAGGGCCCTTGGGTAACAATATCAAAAGTTGCTGAGAGGTCAAGGAGACAAGGTCTGAGCAAGGTGGGGAAGGGGGAGGGTCTGCTTTGGGAAAGAAAGCACTATGCCCTGGGAGGCAGTCAGTGAGATGCTACATGTTATTCTGCATAGGAGAAAGAGCAGTATTGAGATTCTTAAAGTGCCAATTTATTCTTAGATGATAATTTGTTGATATAATTTATGTATTTCTCACTGCCATTTTTTATTGTTAACAAAAACCTTCTTATAGTTGTTGTTTCTGAAAGTTTAGAACAAGATAAAGCAAAGCTCCAAGCATCTCACTTCTCATCAATAATTAGGGCATAATTTTTCTCACAAGATTACTCTGAGAATGGATTATAAATGGCACTTACGTGCTTTAAAATTCTAAAGTAGCAAACAAGAGGAATATTCTAGTAAAAAATTCAATTTTACTGTATACCTTTTTTCTTATACGAAAGGACATTAGGGAAGAAAGATTGAAGGTAGTAAGAGGTATGTGTGTGAACCTAAGGATACTGAATGAAAAATACTGAGTTTTCTCTGAGACGTAAAAACTAATTTTTCTATCCAGAATTGTCAGTACTAAGACCATGCCTAATACTCCTAGTAGGAGGGTCATTGCAAAGGGTCGGACACGACTGAGCGACTTTCACTTTGACTTTCACCTGACCGCTTAAGGTCCCCTCCACCTCACTCCACGCCACCTGCTGCTGCTGCTAAGTCGCTAAGTGTCCGACTCTGTGCGACCCCAGAGACAGCAGCCCACCAGGCTCCCCCGTCCCTGGGAGCCACACATCACAAATACAGTATTTGAAGAGGATGAGAATACATTCTATTTGTGATACTTTTAAGGAAGACTCTACAATATTCCTGGATAATTTCTATCAGAATTGAAAAAAGCTACACTTATCTTTTTAGCTTTCTCCTTGTCCTACACACAATGGTTGGACTGGGACAGAGGAAAATAGAATGATTGAATGGGTAAATTAGTAATGACACATCCAAATTAATAAAGTACTGTTACTAAACTGTTCCCAATAGTCAATACAATTCTGGTAGGAATGTGTGGTAACTTCTCAGTGGGTGAATGACTACTTTTATAGCTCTGGATCAATGCTGGGGGTGGTTATGATTTGTTGAGAAGCAACTGAGTGAAGCTTTATTTTGATTGGTGGGGCGGTGGGTTACTTAGTGTCTGGAGGTACATCCCTGGGGGTGTCTGGACTTTCCTTGGCTATCGTACTTATAGTTCATGGAGTAGATTCCCCAGGGAAGAGAATGGTTACACTTAAAATTCAGGATGCAGGCATGCATGGGTTAGCACAGCATTCCAAACCCTCTCCACTCTGGCTCAGACTTTCAGGTTTGGCTTTGACTCCCAGGACCAGCCTGAGCCTCCACGGCTGCCACGGTGAGCTCATTACCCCAAACATACCAAATGCATTCCAAACTCTGCCCATTCTCTTTCCTGACACGTAAGTAAATCTTACCTTCTGAGGTCCACCTGAAGCTCTAAATTCTCTACTATAATTTTACCCCCTGCTCTGGTTCTCAAGGAATAATTCCATTTTCTGAAATCTGTGTTTATTATTAGATACACACATTTGACACTTAGTAATATGCTATGTCAATTGTCATTTACTTGCACCATCACCCAGATCAAATATAAAACTAGATCAGTCTTCTTTATAGAGTCCCCATGAGAATCGAATAAGACAACACATATTTTAAAGCATCTTATAAAGTATCCCAAATTAAATATATGCCCCAAAGAATTCCCCAAAGTCCAGTGGTTAGTGCTTCCACTGCTGGGGACCCTGTTCAATCCCTGGTCTGGGAACTAAGATGCTGCAAGCCATGTGGTGTGGCAAAAAAATGAAATAAAAATATACCTTATAGTATTTTTTTCCCCTGACAATTGCAGATTTTTTGATAAAAGCTGTAAACAATGTTTAAAAGGTGGGAAATAAATCACTCTGCAGTCAACTTTTGATTGGGCAGATTATAGTCATTCCACCATGCAAATCATACTCTCTGATTTGCTTAGGTAACTCACTATTGACATGACTGACCCTCATCTCTGATTTGCCATTTCATTGAATTTAGAAGGGCAGTGGTTTTCTCTTTGATTCATCTGATGGTCTGTTTTCTCACTGGGAAGGCATAAGAAAAACACTCTATAAAATGAAAACAGTACAGATGTAGAAACAGATATAAATTGCAGATTGAGATTTAATAACAGCCCTAGAAGGTCAGAAACATTAACATACCCTTTTCAAAGACGACAGGGTGAAGAACAAAATGGTTTAGTATCTCGCCCAAGGTCACACAGCTGGTGAGGAGCTGGGATTGAAATCAAGCATTTTGGTCTGAGTTCACACCTTCTGTCATTTTGCTGTGACAATCTTTACAACAGCAGGGGTAATAGCAAGGAACTGAGTGGTCAGTTTCATTTAATTTAAACATCATCCTTTGGGCATTTATTAAGAGCTATACTTAATATAGCTGTTAATAAGAATGAAAGATACATACATTTGACACTTGACACCGATTGACATAGAATTTTGCTAAGAATGAAAAATGAATATACTAAGGTCTCTGGGCTCAAGAACAGTGCTATGTGATGACTCATAGAAACCCATAACTTTAATCTTTATGCAGTAATAAGTGCAACAAGCAATGTATTGCATTGTTGCAACAATCAAGACAGAAAAGTTATGCTTCTCACCATGTGCTTTAATCGCTCAGTTGTGTCTGACTCTTTGCGACACCATGGACTATAGCCCACCAGGTTTCTCTGTCCATGGGGATTCTCCAGGCAAGAATATTGGTGTGGGTTGCTATGCTCTCCTCCAGGGGAATCTTCCCAACCCAGGGATTGAACCCAGGTCTCCCACATTTGCAGATGGATTATCATCTGAGACGCCATGGAATACCACTTCTCACCATATAGATGTTTTCTATTTGGTGACTTATTTGTTTTACTTAAAAATGCAGAGAATCTCCTTAGCAAAAACAAACATGCAGACAAATTCAAGAGCATACAATCAGCATGGACATTTCATTTGTTTACTGGCTGCTCTGTTAGGTAAGACTGTATATACAAACCTGAGCATTGTCTCTGTCCTGCCTTGAAGCAAGAAATAGAGTTGGGAAGGCAGGAGGCAGGAAATGGTCAGATGAGGCAGGAGTTGTTGCTGTTGAGTAGCTAAGTCATTCAAATCTTTGTGATCCCATAAACTGCAGCATACCAGGCTTCCCTTGAGTGAGCTCTGGGAGTTGGTGATGGACATGGAGGCCTGGTGTGCTGCAGTCCATGGGGTCACAAAGAGTCATACACGATTGAGGGACTGAACTGTCCCTGTCCTCCACTATCTCCCGCAGTTTACTCAAACTAACATCCGTTGAGTCAGTGATGCCACCCAACCATCTCATCCCACTCCCTTCTCATCTTGCCCTCAATCTTTCCTAGCATCAGGGTCTTCTCCAATGAGTTGACTCTTCGCACCACGTGACCAAAGTACTGGAGCTTCAGCTTCAACACCAGTCCTTCCAATGAATATTCAAGGTTGATTGCCTTTAGGATTGACTCATTTGATCTCCTTGCTGTCCAAGGGACTCTCCCGAGTCTTCTCCAGCACCACAGCTAGAAAGCATCAACTCTCTGGTGCTTAGCCTTCTTAATGGATATGAGAGTTGGACCGTTAAGAAGGCTGAGGCAGGAAATGGTCAGATAAACAGATAAATGAAAATATAATGATGTGAGTGCTACAACAAAAGAAAGAACAAAGTTCCCAGGCAAGATACTAGAACTTGAACTAGATCTTGAAGAATAAATGGGCCCTTGACAATCAGAAGTGGGAATGGGGCAGAGGGAGGTTGACAGTGGGAGCTGAAGGCTTTCTAAGCAGAGAGGAACGTATGAGGTACAGACTGGGGAAAGGGAGGTATGCTCAGAATAAGGGAGAAATTCAGTGTGGCCAGTGTATGTAGTACATTGGCAAGGAGGTAAAAAGTGGAAGAGAGAACTGGCTGGAGCCAGATGGTGAATGACCTTATAGATTCAGCTCAGAATTGTAGACATAATTGCAAAAGCAGTGAATTGGCAATAAATTCTAGGACCAAAAATATAATGACTTTTTCCTAATTTTAGATTACCTGCATGAGAATATAGGAATATTAGGTTCTGAGGAATATGTAGTGTTTCTAGAGAGGAAAAAAAGGTCTCCTCTGATGAAATGTTTGGGAGATAACAAGTACTATATTATCTCACAATAATTTTACAATTTACATTAATACAAATTTATTACACATAGGATGCCTACTTAACTTTGTCTAAACCAGCTTTGGTTAATCACCGAACTCTTTTGATTCTTGTTCCCACAGAACACCTATGAATCACCTCACAGTTGACCTATATTCAATAAAGATGGGCCCCAGCAGTGGCTGTATGTGTACAGGATACATATCACTTTTTCAGAGAAGCATTCATGAGAGAACTCTCAGAATTTTAGAAATCATAATTCCTCAATTATTCAATATTAAGGCTCTCTTTTAAAATTTTCTCAAACATTTTCAACATTATTTTTATGGAGTATAAGTAATTTATTTCTGGATATGGTTTTACCTAATGATACATCAAGGTCAAAGTAGAGGACACAGCTGTCCTCTCTCAGGTTTAGAGAACTCTCAGAATTTTAGAAATCATAATTCCTCAATTATTCAATATTAAGGCTCTCTTTTAAAATTTTCTCAAACATTTTCAACATTATTTTTATGGAGTATAAGTAATTTATTTCTGGATATGGTTTTACCTAATGATACATCAAGGTCAAAGTAGAGGACACAGCTGTCCTCTCTCAGGTTTATCCTGTTTCCTATACAGAGAGACCTGGCTTGTCTATGACCACAGAGGTTTGTAGCAGTCACGTCGAATTCTGTAAGTGTGTAGACTTTCCCAGCCCCCATGCGCGTACAGAGACCAGGCTGCACTGCAGGATCATAAATGTAGCAGGCCATACGTTATGGGCACTAAGCCATGTGGAATACAGTGCCCTTAGCAGAGTTACCTGAAGGTCTAGGTTCTCTTGGGTACTAGGTAATTTACTCTAAATTTTAATTTTTAGTTCTTCTGAGAAAACCACATTTCAAGTTAAACTCATCCGGATACAGCAATTGTGCCCGTGCTCCGTGGGCTTTCACACAGCTGTCTCCTGCCCCTTCCCAACTACCTCTCTTTCACCTCCTCTCTCCCCACAGGCAACTCCTACTATGGTTTCAGCTGAAATGTCACTTTTCTACCACCTTCCCCAGACTGTTAACTCTTGGAATACTATTTGCCTTCTCATACTTTGCATTGACACAACTTCTAACTGTATAAATTGGCTACAACCTAGACCTCATTTTTAGAATTTAGGCTGGCTTAGATTTCATATTCGGATAAGGCAATGGCAACCCACTCCAGTACTCTTGCCTGGAAAATCCCATGAACGGAGGAGCCTAGTAGGCTGCAGTCCATGGGATCGCTAAGAGTCAGACATGACTGAGGGACTTCACTTTCACTTTCATCCATTGGAGAAGGAAATGGCAACCTACTCCAGTGTTCTTGCCTGGAGAATCCCAGGGACAGGGGAGCCTGGTGGGCTGCTGTCTATGGGGTCACACATAGTTGGACACGACTAAAGTGACTTAGCAGCAGCAGCAGCAGATTTCATATTATACAGATATGCTAATTCACTGATAGCTTATTGATATAATAGCTTAATTTTTATATTTGTGAATAAATAGTTGCTATTAACATTACTATTAGTGAACAATCTAAATTAACATTACTACTGGGGAACAATCTAAATTACCTGCCTTTAATTGTACTCCATTATATCTAGCTTCTAAGTAATACTCTATGTGTAATACAATTCTTAGTGATGGCAGTTATACACTTCCATACTTTTAGCCTCATGTCTTATACCCTCTATCACTTAACCACACTACACATAGTTTGTTTCTTTAATTTATTCTATAAATCACTCTTCCTATTTCTTTTATTATTCCTGTGGATCTCTTCAAACTTCTTTCAATTTATCAGCCCCTTTGTCACTCTGGAGGATTAAACCAAAGCCACGGCTCTGTGTTTAGAACTCAGAGGTCTGAACTGGGCTGACGGGTAAGTGAGATCTAGCTGAATCTTCCATAATGAAAACAATAATATTAAAAAACAAAACAAAACAGAACTCGGACGTCAAACATTCAGAACACATTTAGGTTTCTTCATAAGACATGCAATATTTCTCCCACCATTTCCCTTTGGTTGCCCCAGAGAAATGCCACGCACTTAGTGAATGTTTCCTTTGAGGTTGAGTTCCCATGGAATACTACCTTACATGGAGAGGAATCTGGCAAAGACAAGTGGAAATCACATGTGGTTAGAGTTTCATTTGAAAAAAAAAACAAACTAGAAAACTCTGTTTCTAGTCATTCCCCTGTTCCACTTGCCTGGTCCCTCTGTCTTTCATGAATTTGTTTTCCTACCAGAAGATTTCTTCCAATGGGGGTGGAAGGGTGTGCAGTTTGGACAGTTAAAGTATGCAGCAAGCAGCTTGTTCAAGGGCATATCATTAGATGATTAATATGACCTGACGTACCAAGACAGCATAGAGGCTAGAATTCAAACTTTGACTGTGTGGTTCTATTTAATATGTCACCTGCAAGATAAATGAGCCCTGGGAGAGCAAATTGGCTGGCAAGCCCAGCTCTAAAGCTAAGATGATGAGTGCCTTAAGAACACTGCCTTGCATGATGCAGTCCAATCATGGACCATGATCAGATGACAGAAACACTGACACTGACTACACACAAAAACCTTTTGAATCTGACAACCAGTAATCACAACTAGATGGCCCTTCCTCAAGCTTCGATCCCTGCTGTTTACCACTTTGTGATGACTGAAAGGAAATAATTTTCTTCAGTTTTCTGAACCAATGGCAAAAGCAATGCAGTGTTGTCAGCCAAGCCAAGAATCAGGGAGTGTGTGTGTGTGTGTGTGTGTGTGTGTGTGAGAGAGAGAGAGAAAATGTTAAATCAAATCACGTAAGACCATTCAGCATGGCTTGCTAACACTGACCAATCAATACTTCAATGCCCCTTAAGAGTATGTTGAGTCTATAGGCCAGAGAAAGCAAATGCTTTTGAATCAAGTGAATTAATACTAGTAAGCTCCTAACAACTTAAAAAATCTACCAGTAAGTAGCACAAGAGTAAGTAAACCTGTAAGTACAACAGCACAATAGTGATTTAGCACAAAAATAGATGTTAGATATCCTAATTTGAACTGTAGAATAAGAACTCAAAACACAAAGCATTAGAACTAAACTAATGGTCAGTTATTACATCGTTTTCTATAAGGATGAAGTCCTCAAATTCTCTAATCCTTTCATCTCCTGTGGCACCCATACCCTGCCCTCTCCTTAGTCTTTACTCCAGACACCTCTACCCCGAAAGAATCTTCTGGGCTGAGGGAAGACTTGATTTAGTTGCCAAGTCCTTTCTTTTTGTGTGTGTGTGTGTGTGTGTG
>SJYX01017800.1:0-48260 GCA_006410675.1 Oreotragus oreotragus
TCAGCTGCCGCCGCCGCCGTTTTCGCCTGCAGCGGCTCGCCGGTGAGGAGATACACCCCCACCCTTCCCCGCTCCGCTCTCGCTGAGCCTGGGCCAGTGGTACTGGGGAGAATGGGAATGGGGACTGCGGACCCCCTCGCGGGTTAGGGGAAGGGGGTTAAGGTCGCGATGGAACGGCGGGCTGGCAAGGGAGACTTGTCCAGGCGCGGGCTGGGGGTGGGGTGAGGGTGGGACACGAGCAGGTTGCGGGGGGAGCGACGAAGCGAGGGGACTTTTAATGGAGACGACCTGGGACAGGAGCATGGGATTGTAGGGTTGGGATGGAATTTGGATGGTTTTGGGCGAAATGGATGGTGAAACTGGAGTGGGATGGCTTTTAATGGGGGAGGGGACTGAATGAGGGTGGTGGATTTGGGGTTGGCCTGGAGCAATTGACAGCTTGGGAACTGGGCCGGGTTGCGGGCTAAGGGGTTGATTTCAATAGAAAGTGCGACTGCAGAGTTGGATAGGACCCTGGGGGGTGGTTAATTCTGGAGTGTGGCGTGGACCTTCGTCAGGCTGATAGAGGAGGTAGGAGCTGGGGGTGAAGGGCTTGGCATGGGTTGAGACCTGAGCTTGAAGTGGGCGCTTGCCATCTGGGGTGGTGGAATTTGTTGAGACTTACGGAATAGCGTAGGTTAGGCGAGCAGAGGAGATAGAATTTGGGGTTTTCCTGGGGAGTGCTTATGGAAGTTGTAATAGGAGCTGGTGGGGGTGGGACTTTCAATGAGGGGAGTGTGAGGGTGAGCTGGCAGAACGGGGTAAATTAGTAGAAGTTAGGCCCAAAATGGGCAAACGGATCGAAATTGGGGGTGGGGTAGGGTGGGAACACAGCGGGGTGGCATTTATAGTGATGTTAAAACTGCTGGTGGCTCCCTGTGTACAGGATGGAGGCGGAGGGCAGAGAAGATGCTTCCAGGCTGGATTCACCAAAAGAATAGTGGCAGGTGGTGAGCAAGGTTGGGGAAGGTATCTTGAAGAAGCTGCCCCTTGGCCAAGGTGGCAGGGGCGGTTTGGGAGAAAGAATGTCTGAGATGAACTAGGAGGACTGGAGAGGTGGTTGATGATAGGTAGCAGATGGGGCTAATTAAGGAGTGGAAAACCTGGGGCTATTGGTATGGAGTGGGCAGGGAGGATGGAGAGGGGCAGTAAGCAATATTGGGAGGAGGTTGATTGGATGATTTTGGAGAGGAAGGATTGGGATGGCCTCCAAGAGACAGGAGAGGGTTGGGAGTGGACTTAAATGGACAGCTTTGGAGGCTATGGTTGGGGGACTTTGCAGGGGACAGAGAAGGTACATTAAAGACTGGTTTCTAGAGGACTTCTTAAGCTGTTAGTTTTTGTTTCATTTGTATTAGTATCATGTGGAAGTAAACCATCACAAAGGGTAAAGTTGAGTGGGGCTTCAGTTAAGGTAGAATTGAGGAGGGAAGGCATCTTCTATTCATGTATTTTAAAAAGAAAGTTGAGGGAGAAACCCACTGTCATAACTAAAGGTGAAGAAGATGAAATGTGGAATGTGGAATGTGATAGATACCTTTCTGTTTGATGTCTCTGCCTTCTTTCTGCCCAAGGTGTGTTTTAAAAATTAGTCCTGAAATTTGGTATTAAATAGATTTGATGAGCTTAAGTAGTTAAGGGAACATTCCTTGCTTGAGAACTGATGAATGAGACTGAAAAATATGAGGCTGAATTTATTTCCTAGTCAGGCAACGTGCATGTATTCAGAAAGAGCTTAGGCCTTTTTTTTCCCCCTCTTAAAACTGATTGCTTGAAGACTCCATTTATTGGTGTCCTTGTTTGCAAGGCAATTAGGCCCATCATTGTATTGCAGGCTAATAATCCTGCACTACCGCTTGGCACTACCGCTTTATGTAAACAGAAGACAGGAAATATGGAAATGTCATAAATATTCATTGGTGAGATGGTTTGCTATTGATGGGGTTTTTCATTTGATTCTCTTTTGACATTACTTGATAAGATTTAAAATAATTGGATTGTATTTCTATAGACTGAATTTTCTTCCAAAGGAATTCAGGTGGTTAGAATTCTGTCAGATATAGATAAAAACATAAAATCAATTTTATTTTATTTATTAGGAGATATAAGCATATTGCATTAACTACAAAAATAACACATCCATCTATTCATCAGAAATTTTATTTAAAGCTTAATGATATGCTCATTCTTATGGCAGAATAGTGATGCTGGAATGTAGAGGGGGATGTTAACGGAGGAAACATCTTTAGGGGAATAGTTTTCTGGACTTAATTGCATTAACTATGATATGTTAAACATGAAGTAGCTGTTGATTAGTGCTCAGACTGGGGAAAAAATGGGGAGAGATGTAAAGATAAAATTGGCACCAATGGGATCAAAATAAATCAAGTTTTTGGTTCAAGCTTCAGAGTTTAGCTCGTAAATAAACCATTGGCTTTCACAATTGAGCACATAAAAATACCCAATATAAAGAATCTTTTTTTGTCGTTCTGAAATGGACAGAATGATTGAAAGTTCGACTTGATCATTGAAATTGAAAGTGTTTTGTTATGAGGAAGCTTTCTGTGTTACAATGAAAATCAGGTTTGAGCAGTTACAGTAATTTGATGAGAGTGTAATCTAACTAATGCAAGCGTTTCTCCTCGTAACTTTACTCTGGGGTCCAGCCATTGCTTTTGTGCATCTGCAGGCTTGATATAGAGGTATCACTTGGGAGAAATGTCTTGGTAGATTTTTTTTTTTTATCATAACTATGTTCACCTGTTCAGTAGAAATGTGTATAAAGTGTTTTAGTATCTTTACCTCATTTGATTCTCCCAATATTCTGGTAGCAAGAGGAGCAGTGGAGGTATTGGTATACAGGTACATTGGTTGAATGAATAGCTTTTGAATTAAGAGGTTGAGAGTCTTGGTTTCAAATTCCCTTTCTACCACTTGATAGCTGAATAATTTTAGTAAAGTTATTAAAAACTTTTTGTACTTAGTGGTAATGTTTAAACAACATTGTAAATGTACTTCCACTAAATTTTACAATTAAATACAATTAAAAATGGTAAAAATTAAAAAAACTAACACTTCAGAAGGCTGTCTAGGGGAACAAATCAGATCATGTCCTGAAATAACTTTATGTCCTAAAAACATTGCACATATGTGAAATATTTGTTCACTATTTACTTATTGCCTGCTAAGTGCCAGAGGAAAATGAAAATGAACAAAAAAACAGTTGTCAAGGAGCTTTCAGTGTCATAGGAGAGATAGATGATTTAAATGTAGTGAGAAGGGACTTCTCTGGTGGTCCAGTGGTTAACATTCCACACTTGCAATGCAGGGGACATGGGTTTGATCCCTGGTCAGGGAACTAAGATCCTGAATGCTGCAAGGTGCAGTCAAAAAAAAAAGTAGTGAGAAAAAGTAGTTAGAGAAACTAACATGGTGGTCAAGTAGATTCTGAAGTCTGTCCACCATTTACTACTAGCAGTGTGACCTTGGGCACAATGGTCTCATCTGTAAAATGGGCATAAGAGGACTAATCTCACAGGTTGTCTTGAGAATTAAACTAATCCATGGAAAGGATTTAATGCAGTGTGTTATATAGTACATTAAATAGTATTAGTTGTTGCTATTATTATTAGACAGGATAAGACTAGAATGTGAATAGCCTCATGTCCTACCATTGAGTTCTTAGTTATTTATGTTATTTATGTTCTGTTATTTATTAAGGAGGTATTACTTTGTATTATCTCAGTTTATCTGCATATACATGTTTGCATGTTGGTACTATAGTCTAGGAACTTTAAACAGTAAAGTACTAAACATATGTTAAGTGTTAGCTTTCTCATATAAAATAAGAAGAAAAACTGCTCTGAGAAGAGTAAAAACTGGTCTTAATACTTAAGATTATACTCTAAGTGGAAGAGTTTGGATTTTAGACCTGAAGTTCTAAAGCTTCAATCCTATTTATATCTTCTTTTCAAACTGTGAAATCATATGTATGAAAGTTTGTTTAATATAAATCTTCAATTTAAAGATTGATAGCAAATTGAAGGCTCAGTTTTAGCTACTCAGCTTAAAAGGAGATTTTTAGTATCTTTAAAGCTTCTTATGATTGATTCCTTTCCTTCCTTCTCCCTCAGAAGTAATCACCACTTTCCTGAATTTTGTGTGAATCATTCCCTTTTAAAAATAATTTTAGGAAATAAATATGTATCATATACAGTATATTTTATACCTTTACAACTTTATATAAATAGAAAAATGTGTAAGTATTTTTCTGTAGCTTGCTTTATTCTTATTTATTATCCTTATTTTTTAATTTTAAAAGAGCTTTATTTCTTCCACCATTAATTAAAATAATATGCTCATGATAGAAATTGCAAGTTATAAAAAAGTAAAAGGAAGCAAAATTATTGCCTGTAGTCCCTTTACTCAGCACCATTTCCTATTTGTATGTATATTATATGTACTTAGTTGCTCAGTTGTGTCCAACTCTTTGTGACTCCATGGACTGTAGCCCGCCAGGCTTCTCTGCCTGTGGGATTCTTGTAGGAATTCTGGAGTGGGTTGTCATGTCCTCCTCCAGGGGATCTTCCCAACCCAGGAATAGAACCCTATCTCTCGCATCGCAGGTGGAGTCTTTACCATCTAAGCTACCAGGGAAGCCCATGTATATTATATATACATATTTTTAAATGTATATTCTTCAGTAACTTCCTGTAAGTATGCACACACATACCTATATGGGTAGTCTAGATGGCAAGAGGAAGCCAGTTTGCATTTATGGATGACCAGATTATCCAGATATGGGTCAGTCAGTGGGTAGTAGCATCCTTTGTGAGCTGTGAAAGAACAGCATCTTAGATTTACTTCATAGTAATTCATTATAATACCGACTTAGAACTTCATGTCATGTTTTGGCAAGTCACTTAACTCTCCTCTGATCAGAATTTTTGTGCATCTTTTTGCAAAAAGGCAACCTGGTACTTTGGTCCTCACCTGACTGTACAGGAAAGTCTGTCATCTGATGTACAGAGCATACTATGAATAGGAAATCCTTATACACATCAGAAGCTTAGCAACCTAAGCAGCCTAAATACCAAGATTTTTTTTAAGAGACGTGAAATCCAAATTTATTAGTAATCAGTTGGAGCTTCAGTTTACTCACCTGTAAAATGGGGCTCAAATGAGATAATAAATGTGAAAATACTCTTTAAACTGTGAAGGATAATATAAATGTTTATTTTTTTTTCCCCTCTAGTTTACAAAACTGAAATCAGGCACCCACACAGAGGTGAAAAGCTTGTTAAATTTGGTTTATTGCCTTTATGAAGGGTTCTTCTCCTAGTGGAGGAGGAGTACATGAAGAGCAGTTCACAGTTTCTCCCTTAAAACTTGAAGATTGTTAGGTACAGTGGGACAGAGAGGCTGTTAGAGAACTTTCTCCTAGTGAGTGTATGGGACCTGGTTCTACGTTAACTGTGCCGGCTTGCTCAAAACGGAACAATTGAGACTTTTTGAAGTGGAGAATGTGGTGTGCAATGTTTGTTTTTCACTATCCTGACAAATACAGTCTTTTCCCCCTTAGTTTTCTACTTGTAACTTATTACAGAGAGAGAGTACAGTGAGATGGATCATTTGTGCATATGTAAAGATAATATTCAGTTGTTGGGTTGTTGTTTAATGGATTATATGAGATAAGAGGTGCTTCCTTGGTGGCTCAGATGGTAAAGAATCTGCCTGCAGTGTGTAATAGTACAGCTTTCCAGCATGTAAAGTGAAAGTTGCTCAGTTGTGTTTGACTCTTTGCGACCCCATGGATCTTGGCTCACTGGACTTTTTAAAGATTCTTTCTTTGGGTAGTCTTGCCCACTCTGTTGGCTTTAACTGCTATCATATGCTGATGACTGTCAAAATTCTGTCTCCAGCTCAAACATCTTTCCTGATCTCTAGACTTGTATATCTCACTTGCTATTGACAACCTACATACATCCATTTTAATGATCCTTAAATTCAATAGGTCCAAAACAGAACTCATTTTCCCCATCTACTTCTCTGACTTCTCCCTTTTTGCTGCTGCTGCTGCTAAGTCGCTCCTGTCGTGTCCGACTCTGTGCGACCCCATAGACGGCAGCCCACCTCTCTTAAAAGTTAAAATCATCCCTTCCTGTGAACCTGAAGTTGATCAGTCGTGTCTGACTCTTTGTGACCCCATGGACTGTAGCCTACCAGGCTCCTCCGCCCATGGGATTTTCCAGGCAAGAATACTGGAGTGGGTTGCCATTTCCTTCCTGTAGTTTTGTCCTAACTTAAAGGCACTGCTGTCCATCCAGCCATTCAAGATATGAATCTGTGCTATTAGTCTTTTCTTATCCCTTATCCTGTAGCCCCAAATAAATCCTCCTAAATATTCCTGAAATTCATCTTGCCTTTACTACTATTATCACCTTAGTTCAGCTCTTAATCTTGCCTATATAAGGACAGTAGCCTCCTCACTTGTTTTTGTATCATCCATGTGCAATGGTAAACCTGTCTTCCTCTCAGCAGCAGAATGTCCACATCACTCCCTTGCTTCAGTCCCTTCATTGGTTCTAAAGTCTAAGCTCCTTAGCATGACATATTATGCCTTCTGTTATGACCTGTCCCGATGTACTTCTTCTGCCTAATCTTCCATCACTGGTAACACTGAGCAGTATGTAGTTTATACAGATGTTTTACAGTTTAACACCTTTGCTCATGCTGTTTCCCCTTTTATTCATCCCTCTGGGTTCTTTCAGCATCCTTAAAGTTTGTCATAAGTTCACAAGGAGCACCCAGTGTGTGCCTCTGTTACAGTACTTGGGCTGTTTTGGGAAAATTGACTGTTTCTGTCTGCCCCTTCGCATAACTGTAAGTTTCTTGGGAGCAGGGACTGTGTTCTAGTCATCTTTATAGTCCTTGCTCCTGGAGGGTGCCTTGTAAGTAGTGAATGATTAATTTTTGAACTGAATGTAGAAGAGATGACAAACCAATAGTATGATATTCTACTGAGGAGTAAGATGATAGGTGTTTTTCCAGATGTAGATTTTTATTTATTTACAGTGTAATTTAGAATTTAATTGAATTGATAAAGGCTTTGGTAATAATGATATATAACACAAGTTTCAAAAGTGGAAGACAGCAAGATGTGCTCAGTGGTTAGCAAACGCTTCTGTAAAATATTTTAGGTTTTGTGGGCCACATTCAGTCTCTATTATTTTTTTCTCCTCCTCCTCTTTCCCCTCCACATCTTCCTTCTTCCCTCCTCCTATGTTTCATTCTTAGTTAATAGGCTGTACAAAAACAGGCCATGGGTGTGCCATAGCTTGACAATCCCTGGTATGTTATCAGAAATCAGACTTAAAAGTTGTAAAATTTTTATTTTTTTGGCTCTACCACATGGCATGCAAGATCTTAGTTCCCTGACCAGTGTTAGAACCTGTGCCTCCTGCAGTGGAAGTACAGAGATTTAGCCACTGGACTGCCAAGGAAGTCCCTTAAAGTTGTAGAATATTGAAGAGCTTAGAGACTAAAGTGAGCTCAATTTTCATGTTTTCTCTATTATAAAATTTACTTCCTTTAGGCAGTTATGCATTTTAGTATGAAAAATAATTGTACAGTCTTTTTTGTCAAAGTATTCTGTTTATCTAAAAGTTTGACATTTTGTTAAATGGGCCATCGATTTCTGTATAAAGATGCTTTGAAAACACCTTGGTTTGTAAAATTCCAGTACAACTCCCCCACCTTTCTCAGTTTATGCAGATGTCTGGGTACTTTCAGAATATGCTTGTTTTTATGATGATATAGATTGTGTTGTTTCTTAGATGCAGACATTTTGAAGGAACCCTAGGCTAATCTATTTTTCACAGAAGGTTCAATCCCTGGTTGACTAGAAATTATAATCTTGATTTGGCTTCTGGTCATGTCCTTCAAGCTTGATTGTTTCTGCTGATACTCCTTTTCTAGTCTCTGTGTTGTAACTTTTTATACATATCTTAGTTTTCTTTTCTTTTTTTTTTTTTTAAGGTATTGTGTTTTTGTTTCTGTTTTTTGGCTGTGCCATGTGGCTTGTTGGATTTCAGTTCTGCCACCAGAGATTGAACCTGATCTTTGGCTGTGAAAGCCTGGAATCCTAACCACCAGGTCACCAGGAAACTCTCTTAGTTTTCTAATATGTTGTCTCTCTCTCTTATTTTGAATTGATAGCAAAAATCCCTATCTTTATGTGTGTGTGTGTGTATATATATATATATTTGCATTACTTATATTTCTGCAAATATAATTATACTGTTTTATTTGATCTGCAGTGCACAGGTTAGTCATGTAGCATTATTTTCATTTTAAGGATTAAGAAGTCAAAATTGAAGGGGTTTATTTATCTTTGGCCATAGGAATAGTAGGAGATGAGTGTGAAAAGATGAAAAGGGCTTAATATTTGAATATCTGTGGTAGGGAGTATGCTGGGTGCTTACTCTCTCTGAGTATATAATTTAATCCTCATATTTACCTATTTTAGGGTATTGTGCCCATTTTATAGAAGAGGAAGCTGAAGAAACTGAGACCCGCAGGGACTAAGTAGCTTGCATTTGGTTATATAGTAAGAGAAGAGAAGCTTGTATTAAAAATCTGATCCACCTTACTCCAAAGCCCTTTTTTTTTTTTTTAACTGTACTGTATATAAAGCTCCCTTGTTTTAAATTCTTAGATCAGTGTTTTTCAGTAGTAGCTTGGCTACACATTCAACTTACCTGAAGATCTGTTTTAAAAAACTGTGCTAGTTCAACTCTGACCAGTGCTAATGAAACTTCTTCAGGTGAGTCTAAAGCAGGTATGTGTATGGGTGTATTTTTTTTTAAGAAAATATAAATTAAAAAGAAATTGTAATGCTGTATATATAGCATATGAAGAAAAAGTGCACAAAAAATGTAATCAGCATTCAGATCAAGAAGTTTGGGAATTCCTGGTGGGTCGGTGGTTGGGACTTGGTTCTTTTACTGCTGTGGCCCAAGTTCAGTCCCTGGTTGGGTAATGAATATTCTAACTTCCAGTACCATATATTATTTTTTGCCTCTTTATGAATTTTTATAAGGTATGACTGGCTTTTTGCACTCAGCTTTGTTTGTGAGATTCATTTATGTTCTTGCATTTAGCAGTGGGCTTCCCTGGTGGCTCAGAATCCGCCTGCCAATACAGGAGACTTGCGTTTGATCCTTGGGTTGGGAAGATCCCCTGGAGAAGGAAATGGCAATCCGCTCCAGTATTCTTGCCTGGGAAATCCCATGGACAGAGAGGCCTGGCAGGCTACAGTCCATGGGGTGGCAAAGAATTGGACCAGACTTAGCAACTAAACAACAATAACAATGTAGCAGTAATTTATCCTTTTCATTGCTGTATAGCAATAGTTCTCAAACCTTTTGGTGTCTTCACTCTTACTTTTGAAGACTCCTAAGAACTTTTGTTTGTGGGTTGCATCTACCAATTTTTGCTGTTTTAAAAATTAAAACTGTGCATTTAAAAATAATAAACCTATTAAGTACAGCATATTTTAATGAAAATAGCTATATTATTACCCCCAAATAGAAGGATATTATTTAAAATTTTTCCAAAGCTTTTCTCTGTCTGACTGGATATATATCTGCTTCTACATTCAATCTGTTGCAGCTGGTTGTTTTGTTTATGGTATATAAAGCATATCCTGTCCCATATATGAGTGAGTGTGCATGCTCAGTCGTGTCTGACTCTTTGTGACCCTGTGGACTGTAGCCCACCAGGCTCCTCTGNTTCCAAAGCTTTTCTCTGTCTGACTGGATATATATCTGCTTCTACATTCAATCTGTTGCAGCTGGTTGTTTTGTTTATGGTATATAAAGCATATCCTGTCCCATATATGAGTGAGTGTGCATGCTCAGTCGTGTCTGACTCTTTGTGACCCTGTGGACTGTAGCCCACCAGGCTCCTCTGTCTGTAGGGTTTTCTAGGCAAGAATACTGGAGTGGTTGCCATTTCCTTCTCCAGTCCCATATATATGTGGCTAGAAAAGGGAGGAATGTTTTAATTGACTTTTTTTGGCTGTACCACAAGACTTGGGGGATCCTAGTTCCCTGACCAGGGATTAAACCTAGACCCTCAGGTAGTGGGAGCATGGAGTCCTAACCGCTGGACTCCAGGGAATTCTCTTGGTTGACTTTTTAGATAATTGATGGATATTCTTCTTTTTTTTTTTAATATTACACTGAAACTTGTCAACTGGTAATTTCTTTAGAGATCCATTATTTTATGGACTCTGAAGCTATACAGTAAGCCTTTCATACTCTGTTATACTAAAGTCTGCTGGTCTGTTTTGTACTTTGAATGGGTTTTCTACTCATGCATAATTTTGTGTCACTATGCTTTGGTCATCTGGAAACTATTGGCTCATTGAGTTATGCAGATCTTGTAAAAATATTGACATATTTTATCATACAGTGTCAAATATTACATTTGTTAATATCTCCACCAATTCTATCAGATAAGACTTCTCTAATTTTTGCTTGAAAGCTCAAATTTTGTCATTGGCAACAAATACTGACAGTTGTTTTCCTTGAAGTGACAGTCGCACATTGTTCATTTTTGAAAAAATGTCTGCCAAACATCCAAGTCTGAATAATCAGTTTGTCTGGCAGTTGTTCTTTTAAGTTAAAATGGTGTTTCATGAAAAAAAAAGGCAGGTAATTCAGCTTGCAACTCAACTGCATAAGTGCTTTAGTGTTTTTTCTTGAGAAAACTCTTGTATTTTGTTATGTAGAAATATTTATAGGTAAGGAATGAGACTTAATAGGATTCATTACTTTTGTGGCTTCAGCAAGGCCTCAAAATATTTTTTTTTGACATTGACTATGAAGAATGCAATGACAGTGTCACAGTTTGATGTCACTGCCTTATTTCAAATCAAGATGGTATAGTTTTATTTATTAGTATAATTATGTTTCCAGGGTTTACTTATTTCTTATTGGAGAAATAGGTAGATTTCTTAGTGAAAGGGGCTTCCCTGGCTCAGAGGGTAAAGAATCTGCCTGCAGTGCAGGAGACTTGGGTTCGATCCCTGGATCAGGAAGATCCCCTGGAGAAAGGAATGGTTATCTACTCCAGTATTCTTGCCTGGAAAATTCCATGAACAGAGGAGCCTGGTGGGCTACAGTCCATGGGGTTGTAAAGAATCAGACATGACTGAGCAATTTGTTAAAACTTTATTAAAAATAATGCTTTGAAAGCTAGCATGAATATAACTGGTTTTTCCTTCGCTTCAAGTGTTAGTTGCTCAGTTGTGTCTGACTCTTTGTGATCTCATGGACTGTAGCCCACCAGGCTCATCTGTCCATGGAATTCTCTAGGCAAGAATACTGAAGTGGGTTGCCATTTCCTTCTCCAGGGGATCTTCCCAACCCAGGGATAGAACCTGGGTTTTCTGCATTGCAGTCAGATTCTTTACCTTCTGAGCCACCAGGGAAGCCCTTTCTTTTGCTTAGTAGAAACAAAACACTTCAGAGTTGAGCAGTTTTACAACTTTATCAGTATTTTAGAAAATCACTGGGCTTGATCCTTATCCTTTACTATTTGTGTTGAAAGAAAGGTGTGAGTGGCTTTTAGTGAACTGTGCATAGCTGTGTATAAAAGTGATTCTCTGTCTTCCTACCCTTAACCAGGAGCATTTGCAGTAAAAGAGAACGATGCAGATGAAGCCACGACCAAGTGATCTTGTTGTGTAATGACTGGTTTTTCACTGTGATTGGGCAGAGGAGGATGGAGGAGGGTAGGCTAAACAAGTTATAGTACTGAGCATTATTCTACCTTTTAGCCAACATCTGCATACAGCCTGGAACCTTAGGGGAAGGAGAATTATCTTTCACTGTGTGCCTACTTTGTGCTAGGCTGTTTAAGTATGGTAACTTATTTAAATATACAGTTCTCCTGTAGGGTGACCATAATTATTTTATTTTGCACATGAGAAAGCTTTGGCTCAGAGATGTAGCTCCTACTCAGGCCCACTAGCCAGTGACTAGGGTGGGGTTTATCCCAGACTTTTCTACCTCCAGAGCCTGTGAGTGGTCTTTGCTATATTCTGTGCTATTGTCCAAGGACAGTGTCTCACTGATTATTTCTGAATCCTTGATATCTGGAACCTAGTAGGGTTTAGTAAGTTTCTGTTGAATACTTGACCTGGTGAACCAGGTCACTAAATAAGTGAACCAGTTTTTACAGAGTAGAATATAACCCATCCCCTCTGGGCTGTGTGTAGATTGGCATGGGAGAGTCTGGTCACCATTTGTTGCTGTGGGGAAAGGGTCAATCTTCTTAATAATAGACTATCAAACTGTTTAAATAATTTGGAAATTTAGGAGTTGCGAAAATCTAACGGGATGAGTTTTCATTAGATTGTCAATGGTTTCTTCAGGAATAGATAATACATCTATGTTGCCTCTGATTTCCCCCTTAATACCTTTGAGAACTTGTGCAAGTTAGTTTACTTTTCTGTACCTCATTTTAAAAAATCTTTAAAAAGGGAAGGGCAGTAATAGTAGTACATAATTCCGCGGTAGTTTTGAGGATTGAATGAGACTGTTCATGTAAAGAAGTTACCACAGTGCTTGTTATATACTATGGTCAATAAATAAGAGCTATTATCCTTCTAGAATGAAGCATGAATTTAACATGATTTTTAGCATGTTACAAAGGAACAGTATTTTGGCTTCTAAAGCATTTTTGTTAGAGAAATAAAGCACTGAATTTATTGGTTTTTGTATTTGGGAATTTGTTTTCTGATTGTAGTTTGCTTGGTCTTCCTGGCAGCGAAGGTCTGTTATTTTGGTTGTGTGCCTGGATTTATTCATGAACCAATGCAGGATTTATGCATGAACCAATATGACCTTTGGCTCTCCGTCAACTTTTAAAAACTTTTTGGTCTAGTTGAAATGGTTTGAATTGTTCTGGAAAATTCACTGATGTTGATCAGTTCAGTTCAGTCGCTCAGTCTTGTCCGACTCTTTGTGACCCCATGAATTGCAGCACGCCAGGCCTCCCTATCCATCACCAACTCCCAGAGTTCACTCAGACTCACACCCATCGAGTCAGCGATGCCATCCAGCCATCTCATCCTCTGTTGTCCCCTTCTCCTCCTGCCCCCAATCCCTCCCAGCATCAGAGTCTTTTCCAATGAGTCAACTCTTCGCATGAGGTGGCCAAAGTACTGGAGTTTCAGCTTTAGCATCATTCCTTCCAAAGAAATCCCAGGGCTGATCTCCTTCAGAATGGACTGGGTGGATCTCCTTGCAGTCCAAGGGACTCTCAAGAGTCTTCTCCAACACCACAGTTCTTTCTAAATTAAAAATGTCAGTGAATGTGAGAAATGCCCCTTTCTAAATTTTTTTCTAACTATACTACTCATTACTGAGGGGATCAAGTATTTCTCTGTAGTACTCTGCCCCAGAACCAAAGAAAGAGTGTTCTTTGAATTTTCTGCCTTTATTTTTGTTGTTGCTAATAGTATCCATACTTTTGAGACTTATGTCTTTGACAGCACTTTTTAAGTATAGTTGACAGTACATTTTGATCAGGCTGTGGAATTACGGAGGAGGATACCAACTATCCATTCTAAATGAGCGTATCTGAAAGCCAGCCTGCTCTTCAGTCACATGTCAATGTAGGTATACTGTCTCCTAGATGGGGTACTCTTGGTGGTTTAGTCACTAATTTGTGTCCTACTTTTGTGACACCATGGACTGTATAGCCTGCCAGGCTCCTCTGTCCATGGGATTTCTCAGGCAAGAATACTGAAGTGGGTTGCCATTTCCTTCTCCAGGGNCATGTCAATGTAGGTATACTGTCTCCTAGATGGGGTACTCTTGGTGGTTTAGTCACTAATTTGTGTCCTACTTTTGTGACACCATGGACTGTATAGCCTGCCAGGCTCCTCTGTCCATGGGATTTCTCAGGCAAGAATACTGAAGTGGGTTGCCATTTCCTTCTCCAGGGCATCTTCCCAACCTAGGGATAGAACTGGAGTCTGCTGGATTGCCAGCAGATTCTTTACTGCTGATCCACCAGGGAAGCCCCAGATGGAGCTCTGGTATGGTGTTTTTAGTAAGAGACTTAGCTCAGTATTATCCCCTTAACTCTCTCCATTGTCATTCATTGGTTGTCTCTCCTCCCAGCTTGCACATTTTACCTCTAGTTCTAATGAAGTGTGCATTGTTGGGTGTTTGCAGTTCTCCAGATGTGCCATCCTTCTTGCTTTAATGTCTTTTCACATGCTTCTCTCTGGGCCTGGATGTCTCCTTTTAACTTTTGGTTGGTCTAACTCCTGTTCAGCCTTTAAAACTCAGCCTAGGAGTTAACCTTTTTCCAGAAAGCTTTCCTTGATTGGGTGGGATTGGGTGCCCCATCTCTGAGTTGCCTCATCACTGGGTTGTAATTATCCATTTATTATTTATTGGTCTCCTCTACTTTACAGTGAGCAGGGATTGTATGTAATTATCCTTTTATTCTCTAAAACTCATTTTTCGACCTTACACAGAGTAGGCATTGGTAATGTCTTATTTGTGAATCCATAGTTTCAGGCTGATGTGTTAGCATTGTAACTTCCCAACCCATGTTATTCTACGCTGTTTTAGTAGAATGGTTTTTCTTTTGTGGCCATTGAACCTTGCCTTATGTTTTCTTCATTACCCTTCAGCTCACACTCATCCTCTATTTTTTGCCCATAGGTAGGTCAGTAGAACAGTATATACGGTAGATATGTAGATCTTCGTAAAGAAATTAATTTGTGACAGGTCCTGAGTCTCACTTGGAATGAATGAAATCACATTGGTAATTGGAAAAGCTGGGATCTTATGATTGCTTTTTAACTCTTAGTTCTTTTCTCTGCTTCCAAGTTTTCCTCTTTATTAATTTTTTGGTCAATTTTAACTTTTAGGTAACATAAGGTGAATGCTCCAAAACCAAACCACAAGTACTCCGGTTGTGCGTTTGATTTTTTTGACCCTACATACAGGATTTGACTTATCTCTTATGGTGGTGGGATGACTGAGACTTTAACAAGTGTGGGGGTTTTAAGCCTTATTAAGAACTTAATAGTTCCTGACAGGTGATTTAAATTATGGCTTCCAAAAATATTTCGTTTAGAGTCTTATTAGCACACAAAATTAATCGTTTATGCCTGCATTCATTTAGTTAATATGAGTGTTAAGCTCTGTGTTAGATAGGTTCTGATGATACACAGAGCTGAGTAAGATGTGGTCTCTGTCTCTAGGAACTCCCGGGTGCAAGAGAAAAACTAAACACAATTTCAGATGAGTGTGTTGTACAAGCTGTAAAATAAGTAGCAGAGAGGGAGGTGCTAATGCCTTTTTCAGGGAAGAGTTCTTGGAGGAATAGACACCTGAGCTTATTTCTGAAAGAAAATAAGGTCCTTGTGTGTGGAAGATTCTGGATGTATGCTCAAAATCTGGATTTGAACCCCAGCTTAGTCACTTATGAGCTGTCTGACTTGGGGCAAATTGTTTAAGCACCCTGAATCTCACTTTTTTTCCCCCTCTAAAGTGAGGATAGTCATGTCTGTCTGTTTTTGAAAGTTGTGAATATTTAATATATGTGAAAGAGTTTCATAAATGTGCTAAACAAATATTACATCCTGGTTTTTGTTTTTCATTTTGACAGATTGGAGCATAAGTTTTCTTACTCAGACCAGAAATGAGAAAAAAAAAAAAAAGACTGGGTATATTAGTGCATAGATATTAATTATAAAGTGTTAACACTGTAAACATCATGATTTAGAGTAAAGAGTTTTAAGCTCAGAATCCACGAAACTTTGGTTCTGTGCTGTTATGAAAGATATTGCTTAAGATGCTTAAGCAGTGATCTCTGAAAATGTACAGTGTGTAGTTCTGAGTGGCTTGGATGGCAGTAAGCCAAACTGGAAAGAGCTCCATTGCTTGTCAGAAGACTTATATCTGTGCTGCTATTAAAAAGATTACTTAACATTTCAGAATTACATTTTCCTCATCAATAAAACAGAGAAAAGTAATGGTTAATTTGCAGACTGAAAATTAGGGATAAGTTGGGTAAAGTGCATACTATTTGCCATAATCAGTTTAACTTGTAGAATATTAAAATAAACTTTCTTATCTTTCAATATGAGAAACTTCATTTAGTGAAACTTGCTTGAAGAATAGAGAGAACGTACTAGGTGGTGCCAGTGGTAAAAACCTGCCTGCCAATGCAAAAGACCTGGGTTCACTCCCTGGGTCAGGAAGATCCCCTGGAGAAGGAAATGGCAACCCATTTCAGTGTTCTTCCTTGGGAAATCCCACGGACAGAGGAGCCTGATGGGTTGCAGTCCACGGGGTTGGTTGCGAAGAGTGGGACATGATTGAGCGACTAACACACACAAGATTATATTTTACTTCTTTCTTCAAGTTCGTTCGTCAGAATAATATTGCAGTTCAGTTCAGTTTCTCAGTCGTATCTGACTCTGTGACCCCATGAATTGCACCACGCCCGGCCTCCCTGTCCATCACCACCAACTCCCGGAGTCCAAACCATGGAACCAAACCCATGTCCGTTGAGTTGATGATGCCATCCAACCATCTCATCCTCTCTTGTCCCCTTCTCCTCCTGCCCTCAATCTTTCCCAGCATCAGGGTCTTTTCCANGCCTCCCTGTCCATCACCACCAACTCCCGGAGTCCAAACCATGGAACCAAACCCATGTCCGTTGAGTTGATGATGCCATCCAACCATCTCATCCTCTCTTGTCCCCTTCTCCTCCTGCCCTCAATCTTTCCCAGCATCAGGGTCTTTTCCAGTGAGTCACCTCTTTGCATCAGGTGGTCAAAGTATTGGAGTTTCAGCTTCAACATCAGTCCTACCAATGAACACCCAGGACTGATCTCCTTTAGGATAGACTGGTTGGATCTCCTTGCAGTCCAAGGGACTCTCAAGATTCTTAACACCACAGTTCAAAAGCATCAATTCTTCTGTGCTCAGCTTTCTTTATAGTCCAACTCTCACATCCATACATGATGACTGGAAAAACCATAGCCTCGACTAGACAGACCTTTGTTGACAAAGTAATGTCTCTTTTAATATGCTGTCTAGGTTGGTCATAACTTTCCTTCCAAGGAGTAAGTGTCTTTTAATTTCACGGCTGCAGTCACCATCTGCAGTGATTTTGGAGCCCCAAAAAATAAAGTCTGACACTGTTTCCACTGTTACTCCATCTATTTGCCATGAAGTGATGGGACCAGATGCCATGATCTTAGTTTTCTGAATGTTGAGCTTTAAGTCAACTTTTTCACTCTTCTCTTTCACTTTCATCAAGAGGCTGTTTAGTTCTTCTTCACTTTCTGCCATAAGGATGGTGTCATCTGCATATCTGAGGTTATTGATAGTTCTCCCAGCAATCTTGATTCCAGCTTGTGCTTCCTCCAGCCCAGCGTTTCTCATGATGTATTCTTCATATAAGTTAAATAAGCAGAGTGACAATATACAGCCTTGACGTACTCCTTTTCAATAATAATATTACAAGGTGAGTTTAAATCCTAGCTCTTGTACTTACTAACTATATGAACTCAGTTACTATTTCTGTAACTTTTTTTATTCATCTATGAGATGGGAATAAAGTGGTATTTACAACATATAATTGTTGGCAAGATTAAATGAAATAATTAAATAAAGTGCTTTGATTGGTGTTTGGCACATGTTTGTTGTTCGGTTGCTTGATTGTGTCTGACTCTTTGTGCCCCTATGAACTATAACACGCCAGGCTTTCCTGTCCTTCACTATCTCCTGGAGTTTGCTCAAACTCATGTCCATTAAGTTGGTGATGCCATCCAATCATCTCATCCTCTGTTGCCCTCTTCTCCTGCTCTCAATCTTTCATCTTTCCTAGCTTGAGGGTCTTTTCCAGTGAGTCAGCTCTTCGCATCAGGTAGCTAAAGTATTGGAGCTTCAGCTTGCGCATCAGTCCTCCAATGAATATTCATTGTTGATTTCCTTTAGGATTGACTGGTTTGATCTCCTTGCTGTCCAAGGGACTCCCAAAAGTTTTCTCCAACACCACAGTTCAAAAGCATCAATTCTTAGGCGCTCAGCCTTCTTTTTGGTGCAAATCTCACATTCGTACTGGAAAAACCATAGCTTTGACTCATAGTATGATGTTAATAAATGGTAGCATTGTTACTATCACTTTCATTTTATAAGTGAGAAGCTGAATACAGATTTAACAACCTGAATAGATTCACTTGTAAGAACCAAGGATGTGTTTCAATCCAGGTTTGTGCAATGCCATTCAGTTCAGTTCAGTTGCTCAGTCGTGTCCGACTCTTTGCGACCCCATGAATCGCAGCACGCCAGGCCTCCCTGTCCATCACCAACTCCCAGAGTTCACTCAGACTCGTGTCCATCGAGTCAGTGATGCCATCCAGCCATCTCATCCTCTGTTGTCCCCTTCTTCTCCTGTCCCCAATCCCTCCCAGCATCAAAGTCTTTTCCAATGCCATTACTCTATCTTTTTATCAGACTTCATTTTGTAATTAATGTTTTATTTGTTAGAATATGCATTCTGAAGTGCTGTAGAGTGTTTGGAAATAGTTTGTGGCTCTTATATATTTAAAACTATCTTTCTGTGATGTTTTACTAATAGTTTACATAAACTCAGAATAAATTGGTTAGAGAAAGAACTGTTTGGCCTGCTTTTCCTGTGATTAGATGCAATTTAAGGGCAAATATTCTGGGGTCCTGGTCAGTGGTTAGTAAAAAGAACAATGTGTTTTTTTCCTGCCCAAACAGGTTCATTGAGGTGAAGCTGACAGACAATAAATGACACAGATTTAATATAGTTTGCTAAGTTTTAGCATGTGAAAACATCTGTGAAACCATCATTGCAATTCAAATAGTGAATATATCACACAAATTGTGGGAGGAATCACCTCCCACAAGTTTCCTGGTACCCCCTCTGCAATCCCTTCCTCTTGCTCTCCCTCATCCCTCACCCACACAAACATTGGTCTGCCTTCTATTACTTCTATTATTCTTATAGATTAAACAATGGTTTTGAAGTTGTAGCAATCAGGATTTAGATCCCCCATTCTGTCACTGTGTTAGTTGGGTGACTTTGGAGAAGTCATTCTATCTCTCAGCCTGGTTTATTCGCCTGTAATCTAGGGATTCTAGCACCAGCCCAAAGGACCATGAGGAAGAGGAGAACAGTGGCTAGAAAGAGACTCGCGTGGTCCCTGGCTCACAGCTGGTCTTCAGTCCTGGGAAGGCACCAGACCAGCTTTCAGTTGGTGGCTCAGAGTACATTTAGGTGTCAGAGCTCCAAAATGCTTTTCTGTCACCTAGACCTTGTGTTCCCTCTTACTGAAAGAGCTTTCTTGAAATAGGAAAGTTTAGATTAGACAACTTGAGGCCCTAAAGGGCTCTCTGGTACTTCTTCCTTCCCTCCTGCATGCCCAGTGTTCCACATGCTATTAATTATAAACAGATGTTCTTCATAAATAAGCAAAGAACTTCACCACAGATTTCTGAGTTTTTTATGCCTATGTTTAAGTCTGACGTTGTGGTAAAACTGCATGCGCAATGAGCTTGTAGTCAAAGTTCTGGATTTTAGTTTCCATGCTGCCCTGGGCAAATTGTAAAATCTTTTTGCGTCTCTGTTTTCTCAGATATAAAGTTGAAGAGTATCATACCACACAAATTTGTTGGGATGATTAAAGGAGAATTTTGAAAATGAATTGTATGATGACATCATAGTTAATCTGCATTGTCCTGTGACTGGCTTGCAGTGTAGTATTTAAACTTAGATCTAGAAGTTTCTTTGAGTTTATTTTATTAGGTTTTACTAATAGGTAGCACAAGAAAGCAAAAACCAAAGATTAAGAGTGCTTAGAATTTAAAGTCAGAGAAACTTTAATTCAGGTATTAATTTAGTAGTTGTGTGACCTTGGGCAAGTAATATACTTTCTCTGAGCCTTAATAAGGTATATCTGGTCATCCTCAGAGGGTTGTGGTGAGGAATAGAAATAAAATGTATACTGCTGCTGCTGCTAAATTGCTTCAGTCGTGTCCGACTCTGTGCGACCCCATAGACGGCAGCCCACCAGGCTCCGCCATCCCTGGGATTCTCCAGGCAAGAACACTGGAATGGGTTGCCATTTCCTTCTCCAATGCATGAAAGTGAAAAGTGAAAGTGAAGTTGCTCAGTCGTGTCTGACTCTTAGCGACCCCATGGACTGCAGCCTTCCAGGCTCCTCCGCCCATGGGATTTTCCAGGCAAGAGTACTGGAGTGGGGTGCCATTGCCTTCTCTGAAAATGAGTACAGTGATTGGCAAATAGCAGATACTTAGTGGTGCTACTTTTTCCCTTCCATTTCCAAAACTGGTAGATTGGTGGAGTTCAGTGAGCTATCACTGAAGAAATTACTTCTGTCTTCCCCATTCCATGATACAGTTTGGCCCAGGATAGCCATTAGGTGGTGTCTCAGATTTCCCATTTAAGTCTGAAAATGCTATTTGAGGTTTATGATGCCAACAGTTATTGTAAAGGGATTTCCCCCCACTAATAATGGAAGGAACTGATGCCATGTTTCTGTATTTTCTCATTAATTCTCATTGCTGTAGCTGGAGGTACTTTGTCCTGTGGGAGCCAGGGAAATTGGGGGCCATATTGTTTTTTCTGTCTGTGTTTATTTGGATTGGAGAATTGTCTAAAGGCTTCTTAGTGAATAAAGTAGATTTGTTAAATTCAGATTCTTCCTTTCTGGGTTAGCCCAGGAATGACCTTCTGAGAGAAAAACATAGGAAAACCTGGGGGTTTTCCTGGTGAGTTCTGCTTGTGAAGTTGTCAGGATCTTTGAGTTGGGGGCAGTGGAGAAGAGTTGATTCTCTGTTCTCCTCTTACCCTCCGGAGCGTTTACAGCCCAACACAAAGAAAGCTTTAAGATGGAGGTCTGTATCGTAATTTCCTAGAAATTGCAGCTTCTGGTAATAGCTCATTCAGTTTTCACCTCTTTGCTGCAGTAGATGAAACAATAGAGACAATAAAGTCTTTTATCTGATAGCAGTAGCCTCAATGGGATGTTTGTTTTAATAATGGTATAATTTGCAGGGCTCATAAATCGTGATTTTATTCTCATGGAAATAACTGCCCAGTGGTATTTGGATTCTCAGGTCTCCTGTTGTAGATAATTTCACTAACATTCTGGCTGACAGTTCTCTTTATTTTGCACTTTGTTTTAGATTGTTCAGGCTGGTTGGGTAATTAGACCAGTGCAGAGCCAATTTTCTTTAGTTTGAGGCTGGCAGGTGGTTACTAGGTAACTAGAGGATCTTCTGAACAGGCAAAAAATTCTGCTTAGAGATTCAAGGCAAAAAAGCTGAGTTTGCTTTTGATTATCATCTGGAATTTTTTTTTAAGGTTTTATTTATCTGATGCCAAAATATCTAAACGAAAAAAATTATTTTTCAGTCATCTGTATATTTACTTTCCATGGTACCAAACAGCCAATTCTATTTGGAATTGTATAGTTCAGTTTTTAATTTTCATCTCCTTTTTTTTATTTCTGGAAATATCCACAGAGGGCTAGGGATGAGACTAGGTACCATGTGCTAGACATTGTCTAGGTTTTTACGCACATTATCTCTAAATCTTAATTAGAACCCTGAGAGGTAGGTATTGTTTCTATTTTACATAAGCGGAAACCTAAATTCAGAGAATTTAAGTAACCAAATTAAGGTATCAGTAAATAAGGGGTGAACAACAGTTTACCAGACTCAAAGCTCACGTTAGGTTTTCAGTTATAGTATGAGATACTCTGAAGATACATTAAAGTTTCTCTTACGTTCTTAGATATTACAGTGGTTGGCTCAGTAATATACTGTACATTAATTAGTGTCATCAGATGTATATCTGGTTGTTCTTCCTGTCATCTAATTTTTAAAATTTTTATTTTGGAGTATTGATTTACAGTGTTGTGTTAGCTTCAGGTCTATATCAAAGTGATTTAGTTATACCTATACTTATGTCTGTTCTTTTCCAGGTTCTTTCCCTGTATAGGTTATTACAGAATATTGAGTAGAGTTCTATGTGCTATACAGTAGGTCCATGTCTATTTTGTATATAATAGTGTATATATGTGTCATCTCAGTTCAGTTCAGTCACTCAGTCATGTCCGACTCTTTGTGACCCCATGAATCGCAGCACGCCAGGCCTCCCTGTCCATCACCATCTCCCGGAGTTCACTCAGACTCAGGCCCATCGAGTCAGTGATGCCATCCAGCCATCTCATCCTCTGTCGTCCCCTTCTCCTCCCGCCCCCAATTCCTCCCAGCATCAGAGTCTTTTCCAATGAGTCAACTCTTCGCATGAGGTGGCCAAAGTACTGGAGTTTCAGCTTTAGCATCATTCCTTCCAAAGAAATCCCAGGGCTGATCTCCTTCAGAACGGACTGATCTCCTTCAGAACAGACTGGTTGGATCTCCTTGCAGTCCAAGGGACTCTCAAGAGTCTTCTCCAATACCACAATTCAAAAGCATCAATTCTTTGGCGCTCAGCCTTCTTCACAGTCCAACTCTCACATCCATACATGACTACAGGAAAAACCATAGCCTTGACTGGACAGACCTTAGTCGGCAAAGTAATGTCTCTGCTTTTGAATATGCTATCTAGATTGGTCGTAACTTTTCTTCCAAGGAGTAAGCGTCTTTTAATTTCATGGCTGCAGTCACCATCTGCAGTGATTTTGGAGCCCCCCAAAAATAAAGTCTAACACTGTTTCCACTGTTTCCCCATCTATTTCCCATGAAGTGATGGGACTGGATTCCATGATCTTGGTTTTCTGAATGTTGAGCTTTAGCCAACTTTTTCGCTTTCCTCTTTCACTTTCAACAAGAGGCTTTTTAGCTCCTCTTCACTTTCTGCCCTAAGGGTGGTGTCATCTGCATATCTGGGGTTATTGATATGTCATCTAATCTTACCTTATTACAGCAGTTAAGGTACATGGATTATTTTGATTATCTTTCCAAAATTAAAGGCCTTCCAGACATACTCTGTTTTAGGAATTCTTTAAAAGTTTGGCACTATATGATGTGCCAAAACATGATATACTCACTGGAAATAGACTTGAAGTTTGGGAACTGGGTTTTAAAATCTTGGCACTGCCACTTATTGGATGAAATTGAAATTGAAGTCGCTCAGTCATGTCCGACTCTTTACAATCCGTGGACTGTAGCCCACCAAGCTCCTCCGTCCATGGGATTCTCCAGGCAAGAATACTGGAGTGGGTTGCCATTTCCTTCTCCAGGGGATCTTCCCGACCCAGGAATCAAACCCAGGTCTCCCACATTGCAGGCAGATGCTTTAACCTTTGTACCACCAGGGAAGCCCTTAAATATAAGAATACAGTCTCTCAGAAAACCTCCTATAGAGACACAGAACTTCAGATCCAAGTACTAACATCAAAGATTTCAAGGGAGGAAAGGAAGCCAGGTTGAAAGAAGAAGAGGGAGGAGGCGCGAGGGGTGGGGCAAAAGGGGTGGACTTACAGACTTCTCTTGCCACCTACAGATACCCAGGCATTATGGGACTTTTCCCTGGGCCTCCAGAGAAGGGAGGACTGGAACTCAGCCCTACCAGAAATCAGGCCAGACCAGAACCAGAATTCGAGTTCTCTGCCAAGAGGAGGTGATCAGTCTCCAATCCTCAGCTCAGGCTGAGGGCCCTTTGACCAGATTCCTGCGTCCAGGACCAGGGGACTAGAAAAACAGGGAAGGATAGGAAGGGTTAAGGAGAGGAAAGAGAGAGGGAAGGGGAGAGAGCCAGTAAAGTCTCTTGTTCATACCTGGTTGGGGTGCTCTGGCAAGTTGTCCGCGTCAGGAGGAGACCAGGGACAAAAGGGTCCCAGTTGCGGCCTCTGGGTCTGGTCCATTGGCAGGCAAGCTGGCCCCTGAGTACCCCAAGTGGTCAGGGTGTCAGTCTCAGCAAAGAAGAATCCCACCAGAGTCGCCGTTTGTGGCAGGAAGGAGGACCAATTCCAGGGCCCAAAACTGGGCTCTTGTCTAACACTCGGATATGAATTGTCCGAGGAGACACATGTGCTGACAAAATGACAAAGCAAGAGATTTTACTGGGAAAGGCACCTGCGTGGAGAGCAGTAGGGTAAGGGAACCCAGGAGAACTGCTCTGTAGTCTTGGATAAACCCTTTAACCGTCTTTGGCTAACCCTACTCCTTGTCTAAGCCTTGTTTTACTCATCTGTGAAATAAAGGTAATACCCAGATTGTATGTGGTAGTGCCTCGTATATGCCTGTAACACAGTAGGGGTACCTTCCTTCGTTAAGTCTTCTGGGAATATATACAGAAGTAGAATAGATTTTGTTTCATTCCAGTTCTTTCTACTCCCCAGGAGCTAATTGGGTCCATTACTGAACTATTGGGATAATTTGATGCTTTTTTCATTGCTGGCCATAGGATTTATTAAAAGATGATCAACTTTTAGTACTGTTTTGTTACATTTCGTGTTGATGCTGTTAAACTGATGGAATTCATTTTCCTCTAGGAACTTGCTGTAAGGGATATTTAGACATCTGGTTCATTGTTTATACTCTCTTAGTCAAGAGAGTGAGTACATATATGGAAAGGGCATTGACTTGTGATTTTACAAACTTGGTTAAAGTTCTAGCTTTGCTGCTTCCTAGCTGAGTTTCTTGAGACAGCTGATTTTCTTAGCTGAGACTTGGAGGAGGGATAATAATAGCTGACCTGCTTTGTTGTAAGGATCAAATAAGAATGGATGTGAAGATGCCTTTTAAATTGAAAAATGTTAGGTAATCATTATGTGACTTTCATAGTTAGACTAGATGGGAATTTACTACTATTTTAAGGGAGATTTTAAATTTCAATTATACTGTATAAAGGAAACATCTTGATGAGTTTTATGTTAGCTTTTAGGGACAGCTGAAGAGACGAGGCCAGAATGAGGTCCTGAGCAGAGAAAGTATTGAGTGAATATAATTGAATGGTAGAGGTGAGAATGGAGTGTGAGTGGCAGTAGAGTAGTGAGGCAGGCCAAGGGAACTTAGAGAATAAGTTAGATATGACGTTTGGATCTTGGTCTAATCTTGATCCATAGAGCAAAGAAGATGGATGCTTCTTGATTAGAAAATCTTAAAGCCTGAGCAGTGTGTGGAGCACTGGTTGAAAGAGTAAGGATGGAGGTAACAGCTGTAGGTTCTCTCATGAGGACTCTGAAGTTGAAATCCGAGTTTTAAGTCTTCAGGAATATGTACAGAAATAAAGTAGATTTTGTTTCATTCCCAGCTCCTCATAGCCCCCAGCAGCTAAGTGTGTCCATTTAGGGGGTGCTGTTCCAAGTAAAGCTTGTGCCTATTGTATGTGAATCACTTAGTGGCTCTCAGGTGGGCATAAAGGCATATTTTCATGTAAAGAGGTCCAGGTGGCTGGCAAGTGGGGGATCTACTTTTACAGACTAGAAAGCTTAGTTTTATGCAGTCATATTCAGGTTATCTCTTCCCTGAAAATTGGTTCTTTATAGCATTTCAATAAGGCAGATGGTATTTTTCCTAAGTGGAACATCAACCAAAATTTTTACTGTGTTTAATTATTGATATGTCTGAGTGGTGCAGCATATTGGTTAAAATAAAGATTTTTTTATATGAAGAAAGCCTTCTGGCTTTGGATTTTGGTACTGCACCAGTGTTTTCATTTTTCTCTCGGGGATGTAATCTTTTTCTTTACTACAAGTGGCTGCGTTATGTTTTCTGGATCATTGCCTTCTCTGTTGAGTTCTGGGGTACAATAGTGGTTGTACAGGTTAGTTTCACAGTCTCCATTTTATTTGATTATAAGAACCCATTTAGGCTTCTGTCTTCTACCCCCTTTGCTACTGGTATAAAGGTATTGCAGTGTTTAGGCAGGAGATGGATTTCTATAGGCACAGAATGAATTTGAGTTACTTTATTATATTAGCTTCATATATAATAAACTGATATTTGCATAATTTTTTAGGTAAGTATTTTGTTATTAAAAGTTTTTCTTTCTACTGATCTGTTTTTTGCACTAAACTGGTAGCTGTTTTGGGGCAGGTTCATGTATTTTTTTTCATCTTTGTATTTACTGTATTTTGCGCAGATCTAATGATGATGATGCTGGCTACACTGTACTGTATGTCTGACATTGTTTCAGGTGCATGCAATATTTGTTTTCATCCTCATCCTCATTTTATAGAAGAAAAAACTGAGACTTGGAGAAAGAAAGTAACTTGCTCATTGTCACAAATAATGAAGATATAGCTGTGATTAGAACCCAAGCAGTCTGACTTCAAAGCCTAAATACTTAACCTCTACCCTAAATTTTCTCAGAAACTGCTTAATAAGAATATGTATATATATATATAAAATATGTCTTGTCTGTGCCTTAAAATTCTGTGAAGCAGATATGCTGTATCCTTTTTATAGGGGAGGGAAAATGAAGTAAATTAATTGTACAAAGTTACACATTTGTTGAGTGGCAGAATCTAGAGTCTCAGTCTCTGGCTTCCTGATTCCAATTCCCCTATTCTATCATTTCTGTAAACACTGGTTAGAGCTATACATCTATTTTAGGAAGAATCTTTTCAGATATGGAAAATAGATTTCTTTATCTGGACTATTTGGAGATAAGCGGCAGGTTTTAAAAAGTCTTCTGTTACATCCTTCTTTTTCAAATCCAAGGAGCAAAATTGCCTGCTAGATAGACTGTGAGAGCTGATTGAGAGTAGATAGGACAACTTTGTGTGTGTGTGTCTGTGTGTGTGTGAGAGAGAGAGAATCTGTTTTTCGAGTACCTGACACAGAGTATGTTTTCTGTAAGGATTGCTGAGGACTGCAGGACTGAAAGAGTTCATGCTGAATCTAGTATTATTAAAGAGTGATGATGGCAAAATTGCTAGATTACTTTTATATTCTGTGCTTTCCCCTGATTCCTTCATTCTTGGTCACTAATTAGGCTTGAGAATTACAGTAACACTAATGATAGTGGCATTTAATATATATTTGAGCCAGTATGTGGTCACTGTTTATAAGAGAGCCTTCGTATGAGAGAGGGATTGCAGTTATGCATTTGGAATATTTGAAGAGGCAATTTTTCTTTTTAATATTTATTTATTTATTGGCTGTCCTGGGTCTTCGTTGTTGCATGGGCTTTTTTCCCGGTTGCAGCAAGTGGAGGGCTCCTCTCTAGTTGTGGCAAGTGAGGGCTTCTCATTGTTGTGGCGTGTGGGCTTCAGTAGTTTCTGCACCTAGGTTCAGTTGGGCTCAGTGATTGCATCTCCCAGGCTCTTGAGACCACGTTCAATAGTTGTGGCGCACAGGCTTAGTTGCAAGAAGCAGTTTTTCTCATGTGAACTTTTTTTAGGTGAACTTCATTGTACTGAACTCTTTCTGACTGCCTTGTCAGATTTTCTTTTCCTATTTCTGTGAAGAAGATATGACAGTGGCAAATTAGTTTTCCAGTTTTTTTTTTTTTTTTTTTGCTTATATACATATTTTAAATAAATTGAAGTGATGCTCTATTGTGACTTTATTTTACATTGAGGTATTAACATTAAAATAATAGGCTAATTCAGTAATATATCATTAGAATATTTAAGACTTTGGAACTTCATAGAGCTGGATGACATCCTCATACTGTCCTATGTTACAAATGCAGACTGGAAGCCCAGGGAAATTAGTTAATTGTCCAAGGTTTGAAAATGGATAACCTAGGACTAGAACCTAAGTTTTTCTTGTTTTTTCCATAGCGCACTTTTTTCCTTTTGAAAATGATTGTTTTACTTTGGTACTTATGAAGCCAGATATTGCCCTAAAGGTGACATCATAGGGTCAAAATCACAAGCTCAAGAGTTTTGGTTCATCTGTCCTGTAAATGAATAAATAGATAAGTAGATTATGTGGCTTTTGATAGGAACAGTGTAATGTCAACAAACATCAAGGAGCTACTTCCATTAATAGTCTTCTTCCAGGTCCTTGAAGCTGATTTTGTTTCATTTAGGTTCTAGGCAATAAAACATTCAAATACAATCATGACATAGTCTAGCTACATAATTTTCTGGGTATGTCGCCCTGCATCATTTTTGTGTATGACTATAGTACAAAATGCTTGAGAATTCCTAAACCTCTCTTACTTTAGTCTGACATGATTGTTATATTCATGTAAATTACCCCTTACCTAGGAATGTCATAATTGATTCCTTTGTTCTAGATTGTAGATTTGAGTGTCAGGTAGTAATTTACATATTACTTTATCTTTTAAGAGTTAGTTATTTTATTGTGTAAACTATATGAGATCAAAATTTGAACTTTCAGTCTTGATCACTTAGCTGCAAACCTGCTCCTGCTCTGTCACTTGGCATGCATCAGTCCAACTGTTTTCTCATTTTATGTCTGTGAGTGCACATGTGCATATCTATTCATGAAAGTTCCCCTCTGATCTTAAAGGTATTACTAATATAGAGAAGATTTTTAGGGTCCTATGGTTCGTCTTGCACAGTTTCTTTCAGGTTTTTACAAGTTTAGAGAGTATATAGTTAGAGTACAGGATACCCGCTGAAACAGACACTCAGAAATTCAGTGGCTCAAACAAGACAGACATTTATCTTTTATGTAACAGTTAAGAGGTAGGTGTGTTATGGCCAGGGTGGGCAGAGGTTCTGTTCCAGGAAATCACCCAAAGATCTAGACTCCTTTTATGTTACTCTCCCAGTATGATGTGCTTATCTGCATGCTCAGTTCAGTTAGTCACTCAGTCGTATCCGGCTCTTTGTGACTCCATGGACTGCAGCACACCAGCCTCCTTGTCCATCACCAACTCCCAGAGTTTACTCAGACTCATGTCCATTGAGTTGGTGATGCCATCCAATCATCTCATCCTCTGTCATCCCTTTCTCCTTCTGCCTTCAGTCTTTCCCAGCATCAGGGTCTTTTCCAGTGAGTCAGCTCTTCCATCATTTGGCCAAAGTATTGGAGTTTCAGCTTCAGAATTAATCCTACCAATGTACACCCAGGACTGATCTCCTTTAGGATGGACTGGATGGATCTCCTTGTAGTCCAAGGGACTCTCAAGAGTCTTCTCCAACACCATAGTTCAAAAGCATCAATTCTTCGACCCTCAGCTTTCTTTATAGTCCAACTCTCACATCCATATACGACTACTGGAAAAACCATAGCCTTGACTAGACAGACCTTTGTTGACAAAGTAATGTCTCTGCTTTTTAATATGTTGTCTAGGTTGGTCATAACTTTCCTTCCAAGGAAAAAGTGTTTTAATTCCATGGCTGCAGTCACCATCTGCAGTGATTTTGGAGCCCCCCCAAATAAAGTCTGACACTGTTTCCACTGTTACTCCATCTATTTGCCATGAAGTGATGGGACCAGATGCCATGATCTTAGTTTTCTGAATGTTGACCTTTAAGCCAACTTTTTTACTCTCCACTTTCACTTTCATCAAGAGGCTCTTTAGTTCCTCTTCGCTTTCTGCCATAAGGGTGGTGTTATCTGCATATCTGAGGTTATTGATATTTCTCCCAGCAATCTTGATTCCAGCTTGTGCTTCTTCCAGCCCAGCATTTTGCATGGTATACTCTGCATAGAGGTTAAATAAGCAGAGTGACAATGTACAACCTAGACATACTCCTTTTCCAATTTTGAATCAGTCTACTGTTCCATGTCCAGTTCTAACTGTTGCTTCTTGACCTGCATACAGTTTTCTCAGAAGGCAGGTAAGGTGGTCTGGTGTTCCCATCTCTTTCAGAATTTTCCAGTTTGTTGTTGTGATGCACACAGTCAAAGGCTTTAGCGTAGTCAATGAAGTATAAGTAGATATTTTTCTGGAATTCTCTTGCTTTTTTTCCATGATCCAGTGGATGTTGGCAATTTGATCTCTGGTTCCTCTCCCTTTTCTAAATCTAGCTTGTACATCTGAAAGTTCTTAGTTAACGTGTTTTTGAAGCTTAGCTTGAAGGATTTTGAGCACTACCTTGCTAGCATGTGAAATGAATGCAATTGTGTGGTAGTTTGAGCATTCTTTGGCATTGCCTTTCTTTGGGATTGGAATGAAAGCTGACCTTTTCCAGGCCTGTGGCCACTGCTGAGTTTTCCAAATTTGCTGGCATATTGAGTGCAGCACTTTCACAGCATCATCTTCCAGGATTTGAAACAGCTCAACTGGAATTCCATCACCTCCACTAGCTTTGTGCATAGTGATGCTTCCTAAGGCCCACTTGACTTCACATTCCAGGATGTCTGGCTCTAGGTGAGTGATCACACCATCATGATTATCTGGGTCGTGAAGATCTTTTTTGGACAGTTCTTCCATGTATTCTTGCCACCTCTTCTTAATATCTTCCGCTTCTATTAGGTCCCTACCATTTCTGTCCTTTATTGAGCCCATCTTTGCATGAAATGTTCCCTTGGTATCTCTAATTTTCTTGAAGAGATCTCTAGTCTTTCCCATTCTATTGTTTTCCTCTATTTCTTTGCACTGATCACTGAGGAAGGCTTTCTTATCTCCTCTTGCTATTCTTTGGAACTCTGCATTCAAATGGATATATCTTTCCTTTTCTCCTTTGCTTTTCTTGTCTCTTCTTTTCACAGCTATTTGTAAGGCCTCCCCAGACAGCCATTTTGCTTTTTTGCATTTCTTTTCCATGGGGATGGTCTTGATCCCTGTCTCCTGTACAATGTCACGAACCTCTGTCCATAGTTCATCAGGCACTCTATCAGATCTAGTCCCTTAAATCTATTTCTCACTTCCACTGTATAATCATAAAGGATTTGATTTAGATCATACCTGAATGGTCTAGTGGTTTTCCCCACTTCCTTCAGTTTAAGTCTGAATTTGGCAATAAGGAGTTCATGATCTGAGCCACAGTCAGCTCCTGGTCTTATTTTTGCTGACTGTATAGAGCTTCTCCATCATTGGCTGCAAAGAATGGAATCAGTCTGATTTTGGTATTGACCATCTGGTGATGTCCATGTGTAGAGTCGTCTCATGTGTTGTTGGAAGAGGGTGTTTGTTATGACCAGTGTGTTCTCTTGGGAAATCTGTTAGCCTTTGCCTTGCTTCATTTTGTACTCGAGGTTAAACTTGCCTGTTAACTCCATGTATCTCATGACTTTACTTTTGCTTTCCAGTCTCCTGTGGTACTTCTCTTCAAGTGGTTCTTCTCTTCTCACTTGTCAAACACAGCCCTGTTGTATCTTTAAAAATCTGGCACCAACATCACTTCTTCTGTAAAGCTATTGCTTTTGACTGTTTTTCTTTATGCTTCTTTGTGCTGATGCCTGTGATAGACCTGTAATGCTTTATAGTATTCATTTATGTGTGTTTCTTTAACCATCAACACAATTGCTAGAATGAATGGAGTATACTGCTGGAACTTATATCCAAAATCTGTGTTTTTCTTATTATAGTGGTTCATCCTATGTGTGTACATATTTCGAGGGAGTTGCTTCCCAACGCCGTATTTGCAGATCTGACCTTCTGGGAACCCTTTTCTTTGGCAGCCAGGGGCAAACTCTGCTTGAAAAGGGCTATTCTAACAAATGGGTGCCTTTGTTGTATCATCATTGCCCTGTCACATGTTTAGAGTTCACATAAACAGTTTAATTTGTAAGAGTCTGTCTCTTTGAAAGGTCACACTTTGACCTTATAATAATCAAACTTGGTGGGAAAATTATTTTTTCCATTTGGGTTTTGGGGATGTGTTTATTTGGCTTTTAATGCAGGTGCGGCTAATACAATTGTCGGTAACCTGCAAAATAGATATTGAATGTTTGAGTTTAATTTTATTGGTTAAATCAAGGAAGAGAGGTTTGCTGTACATCTTGGAGGAAAGGTAGAAAGTTAGAAGAAAAATGCATCCGCTTAAATGTGGTTTCAGTCATTATCATTTCTGATCACTGAAGCTTACTTATTGTAGATTTGAACCATCTGTTTTGGTGTTAATCCTTTAAAACTCAGTTGGTGGATGTTAACATGATAAAAGATAATAAAGTTTGAAATACGGTAGTCGTTTAGTCTGGTTTACTTTTCAGCTAATTGCATGCAAACTCAAGTGTCTGGGAAAAAGAAAAGAGAGGAATTAATGCTGTAGTCAACTAGTTTGAACTCAGCTTGAGCCCTGCACACCTGTCACTGGCTTGTGGAAGTTTTCCTTTGTAATTAAGAGCTCCTCTCATATTATTACTTTATTGGATGCCACTAGAGCCTGGTGAAACAGTGGAATCCTCTTAATTGCATGCCAGCTCTTAAAACAAATCACCAGTGTTTAATGTGGCATTGTTTTTATAAGCCTTTCCTGGCAACAGTTTTTATTTTCAAGTCAGGAGGATATGTAGTCCCTATGTTTTGAAGCGTTGAGGATTCTGCTTTTTATAGACTTAGAAGTTGTATAATACTTTGAAACGTCTTTCCAGAAAGAGTTAAAGAATATAGTAACTAATGTTTTCACAGTGGTTTACAACTTTATCAAGTGCTTTTCCCTTGCTCTATGTTGTTTTTTCCTGTAAGAGCTTCATGAAGAAAGAATATGTTCATGTTTCTCGTTTTACAGATTAGGAAACTGAGGGTTAGAAAAGTGACTTGCCCATCGTTATGCAGTTAGTAACTGGTGGAGACTGATATAGACCCCAAACCCTGCCTTCTTTTGGGTACCTCCTGCTGTCACAATGAACAGAAAGTGCATGTGCGGAAATGTCAGTTTTATGGGTTTTTCTTTTAATTCCATTTTATCATATGATAATGTGGTGTGTTTGGTACTTTCCTCTTTGATCTTTCAACCCTTAAACGTACAGTGAAAAGAGGCAGCATGGTAGTAAGTGAGAAAGCTGAAATGATGGATTGTCTAGTTCCATGTTGAATCTTGNAAGTGCATGTGCGGAAATGTCAGTTTTATGGGTTTTTCTTTTAATTCCATTTTATCATATGATAATGTGGTGTGTTTGGTACTTTCCTCTTTGATCTTTCAACCCTTAAACGTACAGTGAAAAGAGGCAGCATGGTAGTGAGAAAGCTGAAATGATGGATTGTCTAGTTCCATGTTGAATCTTGACTGTATCTAGCTGAAACATCTTTCTATGGGCTTGGCCATGGTCTTTGCATATAATGACAATTACCCTTTATTGACACCTCAGTGACAAGAGATCCATTAGCTTCATGGCAGGAGATACCTTGAGTACAGTAGAACCAAGTGGGCCCGGGGAAGATTCCAGGCACCACGGGGACCCTGGTACACATGCCCCTACGGGAAGAGATGGGAAGGATGAGCTTATGTGGACAAGACCTTTGCAGTGTATCTAAGTGCTGAGCAGTTTTGACAGCTAATTTAAGTGAGCTTCTGTGGCGGCCATCTCCATTGATGACCCCTCTTCCTCTCCTACCATTAGGAGGAGAGCTCTTCACAGAGAGTAAGGAAACATTTGTTTTCCTGTTGTAGCTGAGTGATTTGCTACCTGATCTGGTTAATACCACCTCTATGAAGGTTTCTTTGAGTCCCTGGTGGCCTTAGTGCTTTTCTTCTCTGGATGCTGTGACAGTAGCTGTAGCACTTATCACTTTGTGCTGCAATTATGTTTCTTTTCTATTGGAACCATACCTCTGACCCTTTTTTCTACCAGGCATTTGCACTTGTGATTCATTGCCCTAAATTCTAAATTCCTAAAGAGTGCAGTCACAGGGTTCGTTGTGGTGGACATTTGTAGCTTGGTTCTTTAGCTTGATAATGGCCTCAGATGTTGGTTTAGGAACTATACCTCATTATTTTGTGGTTTGAGTAGGAACTCTGGTGTGCCTGAACTAGGCCCAAGCTAACCAGCACATCACATTCCTCTAGGCACGGTGATTGATTTAGGAGTAAAAATCTGAGGAAGGCTTTCTTATCTCCTCTTGCTATTCTTTGGAACTCTGCATTCAAATGGATATATCTTTCCTTTTCTCCTTTGCTTTTCTTGTCTCTTCTTTTCACAGCTATTTGTAAGGCCTCCCCAGACAGCCATTTTGCTTTTTTGCATTTCTTTTCCATGGGGATGGTCTTGATCCCTGTCTCCTGTACAATGTCACGAACCTCTGTCCATAGTTCATCAGGCACTCTATCAGATCTAGTCCCTTAAATCTATTTCTCACTTCCACTGTATAATCATAAAGGATTTGATTTAGATCATACCTGAATGGTCTAGTGGTTTTCCCCACTTCCTTCAGTTTAAGTCTGAATTTGGCAATAAGGAGTTCATGATCTGAGCCACAGTCAGCTCCTGGTCTTATTTTTGCTGACTGTATAGAGCTTCTCCATCATTGGCTGCAAAGAATGGAATCAGTCTGATTTTGGTATTGACCATCTGGTGATGTCCATGTGTAGAGTCGTCTCATGTGTTGTTGGAAGAGGGTGTTTGTTATGACCAGTGTGTTCTCTTGGGAAATCTGTTAGCCTTTGCCTTGCTTCATTTTGTACTCGAGGTTAAACTTGCCTGTTAACTCCATGTATCTCATGACTTTACTTTTGCTTTCCAGTCTCCTGTGGTACTTCTCTTCAAGTGGTTCTTCTCTTCTCACTTGTCAAACACAGCCCTGTTGTATCTTTAAAAATCTGGCACCAACATCACTTCTTCTGTAAAGCTATTGCTTTTGACTGTTTTTCTTTATGCTTCTTTGTGCTGATGCCTGTGATAGACCTGTAATGCTTTATAGTATTCATTTATGTGTGTTTCTTTAACCATCAACACAATTGCTAGAATGAATGGAGTATACTGCTGGAACTTATATCCAAAATCTGTGTTTTTCTTATTATAGTGGTTCATCCTATGTGTGTACATATTTCGAGGGAGTTGCTTCCCAACGCCGTATTTGCAGATCTGACCTTCTGGGAACCCTTTTCTTTGGCAGCCAGGGGCAAACTCTGCTTGAAAAGGGCTATTCTAACAAATGGGTGCCTTTGTTGTATCATCATTGCCCTGTCACATGTTTAGAGTTCACATAAACAGTTTAATTTGTAAGAGTCTGTCTCTTTGAAAGGTCACACTTTGACCTTATAATAATCAAACTTGGTGGGAAAATTATTTTTTCCATTTGGGTTTTGGGGATGTGTTTATTTGGCTTTTAATGCAGGTGCGGCTAATACAATTGTCGGTAACCTGCAAAATAGATATTGAATGTTTGAGTTTAATTTTATTGGTTAAATCAAGGAAGAGAGGTTTGCTGTACATCTTGGAGGAAAGGTAGAAAGTTAGAAGAAAAATGCATCCGCTTAAATGTGGTTTTAGTCATTATCATTTCTGATCACTGAAGCTTACTTATTGTAGATTTGAACCATCTGTTTTGGTGTTAATCCTTTAAAACTCAGTTGGTGGATGTTAACATGATAAAAGATAATAAAGTTTGAAATATGGTAGTCGTTTAGTCTGGTTTACTTTTCAGCTAATTGCATGCAAACTCAAGTGTCTGGGAAAAAGAAAAGAGAGGAATTAATGCTGTAGTCAACTAGTTTGAACTCAGCTTGAGCCCTGCACACCTGTCACTGGCTTGTGGAAGTTTTCCTTTGTAATTAAGAGCTCCTCTCATATTATTACTTTATTGGATGCCACTAGAGCCTGGTGAAACAGTGGAATCCTCTTAATTGCATGCCAGCTCTTAAAACAAATCACCAGTGTTTAATGTGGCATTGTTTTTATAAGCCTTTCCTGGCAACAGTTTTTATTTTCAAGTCAGGAGGATATGTAGTCCCTATGTTTTGAAGCGTTGAGGATTCTGCTTTTTATAGACTTAGAAGTTGTATAATACTTTGAAACGTCTTTCCAGAAAGAGTTAAAGAATATAGTAACTAATGTTTTCACAGTGGTTTACAACTTTATCAAGTGCTTTTCCCTTGCTCTATGTTGTTTTTTCCTGTAAGAGCTTCATGAAGAAAGAATATGTTCATGTTTCTCGTTTTACAGATTAGGAAACTGAGGGTTAGAAAAGTGACTTGCCCATCGTTATGCAGTTAGTAACTGGTGGAGACTGATATAGACCCCAAACCCTGCCTTCTTTTGGGTACCTCCTGCTGTCACAATGAACAGAAAGTGCATGTGCGGAAATGTCAGTTTTATGGGTTTTTCTTTTAATTCCATTTTATCATATGATAATGTGGTGTGTTTGGTACTTTCCTCTTTGATCTTTCAACCCTTAAACGTACAGTGAAAAGAGGCAGCATGGTAGTGAGAAAGCTGAAATGATGGATTGTCTAGTTCCATGTTGAATCTTGACTGTATCTAGCTGAAACATCTTTCTATGGGCTTGGCCATGGTCTTTGCATATAATGACAATTACCCTTTATTGACACCTCAGTGACAAGAGATCCATTAGCTTCATGGCAGGAGATACCTTGAGTACAGTAGAACCAAGTGGGCCCGGGGAAGATTCCAGGCACCACGGGGACCCTGGTACACATGCCCCTACGGGAAGAGATGGGAAGGATGAGCTTATGTGGACAAGACCTTTGCAGTGTATCTAAGTGCTGAGCAGTTTTGACAGCTAATTTAAGTGAGCTTCTGTGGCGGCCATCTCCATTGATGACCCCTCTTCCTCTCCTACCATTAGGAGGAGAGCTCTTCACAGAGAGTAAGGAAACATTTGTTTTCCTGTTGTAGCTGAGTGATTTGCTACCTGATCTGGTTAATACCACCTCTATGAAGGTTTCTTTGAGTCCCTGGTGGCCTTAGTGCTTTTCTTCTCTGGATGCTGTGACAGTAGCTGTAGCACTTATCACTTTGTGCTGCAATTATGTTTCTTTTCTATTGGAACCATACCTCTGACCCTTTTTTCTACCAGGCATTTGCACTTGTGATTCATTGCCCTAAATTCTAAATTCCTAAAGAGTGCAGTCACAGGGTTCGTTGTGGTGGACATTTGTAGCTTGGTTCTTTAGCTTGATAATGGCCTCAGATGTTGGTTTAGGAACTATACCTCATTATTTTGTGGTTTGAGTAGGAACTCTGGTGTGCCTGAACTAGGCCCAAGCTAACCAGCACATCACATTCCTCTAGGCACGGTGATTGATTTAGGAGTAAAAAATATGTTCTAAACCATTCTACACTGGATGTTCAAGACTTCTGTGGGAGCTGTAGAAACCCTTTCCTGATCCTGCTGGGCTGGAAGGGTGCTAGCTTCTAGAAGATGCTAAGCTGTTTTGCCATGGTCGGAGAGGACTCTGGCTTATGATGTAACCAACATTGAGGAAGCAAGGCTAAAGAGATGGAGGTAATGACTTGGAGCTCTGAATTAGAGGCTCTTACCTAGTCTTCACAAATTCTGGCCTTCAGTTAATTAGCCAGTAATTAGACCTTTTGCTTAAACTAGTTTTGATTAAATTTTCTGTCATTTACAATGGAAAGAGCTTTAACTGATATGTTTCTCTTTTGCATCTAGCAAAGTTTGTGGCCTAGAATTTGTTAAATACATCAATGATCTCTATGAACATGAACAGTGATTTTTTTCTTAGTCTCTCTCTCTCTCTCTTTTTTTTTTTTTTGATAAAATGAGAATAGTAATTTCTGCCCTACCTGATTCAAGAAGTGTCTGTGAATTAATAGAAGAGGAAGCTTTCTGGTCTCTTTCAGCACTTAGTCTATGCCAAATAATTTACCATTTAATTATATGATTATATGTAACAGTTAACTTGTTTTCTCTAAAAGTGGGACTGCAGGTATAACTATTGTTTCACTAAGTGCTTAGCACAGTGTTGGGAGAATAGTGGGCACTCATGAATGCTTAACAATGACAATAACAGCTATAATTTATTGCATACTTGCTTTAGGCCAGACATTGTGTAGGCATTCTATGTAAATTATCTTTAAACTTAGCTAATAGCACTACCTGTTAGATAGCTGTTAAATAACTATTTTTTTTCTTTTTTTTTTCTTTTATTCGTTTTTTTGTTTAAATAACTATTAATAGTATTGTCTTCAGAGGTTAGGTTTGAGGAGTCTGGCATAGGTGAATGAAAGAGATGAGCATCAGGTAAATGCCTGGTGGGTCTGGACTTGCTTCAGAAGCCACCTTTTAGTCTTTTCTTGGCATAGTTTCATTGCTTTCACCAATTTTGTCAGTATTAAATAACAACAGATATAGAGAGCAGAGGCATTAGCAGTTCTGATTGTGAATGTATAGTTTGGTGGTGCCCCATTGAATAGCTCAGTAAATGCCCCTTCCTTGGCTCCTTTGTGAATTAATGCTTTGACAAATGTGCTTGTCTGATGCCTGGGAAGTGTTTTGCTTAGGTTCTTGCAGAACCACCTTGCTAATAGGTAACCTTTAGTTTTTAATAAGCTTTGAAGTCAGAAATCAGATTAAGCAAGACATCAAATGGAAAAAGTTCAGCATTATAGACTTCATTCTATAATACAAATCACTGTTACCATGTAGCAAGCCATCTGAATGGTAGACTGGGTCTGATTCAGTTCAGTTGCTCAGTCGTGTCCGACTCTTTGCGATCCCATGAATCGCAGCATGCCAGGCCTCCCTGTCCATCACCAACTCCCTGAGTTTACCCAAACTCATGTCCATCGAGTTGGTGATGCCATCCAGCTATCTTATCCTCTGTCATCCTCTTCTCCTCCTGCTCCCAATCCCTCCCAGCATCAGAATCTTTTCCAATGAGTCAACTCTTTGCATGAGGTGGCCAAAGTATTGGAGTTTCAGCTTTAGCATCAGTCCTTCCAATGAACACCCAGGACTGATCTCCTTTAGAATGGACTAGTTGGATCTCCTTGCAGTCCAAGGGACTCTCAAGAGTCTTCTCCCACACCACAATTCAAAAACATCAATTCTTCTGCGCTCAGCTTTCTCCACAGTCCAACTCTCACATCCATACATGACCACTGGAAAAACCATAGCCTTGACTAGACTGACCTTTGTTGGCAAAGTAATGTCTCTGCTTTTCAATNTCAGTCCTTCCAATGAACACCCAGGACACATCTCCTTTAGAATGGACTAGTTGGATCTCCTTGCAGTCCAAGGGACTCTCAAGAGTCTTCTCCCACACCACAATTCAAAAGCATCAATTCTTCTGCGCTCAGCTTTCTCCACAGTCCAACTCTCACATCCATACATGACCACTGGAAAAACCATAGCCTTGACTAGACTGACCTTTGTTGGCAAAGTAATGTCTCTGCTTTTCAATATGCTGTCTAGGTTGGTCATAACTTTCCTTCTAAGGAGTAAGTGTCTTTTAATTTCATGGCTGCAATCACCATCTGCAGTGTTTTGGAGCCCCCAGAAAGAAAGTCTGCCACTGTTTCCACTGTTTCCTCATCTATTTCCCATGAAGTGATGGGACCAGATGCCATGATCTTCCTTTTCTGAATGTTGAGCTTTAAGCCAACTTTTTCACTCTCCACCTTCACTTTCATCAAGAGGCTCTTTAGTTCCTCTTCACTTTCTGCCATAAGGGTGGTGTCATCTGCATATCTGAGGTTATTGATATTTCTCCTGGCCATCTTGATTCCATGATACAATTTATTGAGTACCTGTTGTAGCCACGTGTTCTGGGAAAGAAACTCACTCAGAAGGACAGTGCAGATAGTGGAGTGCAGTTTATTACACTGGTGGGCCCAAGGCAGAATCTCTTCTTAGCCAAGGACCCTGACCAGTTTTTCTGAAAACTTTATATACCCTAAGTGTATGTGCCCAAACCCACCTCCCCAAATTCCCTGAAACTAGTCTGAACAAAAGAAAAGAAAGATACAATCAAAGTTAACCCACAAAAGTTAACCTGTGATTCATATGCCTTAAGCCTAGGTAGTTAACAGTGGACAATTATCAATAGGCCTGTGGTCATACCCCAATAAGCATAATAGAATTTATGATTCTATTTGGTTACACAGATAATTAGGGTATCCTTTTAGGCAACAGAGAATCTAGGTACAGGCCCTGGGACTCTTCAATCCAGGGGGCCTGGTTTTCCAGTTGGTATGTCGTGTCCATCTATACTGGGCATATGGCTCAGAGTCCACAGTCCGGCCCAAGATGGAGTCCTGATTTCAAGATGGAGCCTGTTCTGTCTGTCTCCTCCTTCATACCTACTAGATGATTTGCATATATTGTCTTATGTAATCTCCAAAAGAGCCCTTCAAAGTAAGTACTACTCTCCCCATTGATGATGAGGGTCAAAGAGGTGACTAGAGGTTATACACCTGTAAATATTCTGTAGTATTCTCTATTACAGTCCTTCCCAAAGACTGTATTGCAGTATTGAACCTCAAAGCAGGAATCATAAAAGAGAAGAGGATACTTAAGTTATCAAAAAATTTTATTTTTATTGTTTAAAGTGAGTGGAGTGTCACTTTTTACCATTTGGTTAAATTATACAGATATAAGAATAAAGTAATTTTAGTAATGGAAGGAGGCCTAATAAAGACTTTGGTTTATGGATTTTTCTTTTAAGAATGGCTTGACCATTTCCAATCTTGTATGCCATAATTTTAATATACTTATTCAGGATATAGTATTAACCAAATTTGTGTAGTCTTTGTGTTCATTCTACAAAGGATTTAGGATAGGTTACAACTTAATAAAAGGGACATTTTTCAGTTCTAATAAAAATGGAATAATATATGTGTCTTCCTGCTTGCTGTAGGTGAGCTCCAAATTTACTTCTGGATTTTCCTAGAAAATTTCCTAGACACCTTTTCCAATGACCAAAAAAGTCATCAGAAATAAAGATGACTTTTAAAAGTAGAAAACAAGAAAGTTGCCTGGCAGTCCAGTGGTTCGGACTCTGCACTTTCACTGTTGTGAGTCCAGGTTTGATCTCTGGTTAGGGCACTAAGATCCCTCAAGCCGCACAGTGCTGTCAAAATAATAATAATAAAAGGAGAACACAAAACAGGTACTTGTTTAACATTCAATTAAGAGTTGGACACGACTGAGAGACTTCCCTTTCACTTTTCTCTTTCATGCATTGGAGAAGGAAATGGCAACCCACTCCAGTGTTCTTGCTTGGAGAATCCCAGGGACGGGGGATCCTGGTGGGCTGCCGTCTATGGGGTCGCACAGAGTCGAACACGACTGAAGCGACTTAGCAGTAGCAGTAAGTTGATCATTCAGGCATAGGAAACAGCACACACATAACCATATTGGCAAGAAACCTCAGCCAGATGCTCTTTGTTTACATGTTTCCGTCCATTTTTAATGTAAGGACCGGCCCTTAGGGGAGATGGGTTGAAATGTGCAGGCTGTAGTTTAAGGTAGGATACGGTAAGTTCCCAGTGAAGTGTTGGTCACTCAGTTGTGACTGACTCTTTGTGAGCCACGGACTATAGTCCGTCAGGCTCCTCTGTCCATGGAATTCTTCAGGCAAGAATACTGGAGTGGGTTGCCATTTCCTTCTCCAGGAGATCTTCCCAACCCTGGGATTGAACCCAGGTCTCCTGCATTGTAGGCAGATTCCAGTTCCCACAGGTGGGATTAATCTACACTTCTGTGAATATAGAAGCTCCAAGGAGGGGGAGACCTCTTTTGGCTAGGGTAACCAGGAAAGGCTTCCCATGCAGAGCTGTGGGAATATTGGGAGTCCATCAGTTAAGCTTGTCTGGCTGGAATGGGTACTTCGTATAGGAGCTCAGACCATTTAAACACATAGGTAATCCAGACATTCCTGTTGCAGGATAGGTTTCAGCCTCTTCCCCCTTTTCAGGTCTCAGAGTCTCCTCATTTCTCTATACCAGTTACACCTTCTACCAAGACCTTCTTTTGTGGTCTGCTTAGTTCCATTTCCCAGGATGGATATATTCTAAGAAGCTACTGTATCTCCTATATGTTCAAACATACTTTCTCTTTATTTCTTTTTTTTCCCGAAATGACTTTTTCCTTAACTTACATGTTTCTGCACTTTTCAATCTCTTCACTGGAAAAAGGAGAGCTGGTGATACATCTTTGAGCTCCTAATATCCTTATTAATGGTATTAAAAATGTGCTTTGGCATGTGGAGATAATAATGTACTTCTTAAGTATATTAATAATAAATTGAGTTCAGGATAGTTTCCATATTAAAGAAAATCAATAGATTAGTCTCAGCAAAAAGTATCTTAATTTTAAAGTGGGTAAGCCAGGGGTATCAAAATTGAAACTATCTACTATGCTCAGACAAGAGCATAGTAGATAGTTTTTTTGAAGAATTATATTACACTACAGAATATCCTTACATAGTACCTGACATATTTATTGTAGGTTTTCAGTAAGTGAAGTCGCTTAGTCGTATCCGACTCTTTGCGACCCCATGGACTGTAACCTATCTGGCTCCTCTGTCCATGGGATTTTCCAGGCAATAGCACTGGAGTGGATTGCCATTTTCTTCTCCAGCGGATCTTCCCAACCCAAGGATTGAACCCAGGTCTCCTGCATTGTAGACAGATGCTTTACCGTCTGAGCCACCAGGGAAGTCAGATTTTCAGTAAACATTTGTTGAATTGTGTTTGTTGTTATTATTCAGTCACGCAGTCGTGTCTGACTCTCTGCGACCCCAGGGACTGCAGCACACCGGGCTTCCCTGTCTTTCACCATCTCCTGGAGCTTGCTCAAACTCATGTCCATTGAGTCAGTAATGTCATCCAACCCTCCCATCTTATCCTCTGTCTTCCCCTTCTCCTCCTCCCTTCAGTCTTTCCAGCTTCATTAGAAAGGGTCTTTTCCAGTGAGTTGGCTCTTCACATCAGGTGGTCAAAGTATTGGAGCTTCAGAATTGTATAACTTAACAACAAAAAAAGCTTTTTATTTTGAAATAATTGTAGACTAACAGAAAGTTGCAAAAATAGACAGAGTTCTGGGTAACCTACCAATTTTCCCTGTTGATGACATTTTATATAATGAAGAAAATGTCAAAACCAGCTAATTGACATTGGTACAATATGTTTACTAGATTACAGACCTCATTCATTCTTTATTTCTCTCTCTTTTTTTTTTTTTAAACATGCATTCCTTTGTGTGTTTGTGTGTGTGTAGGTCTATCTATCCCAGGTATAAATTTGTATAATCACCACCACAGTCAAGATACAGAGTTCTGTCACCTCAAAGGAACTCCTTGTACTAGTCCCTTTAAATTTGTGCACACATTTCCTTCTCTCCCTCAGCCTATTCCTATCATCTCCATTTGTAAACTAGTTTTGTGATTTTGAGAATGACATATAAATAGAATCACATAGTATATAAATATGAGATTGACTTCATTAAGCAGAATGCCCTTGAGAGTTACTTAGATTGTTGTGTGTATCATATTTTGTTGTCCTTTCTCGCTGAATAGAATTCCATTGTATGGATGTTGTTGTTTTAGTCACTAAGCCCTATCCAGCTCTTTTGTGACCCCATGGACTGTAGCCTGCCAGGCTTCTCTATTCATGGGATTTTCCAGGCAAGAATACTGGAGTGGGTTACCATTTCCTTTTCCAAGGGATCTTCCCAACCCAGAGATTGAATCCTAATCTCCTCCATTGCAGGTGAATTCTTTACTACTGCGCCACGGGGAAGCCCTGTGTTGATGTACTGGTGTTTATTTAACCGTATTTAACCACTCACCTTTTGAAGAACGTTTGGGTTGTTTCCCAGCTTTTGCTATTACAAATAAATCTGCTATAAGCATTTGTATACAGGCTTTTGTGTTTTTATTTCTCTGGGATATATACCCAAGGGTGTGATTGCTGGGTTGTATAGTAAGTACATGTTTAATTTTATAAGAAACTACCAACCTATATTTTCTAGAATGACTGTACAACTTTACATTCCCATCAGCAATGTATGAGAAATCCAGTTTCTCTGCTTCCTTGCCAGCATTTAGTATTATTATTGTGTATGTGTGTGTGTGTTTTTAATTTTTATTTTTGGCTGTACTGGGTCTCATTGTTGGGCAGGGGCTAGTCTCTAGTTTTGTTCCCTGGGGCTATTCTCTGCTTGTTGCAGGGGCTTATCTTACTGCAGAGTGCAGGCTCTGGGGCATGCAGGCTTTGGTAGCTGTGGCCTGCGGGGTCTAGAGCATGGGCTCAGTAGTTGTGGTACATGGGCTTAGTTGCTCTGAGACATGTGAGATCTTCCCTGACCAAGGCTTGAACCTGTGTCCCCTGTGTTGCAAGGCATTAACCACGAGACCACTGGGGAAGCCCCTATCATTATATTTTATTTCAGCTATTTTAATAGATATGTAATATTTCTTTGGGGCATCCTTAGTGGCTCAGATGGTAAGGAATCTGCCTGAAATGCAGGAGACTTGGGTTTGATCCCTGGTACAGGAAGATCCCTTGGAGAAGGGGATGGCTACCCACTCCTGTATTCTTGCCTGGAGAATTCCATGGACAGAGGAGCCTGGCGGGCTATTGGCCACGTAGTTGCAAAGAGGCGACATGACTGAGCAACTAACACTTCCATTTCTTTCAGTTTTTCTTTGATTAAAGGCATATTTGTCTTTTAGTGGTGGGTTGATAGCCTTAGTCAAGAATAGCTTTTCAAATTTGTTGTTTGTACCATTGCACTTTTTAATGTACTTTTTTTTTTTTTTTTGGCTGCATGTTGCAGCTTGCAGGATCTTAGCTGCCCAACCAGGGATCAAACCTGGGCCCTGTGCAGAAACACAGAGTCCTAACCATTGGACCACCAGGGAATTTCCAATGTACTTTCATTAAAAAAAAAAATGTAGACCTGCAAAGCTGTTTAAAACTTTTCCCAGTATTTTAGTTTTCTCTTTGTCTCTACCTGTCTCCTAGATCCTAGCAACAGGTGTCTTAGCAACAGTGCTTTCACTGGTCTTTGCTGAGTGAGACTAATTCTATAGACACAGCTACTTGGACTTATTTAGTGTTAGTGTAGTGCAATTGAGGATTTTTTTTTTAATATTCTCATTTGTGGCAGCTCCCTAGAGATATTTTCTTTCCTGATGAGAAATCAAGAAATGCCTTCTGTCTTTTATTATAATTTGGGCCATGGGAAGAAACGGCAGGCAATACATAGCTAAATTTTGGGAATGTGTTTGTAAGGGAGGATTCTCTTACATTATGAATCACTGAGGTTAAATTCTCATAACATGACATTAACCATTTTGCAGTGAACAATCCCGTGGCATTTAGTACGTTCACAGTGCTGACAAATATTTCTATCTAGTTCTAAAACATTTTCATCACCTCAGATAGAAATCCATACCCATTAGGTAGTCATGCCCTATTCTTCCCTTCCCTCAGTCCCTGGAAGCCACCAGTCCGCTTCTGTCTCAATGGATTTACCTGTTCTGGATATTTCATGTAAATGAAATCATACCATATCTGGCCTTTTGTTTCTGGCTTCTTTCTCTTAGGGTAGTGTTTTTGAGGTTCATCCACGTTGTAGCATGCATCAGTGCTTCATTTCTTTTTATAGTTGAGTAATATTACACTGTGGGGAAGGCAATGGCACCCCACCCCAGTACTCTTGCCTCGAAAATCCAATGGACGGAGTAGCCTGGTGGGCTGCAGTCCATGGGGTCGCTAACAGTCGGACAGACTGAGCGACTTCACTTTCACTTTTCTCTTTCATGCATTGGAGAAGGAAATGGCAACCCACTCCAGTATTCTTGCCTGGAGAATCCCAGGGATGGGGGAGCCTGGTGGGCTGCCATCTATGGGGTCACACAGAGTCGGACACTACTGAAGTGACTTAGCAGCAGCAGCAATATTACACTGTATGGATATGTCACAATTTATCCATTCTCCTGTTGATGGACATTTAGGTTGTTTCTACCGTTTGATTATTGTGAGTAGTACTGCTGTGAACTTGTGGGTATGTGTATTGTTTGAGTACTTGTTTTCAGTTCTTTGGGGTCTATACCTACCTCATACAGTAATTATTTAATTTGTTGAGCTGCCAAACTATTTTCCATAATAGTTGCACCACATAACATTCCCAGAAGCAATGTATGAGGGTTCAAGTATCTCCACATCCTTGCTAACATTTCTTTTATTATCCTTTTTTTTTTTAATGGCCATGTTATTGGATGTGATGTAGTATCTCATGGTTTTGATTTGCATTTTCATTTTAACTAATGATGTTAAGCATCTTTTCATGTGCTTGTTGGCCATCTATATATCTTTAGATAAATATTTATTCAAGTTCTTAATCCATTTTTAAATTGGATTGTTTGTCTTTTGGTTGTTGAATTATAAACATTCTTCATATATTCTGAATACCAGACCTTTGTCAGATATATGATTTCTAAATATTTTCTCCCATTATGTAGGTTGTCATTTCACTTTCTTGATCATGTCCTTTTTTTGCACAAAAATTTTTAAATTTTCTGAAGTCCAGTTTGTCTGTGTTGTTTTTTTTTCTTACTCATGCTTTTGGTGTTATACCTAAGAATTCTTTGCCAAATCTAGGATCATGAAGATTTACCCCTGTTTTCTTTTAAGAGTTTCACGGTTTTGACTTTCATTTTAGGTCACTGATTTATTTTGAATTAATTCTTATGTATGGTATGAGCTGAGCATCTAGCTTTATTCTTTTGCATGTATTAATAAATATGCAGTTTTCCTGGCGTCATTTGTGGAAGACAGTAGTCTTTCCCCATAGATTGGTCTTGACATCTTTTTTGAAAATCAGGTGACCATAGATGTTTGGGTTTAATTCTGGACTCAATTCTGTTTCATCAGTCTATGTTTCCCCTTATGCCAGTACCATGTTGTTTTGCCTGCTCTAGTTTTGTAGTCAGTTTTGAAATTGAGGCTTGAGTTCTCCAGCTTTGTTCTTCCTTTTCAAGATTGTTTTGGCTATTAATATTTTGAGCTGCTTGTAAGTCCATATGAATTTGAGGATTGGCTCTCTCATTTCTAAAAAAAAAGCTGTTGGATTTTTGGGCTTCAGTCTAGGCTCTCTTTCTTATAGATTGTATGACATTGTGCAGTATAGATACTGTGTTAGCAAAAACAGATATCATTCCCATAAACTTAAGGAGCTTATAGTCTAGTCAATGAGACATTGATCAAATGATCATACACAGAATATAAAATTATAACTGAGGTAAGTACTGACAGTTAGTGCTTCATGTTGCTGTGGGTAAATGTCATATGGGAATCTGACCTAGTTGGAAATTCTGTGAAAGCTTCTCTAAGGAAGTGATATTAGATGTGAAGTCTGAAGGATAAGTTGATGTTTTGGGGGCAAAGACAGGTGAGTATGGTGAGTAGAGTCTTCTAGGTAAAGGGAACAGCATATATAAAGCCTCAATGATAGAAAAGAGCTTGGTGTATTTGAGAAAATGAAATGACAGCCTGTTGCAAAGTATAGAGCTAGAGGGGGAACCAAATAAGAAACATAGAAGACCTGAAGTTTTTCTTTCTACAGAGAATAATTGGAAACCATTAAAATTAAAAAAATAATAAGTTATTATAAAATATTGACTATATTCCCTGTGCTGTAAAATATATCTTTATAGCTTATTTATTTTGTACATAGTAGTTTGTACCTCTTAATCCCCTACTCTTATCTTGCCTCTCCCTCCTTTTCTCTCCCCACTGGTAAAACCACTAGTTTGTTCTTTATATCTGTGAATCTGTTTATGTTTTGTTATATTCATTTGTTTTATCTTTTAGATCCTACATATAAGTGATAACATGCAGTGTTTGTATTTCTCTGTCTGACTTATTTCACTATGCATAATGCTTTCCAAGACCATCTGTGTTGCTGCAAATGGCAAATTTCTTTTTTATGGCTGAGTAATATTCCATTGTATATCTATACCATATCTTCTTTATCTATTCCTCTGTTGATAGACACTTAGGTTGTTTCCATATTTTGGCAGTTGTAAATAATGCTGCTATGAATATTGGACTGTATGAATCTTATTGAATTAGTGTTTCTTTTTTGGTTATATACCCAGGAATGGAATTGCTGGATCACATGGTACTTCTATTTTTAGTTTTTAGAGGAGCTTTCACAGTGGCTGCACCAATTTACATTCCCATAAACAATGTACAAGGGTTCCCTTTTCTCTACCTCCCTGCCAATATTTGATATTTGTGGTCTTTTTTATGATAGTTATTCTTATAGATGTGAAGTGATATCTTATTGTGGTTTCAGTTTGCATTACACTAATGATTAGCATTGTCGAACATGTTTTCATGTGCGTGTTGGCCATCTGTATG
>SJYX01017801.1:0-26627 GCA_006410675.1 Oreotragus oreotragus
ATTCCATGGATAGAGGAGCCTGGTGGGCTACAGTCCATGGGGTTGCAAAGAGTCAGACATGACTGAGCATGCACACACACACACATTTGAGACCAGTAGTCAGCAGAGAGATTTCTAGGGAGGCATGTACCATTAATTTGGTTAATAAGAAAAAGTTTATATTTCAGAGAATGGATAACACAGAAAAATATTAGAAAGGTGCTTGGAAAAATAATGATAGGAACAATGTCTCTCTTTAAGCAAGCATTTTTATTACTGGCTGATGGCTTATTAGCCAGAGATAGTGAGTGGACTGAGGAAGCAAATGAATGGATCTGAGAAAAACTAGAAATTGCATATGGATAAAGTATGAGCTGGGGCTTCCTCTATGGCTCAATGGTAAAGAACTTGCTTGCAATGCAGGAGCTTCAGGAGCTGCAGGTTCAATCCCTGGTTTGGGAAGATCCCCTGGAGGAGGGTATAGCAACCTACTATAGTATTCTTACCTGGAGAATCCCATGGACTGAGGAGCCTGGTGGGCCACCGTCCATAGGGTTGCCAAGAGTCAGTCGTGACTGAAGCGGCTGAACACAGCACAGCACAGAGTAAGGGCCATGGAACCAAGAGCATAAGGAAGGACAGGAAGACTTTTGCTTCCACTGGAAGCCTTGTTGTAGGCAGTTGCAATAAAAATGGAGTGCGCTCTCAAACAACCTGTCCTCACTTTCTTTTGCTAAATCAGAAGGAATGGAGAAGTAGGGAAATAATCTTCTTTCAGGTTGAGTGAGTGCTTATTCCTGACTGTAGCCCACCAGGCTCCTCTGTCCATGGGATGATATAGGCAAGAATACTGTAGTGTGTTGCCACTCCTCCAGGAGATCTTCCTGATCCAGGGGTGGAACCTGCATTTCCTGCATTGCAGGCAAATTCTTCACTGCTGAACCATCTGTCCAAATAAAAAATGAGTTGCTTCTAAAGGTGACTAAGTTCCTTGTTACTAGTGAATCCAGCTGTAGGTCAATTAGAAGCCACTTGGGGGTAGTAAGAGCACATGGCCCAATCAAGATGAGCTCTAGCCTTAGCAGCAGCAGAATGAGGCAGAAGGAGCAAGTGGACAACAGTAAGAAAGCTGTAAAATTATTTTCCTAATAGAAACTGAGTACATTTCAGACTGAATTGTCAGTCTGTCTCAAGTAATTCCTCTATCTTCTTTAAGATGGTGGATCATTAAAAACAAAGAAAAAAGTATCCTGCTACATATACATCCAGTTTCCTCCTGGGTTAAAATGAACTTGATTTAATAAATCAAACATTTTAAAGATTTCGTTGTAATTTAAATGCACAGTAATATCTAATGTACTTTCTATTCAAAAATTCTAAATTTAAGGAATCTAAACTTGCTTTTAGTTAGATAATATAAGTGAAGAGATTTTAATGACAAACATGTAGTCGGGAATGTAAGATGAAAAATAGGACATTTTCTAAAGCTTTCACATGGTATCTCTGATAAGGCTTGGTCAGTGCACAAAGAATTTAAGAATGCAGTAAAAACAGGAAGGTGTAATGCACTAGGCATTTTATTTTTTTAATACTTTCCATATGCCTTCTCATCCATGGCAACAGACAATAAATAGCATATGATTTAAAAATTAAATCTATTGACATGAAAAAACATTTCTCCAGAGAAGATATATGAAAGGCCAAGAAACACATGAAATGGTGTTTGACATTATTAGTCATCAAGGAAATGCAAATCAAAACCACAATGAAACACCACTTTACATCTACTACCATGGCTATAATCAGAACATGACACAACCTTCCTACATTGTTGTGTGCTGGTGTGTGCTTAGTCGCTAAGTTGTGTCTGACCCCATGGACTGTAGCCCAAGATCCTCTGTCCATGAGATTCTCTAGGCAAGAATACTGGAGTGGGTTACCCTTCTCCAGGGGATCTTCCTGACTAAGGGATTGAACCTGCACCTCAATGGGGAAGTGAATAGGTGAAATCGTTGTGAAAAACAGTTTGGCATTTCTCCAAAAAGCTAAACACAAAGTTACCATATACCCCATCAATTCCACTCATAGGTATACGCCCAAGAGAAATGAAAACATGTCTTAAAAATACAAACATTTTCATAGCAGTGTTATTCATAATAGACAAAAAGTAGAAACTACCTAAATGTGCAGCAACTGCTAAATATTCTATATCCATACAATGGAATGTTATTCAGCAGTAAAAAGGAATGAAATACTGATTCATGCTTCTATAAGGATGAACCTTGAAAATAGTGGTAAGTGAAAGAATTCAGATACAAAAGAACTTATAGTGTATGGTTCAATTCATATGAAATGTCCAGAAGAGGTAAATCTGTAGAGACAGAAAGATTATGGTTGCTCAGAACTTGGATGGGGGGTTGGGGATAAACAGGGAGTGACTATTAATGGGTACAGGGTTTCTTTCTTGTAATGATGAAAATGTTCTGGGAAATGTTCCGGAATGGTGATGGTTGCACGTTCTGTGAATATATTATAAAGCATTTAGTTGCAGAATTTAAATGGGTGGATTGTATGGGATGTGAATTATATCTCAATGAAGCTGTTTAAAAATTATACTCCATTTTATTCAAGATATTTATGATGCCTAACAAGTATATCATGATATCTACTTCCATAATATTAAAACATTGTTTTCATAGTCAGGAGAAAAATGTTAACAGTTGGTCATGATTTTGGCTAGCAAATTCTGATGCAGCCTCTTTCAATCGCCCATGAAAATATTTATACAGACACTTGAAAAAATAATAACTAAAACAAAATCTTTAATAATCTATTACTCTGTTTAGTCAAAGCTATGGTTTTTCCAGCAGTCATGAATGGATGTGAGAGTTGGACTATAAAGAAAGCTGAGCACCAAAAAATTGATGCTTTTGAACTGTGGTGTTGGAGAAGGCGCTTGAGAGTCCCTTGGACTGCAAGGAGATCCAACCAGTCCATCCTAAAGCAGATTAGTCCTGGATGTTCATTGGAAGGATTGATGTTGAAGCTGAAACTCCAATACTTTGGCCACCTGATGCAAAGAGCTGACTCATTTGAAAAAAAACTGATGCTGGGAAAGATTGATAGCAGGAGGAGAAGGGGACGACAGAGAATGAGATGGTTGGATGTCATCACCGACTCAATGGACATGAGTTTGAGTAGGCTCTGGGAGTTGGTGATGGACAGGGAGGCCTGACATGCTGCAGTTCATGGGGTCACAAAGAGTCGAACACGACTGAGCGACTGAACTGAACTATTACTCAAAACTTTGCTTGAAAAGTCAAGTGCTGACTTAGCAGTAAATTAGATTACACATGCTAACCTGTAAAAGGGTGGGAAATGTTTTATAGAAATACCATATAGAAATAAAACACCTAGGGCTTCCCAGGTGGTGCTAGTCTTAAAGAATCCACCTGCCAACGCAGGATACCCAGGTTTGATCCTGGAGAAAGAAATGGCAACCCACTCCAATATTCTTGCCTAGAGAATTCCATGGACCAAGGAGCCTGGTGGGCTACAGTCCATGGAGTCACAAAGAGCCGAACATGACTGAGCATGCACATATACACATATGTGTACCCTGGCTCTTATCCTCAAGGATCAGACCATTTAGAGACCAAAACAGGCTTCTCTCAGCTTCAAGGAAATTGCATTATGGGACAAGGCTGGGGCCATTATAGTTAACTCTCCCTCTTCTCTCTTTCTTATTTCATAGAAAAATGGCAGTTGCTAGGATACAGCTTGTCAGGAAGCCTGTGGTAGATGTATCCAGAGAGGCAGAGTCCATAATTAAAGTCTGTGTGTGGAAGCAGAAAAGAGAAGCGCTTTGGTATGCCTGAAGGAAGGATTGGGTCACCATACTTCTGGACAAAGAGTGGGACAAGTATAATGTAGATACCTTATTTGATGACAATAGCCAAGATTTGATAGATATTGCTTTGTTCAAGCAAATCTCTTGTTTATATAAATATACACATACATGTACATATATATATAAATTCATGCTTCCTATGAAATAATACTATACAGAAAAATGAAAGCATTATCCTGTAGAGTTCATTGAATTTATGCCTAATTCTAATTATTCAATATAATTTTATACGAGTGTAATTTGAGTCAGTTTTCATATTTGACAAGTATCTTAAAGACTTTTCATACATATTAATTACTTCTCTTACTTAAAGGTCATGGTAAGTTACAATCTCACCAGCAAAGTATGAAAATTTTCAATTCCTTGTCAATACTGGATAGTTAACCATAAAGAAATTTGCTTTAATTTGATAGAGAAGCTATAGAAGCAAAGTTATTACAGTCTTTTTAGTTCAAATTTATTTGGTTACTATGTAATGATATGGAATTTATTTTTATAGGTTTACCTTTCCTATTAATCCTTTTGTAAATTTCATCTTCTTGCACTTCAAACATTTTTCTACTGGGATATTTGCAATTGTCTCATTTGTTTGTTAGAACTCTACTTAATAATGGTATCTAACCTTATTCTGTCATACATTGCAAATATTATCCAGGTTTCATTAGCCTTTGAGTTTTGATTAATTATTCATGAGATTTCTTAGATACAGAAAAATGTTCTTAACTGCAATGAATTCTCTTAGTCTTATCCTATAAGATTTTTAAAACTTTACCTCTGTGATTAGGAGTGACTTGGCAGCCAATTGCCCTATCAGTATTTTCCGATTTGAAATGCCACTTTTATGATATATAAAGTTCATACACATAAAGACATAGATTATGTAGATAAGAGTTTGTGTTTATTCTCTTATCAGTCATACATTGATTTATTTTAGCCTTACAATACATAAATATTTTCAAATCTGGCAGTGCAAATTTCTTTCATTGTTATTTTCAAAATTATCTTAGTTATACCACTAAACCACTAAATTAGCACTTAGAGATGAAATTTATAACCTATTTGTCAAATCCTCCTATCAAATAATGTGGCACATCTTTTGGATCTTGTCTTTTAAATACCAAAGTAATTTACAGAGATTTCATTCATTTGCCAATGTTATTCTATTTTATAATTTTTGCTATCAGCACAAAAGTTTTCTAAGTATAATATTTTACTTTCTATTGATATTTAATATTTTAAAAGAATATGTACTTTTGATATAATTTTGTATGGTTCAGAATAAGATAGTTGATGAATTATCCAAATTCACAAAACTGTTATGCATTTTTGTTTACCTTGATCTGTTAAATAAGTTATGAGAAAAGATCCATCCTTGAAGATTGATTCATCTGCTGTTTCTCTTTGTACATTCATCTGTGTTTCCTTTATATAATCTAAAGCATATTTTCTATCAAGAATGTATGTTTTGTGAACATGAAATGCTACTTTTGGCACAGTTTACAATTTAACTCTTTTTAGAATTAACATCACAACACTTGCCTTTAATGTATTATCATTTTGTACTTTTCTCATCCCTTTATTATTAAACTTTTTCTCTCAGCATCTCTTAAGTATTTCTTCTTTATTAAATTATTAAATAAAAAAAAGGAGATGGATTCTTTGAGAGTAGAGGGGAAAACATTACTAAAAACTGACTTTTAATTTTTAGACTAACTTGGTAGATTTTGAAACCTCTCACTGAGCTAGGGAACACTTAGGTAAGAATAAATTTTGGAGGATTGGAAATAAGACAATTTTCAACATATGAAGTTGAAAACAAAAATGTTGAGTAGACAATAGACATATGTCTGGAGTTCAAAGTTAGAGATTATGGCTGGAGATGTAATTTTGGGAGTACCCAGTTTAGGAATATTATTTAAATTCATGGCTTGATCTGATCACCTAAGGTAAGGGTACAGAGTGAAAGGAATAGAGGTCTATAAATTAAGCTCTAGTATATGCTAACACTTTTATGATGAAAATAAGAGGATCACTATGTATGAGTGAGTTTCTCTGCTTTGCACTTGAAACTATCACAACATTGTTAATTGGCTATACTCCAATATAAAACAATTTTTTTTGAAAAAAAGAAAATAAGGATATCCAGTAAAGGAGACAAAGAACAAGCCATATTAAAGTAAGAGGAGAGGTTTTCATAGCAGCTGGTGGGGAAACTTTCTTGAAAAGGAAGACTGGATAATTTCGTCAAAAGCTGTTGAGACAACAATGTCCAAGTGAAGCTTCTATAGTAATGAGAGTATTCTAGATCTGTGCTGTAGGACACAGTTGCCACTAGCCACAGGTGGCTATTGAATACTTGAAAGATGGCTACTGTGGCTGAGGAACTGAATTTCTTTTAATTTAATAGCCAAATGTGGTTAGTGGCTGCCATATAAGACAATGGCATTTGAGTTGTTAGGAAAGATGAAGACAGAAATGTGTCCATTTAGACATCAGTTTCATTGGAAAGGTGGAAAGCTGGATGAGAGTGGGCCAAAGTGTGAATAAGATAAGAAGAAGCAAATTCAATAATATCATACTAAGAAAAAAACAAAAACAAGATGCAAAATTATGTGTGGAGAAAGATCTCTCTTTTAAAATAGTATATAAGAAGCATAGAAAACCTGAAAAGGGTATGCACTAAGAATATTAACAGGTTATCTCTGAATAGTGGGATAATGCTTGATTTTATTTCCTTCACATAAATTCTATATTTTTTAATTTGTATAATAGCTATATATTATTTTCATCTTTGATGAAATTGAAGTATATGAATATGATTATCTCAATGATATTAAATGTATTATACCAATACATTATACATTTAAAAAATAGAAATAGAATTTGATAACTCAAAATAAAAGATAAGATCTTTGACTTGACAGTAAATCATTCACTGAAAATAGTACAAATTTTTCTGAAGTTAAAAGGCTGTTAATGGACATTTTAATACATAGACTCAGTGTAATTAAATTGTACAGTTTTGTCATCAATTTTTACTCTAGGTCTAACTTTTGTTTTTTACAAATACGGTTTAGGGATTAAAACTTTTAATTTCTGAGAATTCTATAAGAGTCTTGAGTATTGAATAAGATTAATATTACCCTAAATTATGGAAGGTCTCTTTAAACAAGAGAGAAGTTGGTTAGTAATTATCACCAGATACCAAAAGTGTTTAAATATTATAACAATGGCATTCTATGCACATCCATCATTGTTAATTAAATTGTAATCTTTCCTACTAGATTTTTCCGTTTCATACTTATCTCCATTTCCCTAAGCAGTGGCATATCTTTATACGAAGTGTAATATTGCCTTATTGTCTATTATATGCCAAGAAAAATTAAGATTTGGTTAGTTTTATGGTCTTTCATTTTACTAATCTGCCACAGAATTTTGTCTTGAGATTGTGGACAAAAAGATGAATGTGTTTGACTTCTGAATATTTAAGATGATTTTGGTTACAAAACTATTGAATTTATTCTCTGCTTGTAATTATTTAAAACGGAAATAAGAGAATGGTGCCAATTTGAGTCCAATCAAAGAAAATTTTAGACCACTTCAATGTTCTTTGTGTAGCATCAAAAACATAAGTGAACTATGTCTGTCCTCATTCTCTAAAGTTAAATTCCAGAATTCTCACTACTGCTCAACCTCAACTTGATCACAAAGTGCACAAGAAAGGGAATTGCTCTCCATGTCTTAAGATAATTCTCCTAATAGATAAAAGATGGCATAGAGGAAAGAACATTCAGCTAGGAATAAGAAAACCCAGATTATCTTCCTGCGCTTCTGCTTGCTTCCAGTATATGTAACACTAGGTGCAATGTATGTAACTCTACATTTAGTTATGGAAACTGTTGGTGTTGTTTAGTCACTAAGCCATATCTGACTCTTGTGACCCCATGGACTATAGCCCGCCAGGCTCCTCTGTCCATGGGCTTTCTCAGACAAGAATACTGGAGTGGGTGGCCATTTCCTTCTTCAGGGGATCTTCCTGACCCAGTAATCAAACTGGAGTATCTTGCATTGGCATGTGGAATTCTTACCACTGAACCACCAGGGAAGCCCTATGGAAATACACAGAACTGTAAAATGGAGGTCATAATGGTTCTTACTTCATGGTGGTAATTAAATTTTTGGACAGTTTTATAATGCATTTAATGGAGTTTCTTGCCTAGAATAAGTGTTAAATATTATCTCCCTCTTTCAAAAATAACCTGTTGTTGCTGTTCAGTTGCTCAGTCATGTCCGACTCTTTGCAACCCTGTGGACTGCAACACATCAGGCTTCCTTGTCCTTCACCATCTCCTGGAGCTAGCTTGAACTCATGTCCATTGAGTCAATGATACCATCCAACCAACTCTTCCTATGTTTTCCCCTGATGAACCCCACAAATAACCTGTGGGGTTCATCAAATTCAGGTTCCACCCCCTATTCTGCCTTTTCCTAGTCACGTGATTAAGACAAGCTATTTAACCTCTCCAGCCTCTAGCATTCTGTAAAAAGATAATAATACTACTCCCTACCCTATGAGATTTTCATGAGGATTGCAGCATAGTATGGCATAATATACATGAAGTTTTTCCCAAGACACTAAGTATAAAATTTTATTATTAAAGGTCCATCTATTGCTTCTGGGCCTTTTGGCTAAGAACAAGTGTATTAAAAGTCTGTCTACAGCTTCCTTTAAAGATGAACCAACACTGAAACCTGGGACCCTGTGCTGCAGAGCTGGGTGGTGAGGGGGCAGTGCAGGAGGTATGGGGGCCAGAGCCTTGAAACTGGCATGCTGAATGCAGTGTGCTTTTGAAAAAGTTATTTCTTTATTATTATTAAATGTGCTCCTTGTAGGAAAATCAGAAATGTAGACACAAATTTCCCATTGCCACTCCTATCAAAGGCAGGCACTGCTGCAGGGGGGCCCAGGTTTAGACCTCTCTCACCTACACATGGCTCTAGTGCGTGGCTTTCTGGAGTCTCTGTGAATTGCTTGCTCCCTCAGAGCCAAGGTGCCACCTGCTGCACCCCTCTAAAGACAGCCCTTTTCAATTCACTGTGCATGGCAGCAGGAGAGNAAAAAAAAGGAGATGGATTCTTTGAGAGTAGAGGGGAAAACATTACTAAAAACTGACTTTTAATTTTTAGACTAACTTGGTAGATTTTGAAACCTCTCACTGAGCTAGGGAACACTTAGGTAAGAATAAATTTTGGAGGATTGGAAATAAGACAATTTTCAACATATGAAGTTGAAAACAAAAATGTTGAGTAGACAATAGACATATGTCTGGAGTTCAAAGTTAGAGATTATGGCTGGAGATGTAATTTTGGGAGTACCCAGTTTAGGAATATTATTTAAATTCATGGCTTGATCTGATCACCTAAGGTAAGGGTACAGAGTGAAAGGAATAGAGGTCTATAAATTAAGCTCTAGTATATGCTAACACTTTTATGATGAAAATAAGAGGATCACTATGTATGAGTGAGTTTCTCTGCTTTGCACTTGAAACTATCACAACATTGTTAATTGGCTATACTCCAATATAAAACAATTTTTTTTGAAAAAAAGAAAATAAGGATATCCAGTAAAGGAGACAAAGAACAAGCCATATTAAAGTAAGAGGAGAGGTTTTCATAGCAGCTGGTGGGGAAACTTTCTTGAAAAGGAAGACTGGATAATTTCGTCAAAAGCTGTTGAGACAACAATGTCCAAGTGAAGCTTCTATAGTAATGAGAGTATTCTAGATCTGTGCTGTAGGACACAGTTGCCACTAGCCACAGGTGGCTATTGAATACTTGAAAGATGGCTACTGTGGCTGAGGAACTGAATTTCTTTTAATTTAATAGCCAAATGTGGTTAGTGGCTGCCATATAAGACAATGGCATTTGAGTTGTTAGGAAAGATGAAGACAGAAATGTGTCCATTTAGACATCAGTTTCATTGGAAAGGTGGAAAGCTGGATGAGAGTGGGCCAAAGTGTGAATAAGATAAGAAGAAGCAAATTCAATAATATCATACTAAGAAAAAAACAAAAACAAGATGCAAAATTATGTGTGGAGAAAGATCTCTCTTTTAAAATAGTATATAAGAAGCATAGAAAACCTGAAAAGGGTATGCACTAAGAATATTAACAGGTTATCTCTGAATAGTGGGATAATGCTTGATTTTATTTCCTTCACATAAATTCTATATTTTTTAATTTGTATAATAGCTATATATTATTTTCATCTTTGATGAAATTGAAGTATATGAATACTGTCTCTTATACACATCTAGATGTACAACATTGTTAATTGGCTATACTCCAATATAAAACAATTTTTTTTGAAAAAAAGAAAATAAGGATATCCAGTAAAGGAGACAAAGAACAAGCCATATTAAAGTAAGAGGAGAGGTTTTCATAGCAGCTGGTGGGGAAACTTTCTTGAAAAGGAAGACTGGATAATTTCGTCAAAAGCTGTTGAGACAACAATGTCCAAGTGAAGCTTCTATAGTAATGAGAGTATTCTAGATCTGTGCTGTAGGACACAGTTGCCACTAGCCACAGGTGGCTATTGAATACTTGAAAGATGGCTACTGTGGCTGAGGAACTGAATTTCTTTTAATTTAATAGCCAAATGTGGTTAGTGGCTGCCATATAAGACAATGGCATTTGAGTTGTTAGGAAAGATGAAGACAGAAATGTGTCCATTTAGACATCAGTTTCATTGGAAAGGTGGAAAGCTGGATGAGAGTGGGCCAAAGTGTGAATAAGATAAGAAGAAGCAAATTCAATAATATCATACTAAGAAAAAAACAAAAACAAGATGCAAAATTATGTGTGGAGAAAGATCTCTCTTTTAAAATAGTATATAAGAAGCATAGAAAACCTGAAAAGGGTATGCACTAAGAATATTAACAGGTTATCTCTGAATAGTGGGATAATGCTTGATTTTATTTCCTTCACATAAATTCTATATTTTTTAATTTGTATAATAGCTATATATTATTTTCATCTTTGATGAAATTGAAGTATATGAATATGATTATCTCAATGATATTAAATGTATTAGACCAATACATTATACATTTAAAAAATAGAAATAGAATTTGATAACTCAAAATAAAAGATAAGATCTTTGACTTGACAGTAAATCATTCACTGAAAATAGTACAAATTTTTCTGAAGTTAAAAGGCTGTTAATGGACATTTTAATACATAGACTCAGTGTAATTAAATTGTACAGTTTTGTCATCAATTTTTACTCTAGGTCTAACTTTTGTTTTTTAAAAATTTGGTTTAGGGATTGATTCCATGCCATATTTAAATATAATTAAAACTTTTAATTTCTAAGAATTCTATGAGTCTTGAGTATTGAATAAGATTAATATTACCCTAAATTATGGAAGGTCTCTTTAAACAAGAGAGAAGTTGGTTAGTAATTATCACCAGATACCAAAAGTGTTTAAATATTATAACAATGGCATTCTATGCACATCCATCATTGTTAATTAAATTGTAATCTTTCCTACTAGATTTTTCCGTTTCATACTTATCTCCATTTCCCTAAGCAGTGGCATATCTTTATACGAAGTGTAATATTGCCTTATTGTCTATTATATGCCAAGAAAAATTAAGATTTGGTTAGTTTTATGGTCTTTCATTTTACTAATCTGCCACAGAATTTTGTCTTGAGATTGTGGACAAAAAGATGAATGTGTTTGACTTCTGAATATTTAAGACGATTTTGGTTACAAAACTATTGAATTTATTCTCTGCTTGTAATTATTTAAAACGGAAATAAGAGAATGGTGCCAATTTGAGTCCAATCAAAGAAAATTTTAGACCACTTCAATGTTCTTTGTGTAGCATCAAAAACATAAGTGAACTATGTCTGTCCTCATTCTCTAAAGTTAAATTCCAGAATTCTCACTACTGCTCAACCTCAACTTGATCACAAAGTGCACAAGAAAGGGAATTGCTCTCCATGTCTTAAGATAATTCTCCTAATAGATAAAAGATGGCATAGAGGAAAGAACATTCAGCTAGGAATAAGAAAACCCAGATTATCTTCCTGCGCTTCTGCTTGCTTCCAGTATATGTAACACTAGGTGCAATGTATGTAACTCTACATTTAGTTATGGAAACTGTTGGTGTTGTTTAGTCACTAAGCCATATCTGACTCTTGTGACCCCATGGACTATAGCCCGCCAGGCTCCTCTGTCCATGGGCTTTCTCAGACAAGAATACTGGAGTGGGTGGCCATTTCCTTCTTCAGGGGATCTTCCTGACCCAGTAATCAAACTGGAGTATCTTGCATTGGCATGTGGAATTCTTACCACTGAACCACCAGGGAAGCCCTATGGAAATACACAGAACTGTAAAATGGAGGTCATAATGGTTCTTACTTCATGGTGGTAATTAAATTTTTGGACAGTTTTATAATGCATTTAATGGAGTTTCTTGCCTAGAATAAGTGTTAAATATTATCTCCCTCTTTCAAAAATAACCTGTTGTTGCTGTTCAGTTGCTCAGTCATGTCCGACTCTTTGCAACCCTGTGGACTGCAACACATCAGGCTTCCTTGTCCTTCACCATCTCCTGGAGCTAGCTTGAACTCATGTCCATTGAGTCAATGATACCATCCAACCAACTCTTCCTATGTTTTCCCCTGATGAACCCCACAAATAACCTGTGGGGTTCATCAAATTCAGGTTCCACCCCCTATTCTGCCTTTTCCTAGTCACGTGATTAAGACAAGCTATTTAACCTCTCCAGCCTCTAGCATTCTGTAAAAAGATAATAATACTACTCCCTACCCTATGAGATTTTCATGAGGATTGCAGCATAGTATGGCATAATATACATGAAGTTTTTCCCAAGACACTAAGTATAAAATTTTATTATTAAAGGTCCATCTATTGCTTCTGGGCCTTTTGGCTAAGAACAAGTGTATTAAAAGTCTGTCTACAGCTTCCTTTAAAGATGAACCAACACTGAAACCTGGGACCCTGTGCTGCAGAGCTGGGTGGTGAGGGGGCAGTGCAGGAGGTATGGGGGCCAGAGCCTTGAAACTGGCATGCTGAATGCAGTGTGCTTTTGAAAAAGTTATTTCTTTATTATTATTAAATGTGCTCCTTGTAGGAAAATCAGAAATGTAGACACAAATTTCCCATTGCCACTCCTATCAAAGGCAGGCACTGCTGCAGGGGGGCCCAGGTTTAGACCTCTCTCACCTACACATGGCTCTAGTGCGTGGCTTTCTGGAGTCTCTGTGAATTGCTTGCTCCCTCAGAGCCAAGGTGCCACCTGCTGCACCCCTCTAAAGACAGCCCTTTTCAATTCACTGTGCATGGCAGCAGGAGAGTCAACCACCACACTGGGATGGATCTGTGGGCAGATAGAATTGAGGATGAGGGAATCTGGAAGCAATTGTGACCTCCTTAACCCTAAGACCTTACTCTTAAAGCTAGAGAGTCCAGAGTTCAAAGCTAGAAGACCCAAAAGAGCACTAGGCAGCTGACACTTGATCAAAGACACAAAACAGATTAAAATACACGCTGTCAGGAAAGGAAAGCAAGATGGCAGCGTAGTAGCTAGACATGGAGTTGATCTCACTCCACAAATGCATCAAGACTACATCTACAGATGGGACAGTTCTCACAGAGCACCAGCTTAACATGAGCAGAAGACCCCAGGCACCACAAAGACAAGAAAGATCCCCATGTAACTGGGTAGGATGAAAGATGAAGGGAAAAAAAGTAGAGAGGAAATGGGGCAGGACCCGTGCCTCTAGGAGGGGCAGCTGAAAGAGTGGTGAAGTTCCCACATCTGGGGAGCTTCCTCACTGATGTGGAGGTCGGTTGGGGCAGAAGGAGAGCATCCGGGGCTGTGAGAAGAGAGTTACATGGCCGGTCTGTGGCAGGCCAGATAGAGTGAGACCTACACAGATGGTCCATGCCACAGCCTTGTGTGCTTTAGCCTGGGAAATGTGTCTGCTAGTGTGCACAGGGGCTGGGAGCTGGAACATGGGAACTGGAGAGCAAACTTGGGGAGAGGACTGCTGCTGGATGCAAAGAGAGCCTGAGGGGGCAGGGAGTGAGGAAATCTGCAACGAAGAATGCTTGTGGAGGTGCCATTATTGAGTCATGTGTAGAGGCTGAAGCTGCTATTGCAGCTTCTCTCCCCACATGCTGGCCCCTGTACCCCAGGCACCAGGAAAGGCCCCCACCAGGGCTAGGCCTTTTAAACCTGCAGCCAAACACTAGGTAAGGCCCCCAATGGGTATGGCCCTTGAGCACCTGCCACTGGGCAATAGGAAAGGCCCCTGCTGAGGCTGACTATCTTGTGACAGTGGCCAGGAGGTAGGAAAGGCTCCCACCCATGGCTGAATCTCTTGTGCCAGTGGTTATGGACCTCCCCACACTCCTCATCACCAACGGGGTCAGATTTCTCACCAACTTCCTAGTGCATCTGTTGCTGCTGGGGTTCCTGTGACCCCCACGGCCATGCCACCTCCATACCCTGTCCTCATTGGAGTGGATCCGAGTACTGCAGGGTAGCCTCTGGAGCAGACCCCTGTGGATAGCCCACATGCAGAGGTGGGGCTAAAACCACAGCTGAGCACCAGGGGCCATGCAACTAAGGAAGAAAAGATGAAATTTCTCTTCACAGCTGTGCAAACCATGAATTGACACACCCATGACCAGCTTAGTAAAAACTCAGCACCTACAAAACATCTGAACAGATGAGTGCTTCCACAGGGAAGATGGACCTAGACTAAACAAAAAGACAGCCCTCAGAATAGAAGAAAATATTTCCAAATGATGCAACCTACAAGGGGTTAATTTCCAATATACACAACAAACAACTCATACAACTCAATAACAAAAAACCAAACAACCCAATCAAAAATGGATATAAGACCGAAATAAACATTTCTCCAAAGAGATATAGATACCCAACAAGCACATGAAAAGATGCTCAACATCACTAATTATTAAAGGTATCACGAGAAGGTGAAAATGCAAAACTACAGCGAGGGATCACCTCACGCTGGTCAGAATGGCCATCTTAAAAAATCTACAAGCAATAAAAGCTGGAGAGGGTGTGGAGAAAAGGGAACCTGCCTATACTGTTGGTGGGAATATAAATTGTTACAGCCACTATGGAGAACAGTATGGGGTTTCTTAAAAAACCTAAAAATAGAACTACCATATGACCCACCAATCCCACTTCTGGGCATATACCTGGAGAAAACCATAACTTCCAAAAGATACATCCATCCCAATATACATTGCAGCACTATTTACAATAGCCAGGACATGAAAGCAATCTAGATGTCCATCAACAGAGAAATGGATAAAGATGTGGTAAATATATGCAATGGAATTATTACTCGGTCACAAAAAGGAATGAAATAATGCTATTTGCAGCAACATGGATGGACCTAGGGATTATCATACTAGGTCAGACAGAAAATATAGAGAAAATATCACCTGATATCACTCATATGTCAAATTGAATTAAAAGTGATATACATGAACTTATTTTCAAAATAGGAAGAGACTCACAGATTTTGAAAACAAATTTATGGTTACCAAAGGGGAAACACTGGGTGCGAGGGTGGGATAAATTAGGAACTTGGAATTAAACAAACATACTTTACTATATAATAAAAGAGATAACCAACAAGGACCTACTGTATAGCACATGGAACTCTACTCAATATTCTGTAATAATCTATATAGGAAAAGAACCTGAAAAAGAGTGACTATATTGGGAGCTTCCCAAGTGGCTCAGTGGGAAAGAATCCACCTGCCAATGCAGGAGACAAGGGTTTGATCCTTGGGTCAGGAAGAACCCCCGGAGAAGGAAATGGCAACCCACTGCAGTACTCTTGCCTGAGAAATCCCATGGACCGAGGAGCCTGGGAGACTACACTCCATGGGGTCACAAAAGAGTCAGACACAACTCAGTGACTGAACAACAAATAACTGAATCACTATGCTGCACAGCTGAAACTAACACAACACTGTAAATCAACTATATTCTAATAAAAATTTTTAAACATGATCCCTTGCCCTGAGATTTAAGAAGCCTTAAGGAAACATCCTCTACACAGAGGGGTAAACCGAGGCACAGAGAAAGCCAAGTCCATCCAGGGCACAGCAGTATGTGAGGGAGGGCTGAGGAGTCGTTGCCCAACATCTGAAGCTCTATGAATATTTATGGTACATCCCCAGGTTAACACAAAAGAAAAGTGAGAGGCAAGAAGCCCCTGAGAGCCGCAGTGACTGGGACCTGATCAGATCATTCCAAGTTCCACAAAGGGCTCTGCCCCTCCCATCCACCCTGGGAACCATGTCTCTTCTCTTTGATCCCACCAGGCCACCCCTGGCCCCAGAAACTGTGATCAGAAATGGTCACAGGCAGGCAGGTGCTGTGAGGGAAGAGCAAAGGGACACTCTTTCTCCTGGCTTCATGAAATCCTGAAAGGAAGCAGGGCTTCGAGCACCCCAGCCAAATACAGGTTTCCACACAATGGATAGGATGAGCTGCTGGTCTCCTGGGAGGGACAGGTTGTCTGGGCCCCTCCACTCATGGTCACAGGTGGGATTCTGGCTGGTTGGCTGCCCCCCAGGAAAGTCAGAACCCCAAACCTCGCTTTCCCCCTGTGGCAGCTGGAGGTCTGCAAGGCAGCAGCTCCTTAAGTGAGGTCCATCTCAGTGCCCTAAGCCTTTCTCCCGAGAGGAAGCAGCCCTTGTGGGAAGCTGCACCCCTCTGTTCCCACACCCACATGGGCAAGGCACCAGTGAGCAAGGAACCAGCCTCCGACAGCACTCCAGAACCTCTGAGAAGACACAGAACCGAGACCATGGAAACAGGCTCCACAGCAGGCCCCCCGTGCAGGGTCTTCAGTGCCCGTGTGTCTGGTGGGGGCCTTCCCAGGGCACACAGTGGTGCAAAACCTACAACGTGTGAGTTTCCACCCCAAGCAGGGATCTCACGAACTGGCCATGGTCCCTCCAGGACACACACACATCCACTCACTCACTTCCTGGGGTCACTCTCAGGGTCCCACTCCTGGCCTGGGTGGGGACCCACTCAGAACTCAGAGTTGGTATAAATATTATTTTAAGCTGAAGACACTTGAGATTCAACAGATGCAGAAATAAAGCATCTCAGAAATTCCCGGGAGGGAGTTTCAAAAGGGAGGGGTATATGTATACCTATGGCTAATTCATGATGAGGTTTGACAGAAAACAACAAAATTCTGTAAAGCAATTATCCTTCAATAAAAAAAATAAATTATATACATATATATATATATGTGTGTGTGCATATACATATATAAAAGAAATTCCCTCCTTTGACAAAGCAGCAACTCCCAAGAAAATGAGCTACTATAAATCCTCTCCCCAGGGGAATTTCATGGCCATTAAAAAAAAAGAAAGACCACTTACATCTGAATAAACATGTATCATCACAAACTTTCTTATTTCCTACTTGTTCTCCTAAAGTCCACTTGTCTTTCCTAAAGAAACCTATCTGCCCTTCCCAATGGAGCCTCTTCTCCCCTCTCTTTCCTTTATTAAGTTAAGCATCAGTTCAGTTCAGTCGCTCAGTCGTGTCTGACTCTTTGCAACACCATGGACTGCAGCACACCAGGCTTCCCTATCCAACACCAACTCCCGGAGCTTGCTCAGACTCATGTCCATTGAGTCAGTGATGCCATCCAACCATATCATCCTCTATTGTTCCCTTCTCCTTCTGCCTTCAATCTTTCCCAGCATTAGGGTCTTTTCAAATGAGTCAGTTCTTTGCCAAAGTCCTGGTGGCCAAAGTATTAGAGTTTCAGCTTCAGCATCGGTCCTTCCAATGAATATTCAGGACTGATTTCCTTTAGGACTGACTGGTTGGATCTCCTTCCAAACTGGGAAAGGAATACCTCAAGGCTGTATATTGTCACCCTGCTTATTTAACTTATATGCAGAGTGAAAGTGAAAGTGAATTTGCTCAGTTGTGTCCGACTCTTTGCGATACCATGGACTGTAGCCTACCAGGCTCCTTTGTCCATGGGATTTTCCAGGCAAGAGTACTGGAGTGGATTGCCATTTCCTTCTCCAGGGGATCTTCCTGACCCAGGGATTGAACCCAGGTCTTCCGCCTTGCAGGCAGACGCTTTATGATCTGAGCCACCAGAGTACACCATGCAAAATGCCAGGCTGGATGAAGCACAAGCTGGAATCAAGATTGCCGGGAGAAATATCAATAACCTCAGATATGCAGATGACACCACCCTTATGGCAGAGAGGGAAGAACTAAAGAGCCTCTTGATGAAAGTGAAGGAGAGTGAAAAAGTTAGCTTAAAACTCAACATTCAGAAAATGAAGATCATGGCATCCAGTCCCATCACTTCATGGCAAATAGGTGGGCAAATAATGGAAACAGTGACAAACTTTGTTTTGGGGGGCTCCGAAATCACAGCAGATGGTGACTGCAGCCATGAAATTAAAAGATGTTTGCTCCTTGGAAGAAAAGTTATGACAAACCTAGACAGCATATTAAAAAGCAGAGACATCACTTTGCCGACNAGGTGGGCAAATAATGGAAACAGTGACAAACTTTGTTTTGGGGGGCTCCGAAATCACAGCAGATGGTGACTGCAGCCATGAAATTAAAAGATGTTTGCTCCTTGGAAGAAAAGTTATGACAAACCTAGACAGCATATTAAAAAGCAGAGACATCACTTTGCCGACAAAAGTCTGTCTAGTCAAGGCTATGGTTTTCCCAGTGGTCATGTATGGATGTGAGAGTTGGACTGCAAAGAAAGCTGAGTGCCGAAGAATTGATGCTTTTGAACTGTGGTGTTGGAGAAGACTCTTGAGAGTCCCTTGGACTGCAAGGAGATCCAACCAGTCTACCCTAAATGAAATCAGTCCTGAATATACATTGGAAGGACTGATGCTGAAGCTGAAACTCCAATACTTTGGCCACCAACACTTTAGCAAAGAACTGACTCATTGGAAAAGATCCTGACGCTGGGAATGATTGAAGGTGGGAAGAGAAGGGGATGACAGAGGATGAAATGGTTGGATGGCATCACTGACTCAATGGGTACGGGTTTGAGCAAGCTCTGGGAGTTAGTGATGGACAGGGAAGCCTGGTGTGCTGCAGTCCATGGGGCCACAAAGAGTCAGACGTGACTGAACTGAACTGAAAATCTTTCACATGACACCTGTTTTTATTTTTGTATGAAAGTCATGATTTTGCTTTTTTTTCCTGAAAATTATCTGTTAGCAAACTCTGGGGCTGTGAATGGAGCCCATTCATACTCCTGGGGTCTTCACGATCCAGGACCAGGGGTCCTAACACTCAGGGCTTCGTAAGGGATACCATATGATCCAGCAATCTCACTCCTGGGCATATATCCAGACATACTATCTATATAATTTTAAAAGACACGTAGGCCTCTATGTTCATAGCAGCACTATTAACAAGAGCCAAGACATGGAGACAACCTCAGAATCCATCAGCGGATGAAGGGATAAAGATGATGTGGCAAATATAGACAATGGAATATTACTCGGCCATAAAAAGAAAGACTGCCTTTGCTGCTGCTGCTAAGTTGCTTCAGTCGTGTCCAACTCTGTGCAACCCCATAGATGGCAGCCCACCAGGCTCCCCCGTCCCTGGGATTCTCCAGGCAAGAACACTGGAGTGGGTTGCCATTTCCTTTTCCAATGCATGAAAGTGAAGAGTGAAAGTGAAGTCACTGAGTTGTGTTCAACTCTCAGCGACCCCATGAACTGCAGCCCACCAGGCTCCTCCATCCATGGGATTTTCCAGGCAAGAGTACTGGAGTCGGGTGCCATTACCTTCTCCAGAATGGCTTTGCAGCAACATGCAACTAGAGATTACCATACTGTCAGAAAGAGAAAGACAAATGTCATGATATCACTTATATATGGAATGTAAAATATGATACGGATTCATATGTAGAATGTAAAATATTACACAAACAGAGCTATCTCTGAAACAGAAAGAGAATGCCATTACCTTCTCCAGAATGGCTTTGCAGCAACATGCAACTAGAGATTACCATACTGTCAGAAAGAGAAAGACAAATGTCATGATATCACTTATATATGGAATGTAAAATATGATACGGATTCATATGTAGAATGTAAAATATTACACAAACAGAGCTATCTCTGAAACAGAAAGAGAATCACAGACATAGAGAATAGACGAGGGGGTTGCCAAAGGGTAGAGAGTTGAGGGCGAGATGAAGTGGGAGGCTGGGGTTAGCAGATGCAAGCGTGCATATACAGAATGGACAAACAACGAGGCCTACAGTACAGCACAGAGAACTATGTTCAATATCCTATGATAAACCATGATGGAAAAGAATAGTCAAAAAATAATGTGTGTGTATATACATATGTATAATGGAATCACTTTGCCATACAATAGAAATTAACACAACACTGCAAATTAACCACAATTTTTAAAAATTGGAGGGGAAAAAAAGTCAGCTTCATAATGCTCATAGCCAGAATCCGTCTTTTTGAGAAGTTGGTCAAGAGAATTAGAATGTGAAGAGGACTTAAAGAGTCCACGTTACACTTAAAACAGTTCCATCTTGTTCTCCCACAACCTGGCCCATATTTTGAGCCCCGTTTTCCTTAATCTAGTTCGAGTTTGTTGTCCATCATTTGCAAGTTACAGAGTCGGAAGAATACAGGTCCCTTGCCTGAGGTCACACAGCTCACAAGGGGCTGGCCGCATGCCCTCCCAGCAGCGACCTCACCTCCCGTGTGGCTGGATTGTGGACACCAGACAGCACAGGCAGCATCATGCTATTTTATTTTGCTATAAATGTTGCCAGGGGGGTTGGCATGACCATGGGGTTGACACTTTTGCTCATCAACTGTTCCATTCCCAGAAATGTGCTACCACTCCCCTCAAGAAGGTCACGTTACCGTCAATGTCCACGGGTGGCCCCACTTGCACCTAGACTGCTCCCCCTCCTCCCAGAGCCACAGCCACGGGCACTTCCGACAGAGGCCTCTTGTCGGAAAAGAACCAGTGCAGAGCCCACCTCTGGTGTTCTCCATCTCCTTCCCTTCTGGGCTCCCTCATCTCTGCGCATTTAAGTCAGAGCTGCCCCCTCTGTGGCCCAGAGGCCAAATGTGACATGTAGATAGGTTTTATTCAGCATTCACAGCGTTTTTATTTTAGCATTTTAAAAATTAGGAGTTTCAAAAATAAAAAATAACAAAAAAAATAAATAAAAATCAGGAGTTTCACTTAGATATCACAATTTAAATTTTCCATATAAAAAGTTAAAAAAAAAAAGCTATGTGCATTTCTGACTTTTCTTTAAAAAAGAAAACAAACAACACTGGCCTATCCATGACAGCAGCATGAGCAGCTCTGGCAGCAAGCGAGCGGTAGCCACCCGGTGAGGACAGGGCACGGCCCCTCTGCTTCACCTGTCTCAAGGCTGACCCAGAACCCTCACTCTCCCTGCCTGTCCGATCTCGGTGAACACCCAGGGCCACACACCGGGGGGCTGGGATCTCTGCTAACATGACAGCCCAGTGGCCCAGGATTGGGCATTTTCCCCAGATGATGAGTCTCAGGGAAACCCCTTCAACTCTCAGACAAGTGGGACCCCTGGCCTCACCTGACCCAGGCTCTGAATATGTCCAAGCCCAGAAACCACTGACCACAAGCTCCAGTTTGCCTGTAGGTGCCTCAGCACAGTCACACGCTGCTGATACCAGGCCCAGGCTTAGGATGGACACCAGGCCAGCTCAGGCTCATCTCAACACGGAAACTGTTCAGCTGGACGCAGGAGCAGGCAGTGACTTCCCTGAGCCCACCCGGAAAACCAGCGCCACCAAACCATCAGACGAGTGCCAGGGGCCCCCAGCCCAGCCCTGGCACCCAGCCCCAGGCCTTGGGCACACTCACGATATTCATGAGGGTGAGGACGTAGTTCTGCACGTGCTCCTTGCCGTGGAAGCGCACCACCGAGTCGTCCACTGCCAGCAGCACCTCAATGCTGTAGCTGCCCGGCGTGGCGTGTCTCCGCTTCCGCTCTGCTTCTCCTGGCCGGTCCCCCGCCAGGCCCAGCAGGTTAGGAAGGTCGCCCAGGCCAAAAGCTGGAACCGGGACAGGAGGAGACAGAGGTTCAAATCCACGTAAGGAACTGCCACCACGCTGCTGCCCACTGATCGACCGCTGCCCCCATCACACGCACCCCTTCCCCTGCCTCGGACAGCATGAGGGTTAGTGCCAGGCCACGTAATGGGTGGGCATGAGTCCTCTCCATGCTGTGAGGACGCAAATCTCTGAGGCAGTGAGGAGCAGAGAGGTGAGAACTGGCCCAGGCTCCAGTTCCCACTCAGCTCTATCTCCCTGTCACGTCCCAGCCCAAGCCCCTCCACCTCTCCGGGCTCCCGTCCCCTCCTGTGACACAGGAAGGAGTAATCCTTGACATCCTGCCAGATATGCTGACTGTAAAAATCAAAGATGGCAGTGGGTAGAAACATCATCATACAGGAAAAAATGTTTTGTGGTATTACCATGGCGTATGGAGGGCATTTTAGGGAACCCTGGAGGATGCCCCATGCCCCTGAAATCCTTCTCAGTCATTTCCAGCAACTCCAAATTTCCCCATCACAGCTTTGACCTTTTAGCTAACGTTATTTATTTAACTAGCATTTATTAACTTGTATGATGTAATCTAGGACCTTTTCTGTAAAGGATCAGACAGTAAACATTTTAGGGTTTGTGGTTCATCTGGTCCATCTCAGCTCTTATATTTGACTACTGAAATATAAAAGCAGCTACAGACAATATATATACAAACGAGCATCTCTGGGTTTCAATAAAACTTTATTTATAAAAACAAGTGGTAGGCCTCATTTAGCTCATGGACCTTAGTTGGCTGACTCCTAATTGAATTCAATCCAATCCTTAAAGACAACTCTGTCAGATTATTGACTCTATTATACAAGTAAACAAGCTAAGGTTCAAAGTAGCATGTCCAGGTCTATCTGAATCAAAAGGTCATGCTTTGAAACATCTGGCTATTTAGAAAGGTAACATCTCAAGCGGTTATCAGTCATTTACACCATAGCCCAAATAAGGACTGGAGCAACACTTGTTGGGGCAGTGGAGTGAGGAGTACATGAGGACACCATAGGAAGCAGGATAGGAGGCAAGGTCTCTCAAGAAAGCTTCAAATGTCTTAATGACTCTCCTGCCATCCCACCCTGAAGCTCTGATTCTTGTGCACTGATTTCTAAGAATATTCATTTATCCAGTTATTTCAAAACCCATCTGCCTGCAAGATGGGGCTGAGGCTCTAAAGATGCCACCACTACAGTCCCAGCACATATCCAGAGGTGTAGCTGCAGAAGGGCCCCACACTACTAGCAGGGTGGACGGTGGTGGCTGATGAAGGCAGGATCCTGTCCTTGAGCTCCCCTGCCTAGTGCGGTGACAGATAAGAGAGTGGGTAGTAACAAGAGAGTACCATCAAGTACCAGACAGTAGCACTGACTCGGGCAGGCTTCCACACCGAGACCCAAGCCGGGACGGGGAAGCTGGAGAGGCTTCTGGAGGAAGGCACACCTGAGCCGGCCGGAGGGGGACCGGGAGACCTGCTGGAGCATGGGGGCTGCAGGACCCATTGTGACTGAGGTGGAGCTACCGTCCACAGTGTGGTAACCCTCAGGGGAGACTCGACGGGCACCCAGGTTCTGCCTCTAAGCCTCCATGCACATGGGTACTCCAGGATTGAAGGCTGAGTGCGGAGCAAGGAAATCACAGTGCTCCATGCTGTTTCTATTTTCCCTTTGGTTAGTGGCACTGCCATGCAAAGGAATCTACCATGCCCTAGATTTAAGAGTTGGGGAATGCATGGCCACTGTGCCTAGAGGAGAGACCAGAAATGGGCAGCTGGCCCTCTGAGCAATGCACAGACTGGCGAGCAGGGCTTGGGCCGGGGTCCGCCCTCACTGCCCCTGAGGCCAGTGCCTCTCTCTTTGCAGGTGACACTGCACAGAGCTCCCAGAGGCCCTGCTATCTGAGCCCAACAGTGAGCGCAGCAGCCCAGAGACAAACTCCTGGGGGAGAGGGGAAGAGACCCCCAGCAGGGGAGGAGGAAGGTATAGCCATTCCCAACACAGGAGCAGTGCCTGGAGGTTTCAGTACAGCAAGGGAAAAGGGGAACTCGACTCCTCACAGCTCTCCTTGCCAGGTCTGTCAAAGGGAGGCTCAGAGAGGTCATCTGACTCATCTCAGGTCACACAGCAAGTTCACAGTAAACATCCAGAATGTAAATCCAGGCCTGCCACTCCCCATTATCACACCCGAACAGGGCCCACCCAGATTTCTCTCTCAAAAAACAGTGAGAGGCATTGCGGAGGGCCTGCTGACATCAGCCCCAGACCTTGGGGAAAATCCATTCACACCCTCTTCTGTGTGTCTCTCATTCTTCAGGCCACATATAGGGAATTCTCAAAGCATATAGGGAAGGGTGGGGGCAGCAGGTCACCAGAAACTTTCAGTAAGGCCACCCAAGAAGCCCCGAGAAAACGTAAAATGGTGCAGCTGCTTTGGAAAACAGTTTGGCAGTTCCCCCAAAAGTTAAACACAGTATTACCATAGGACCTACATCTTTATAGCATCTTACGTATATACTGAAAACAATGGAAAACATATGTTCACATGAAAACTTGGGCATGAATGTTCACAGTGGCATTATCATAATAGCCACCACATGGAAACAACCCAAATGTCCACCACCAGATGAACAGAAAGACAAAATGTAGTTTCTCCACAAGGTGGAATATTACTCTGCCACGAAAAGGAGTGACGTACTACAACACGCACCAGCAGAGACTGACTTTGCACACTAAGTGACAGAAAGCCAGTCACAAAAGGCCATAGACTGTATGATTCCATCTATAGGGGATGAAGAGACAAAGCTCTAGAGAGAGAAGGTTGATTAGTGGTTGCCAGGGAGCTGAGAAGGGGAAAACGGGAGTGACAGCTGATTCATGCGTATGTGGTATTTTTATGGGAGTGATGGAAATGTTCTAGGATTAGATAATGGTGATGGTGATCCCATTAATGTGGGATGTAATTGTGACGGTGAGCACAATAATGGTGATCCCACAAAATTGTGAATATAGTTTTAAAAAAAACTGAATTGTATATATTTAAATGGATTTTCTCTCAATCAAAAAAAGGCAGCAACAGCAGCCTTAAGCCCCAGGCTGGCTGGCTGCCCTTGAGGGGATGAACTGCCCTGGTGTTTGGTAGCCCCAAACCCCAGCCAAGGAACCAGAATTCTGGCTACAGGCACACAAGCATCTAGGTTCCAGTGACCTAGATGGTGGGAAGAGAGCTACAGAGCAGGACTGTGGGTTGAGGGGGGACAGGACATTAGGAGCATGGGAACATGCAGGGCACAGCCTTCGAGGTCAAACCTTTCATCTTAACCAAGAATGTTAAGTGGAGACAGGCACACCCAAAAGAACTTCACATACCAGGCTCAGACCCGCTGCTCGCCTTAAAATAACAGAGTGAGTCACAGGTTTTCAAGAAAGTCCCCTACACCCTTGTCTTTCTAAGGAAGAACCCAGATGGGCCCAGGGCACAACACCGCCCGCAGGAGAAACAGCCAGGCAACCCGACGAGGGGGAGACAGGGCAGCGATCAAGGCGTGAACCCCACCTGGAGCTCAGTGGTCTCAGCCTCCCAGTCGTTGATCACGGTGGCCAACTGTGGGGCTGGTTCCAGGCTCACAGCCCTGGAGCAGGACTTCCCCAAGGTCTCTCTCAAAAGGGAGGATTTGTGGTCTTTTGATTCAGAGCTGGCCTCAGATAAAACAGACCCCAAGGGAGACTCGTCATTCCCTCCAGCAGTGGTGGAGGTAACAGTTTGGGTCACCACTGAGCTCCTGAAACCCTGCTCAGCCACCTGAGGCTCCGCCCAACCCCTCCCCCATCATAACATAACTGTAGAGCCCTCCACCGCCATAACATAAGTGTGGCTCATAACATAAGCGTGGCGTCACTTAAGAGCAACACGGGGAGAGCAGCTGAGGCTTCAAAGGACGTATTGTACGTGGGGACTACTGGTTTCCAGGCATTCCTTCACGCTGGGCCCAACTCTGCCAGGGCCCAGGCAGGAGGATGTGTCACTCATGGCCAGATTCCACCCAGGAGTGAGGGTGGCATCCATGCAAGTCCTCATGGCCAAAGGGGCTTTGAGACAAAGCTCAGTTGGACTATGAAGTTGGAACAGGCCCAGGACCAGCACCCAACACATTCATCACTTCACTGGCTCAAACATGGGTCCTGCGTACTGCTGGTGGGCAGGCTCCAGGGCTGCTCACTGACTACACAGAGGCCCCTCTCAGAGACTCTCACCCCAACATGGCAGCAGTTACCTTAGTAACAAAGCCTTAACAAGAGCAACCATTCATCAAACATCTACCACACGCCAAGCTCCATGCTGAGAGTTCTATACACACTACAACATTTATAACATTATAACACATAAAACCTAGGAGTTAGCAATGACCATCCCACTTTACAGATCAGAAAAACAGGTTCAGAGATGTTAAGTAACTTGCTTAAGGTCACACAGTAAACAATATTGGAGGTAGGATATCTTTTTTTTTTTTT
>SJYX01017801.1:26784-68079 GCA_006410675.1 Oreotragus oreotragus
AAAAAAACTGAATTGTATATATTTAAATGGATTTTCTCTCAATCAAAAAAAGGCAGCAACAGCAGCCTTAAGCCCCAGGCTGGCTGGCTGCCCTTGAGGGGATGAACTGCCCTGGTGTTTGGTAGCCCCAAACCCCAGCCAAGGAACCAGAATTCTGGCTACAGGCACACAAGCATCTAGGTTCCAGTGACCTAGATGGTGGGAAGAGAGCCACAGAGCAGGACTGTGGGTTGAGGGGGGACAGGACATTAGGAGCATGGGAACATGCAGGGCACAGCCTTCGAGGTCAAACCTTTCATCTTAACCAAGAATGTTAAGTGGAGACAGGCACACCCAAAAGAACTTCACATACCAGGCTCAGACCCGCTGCTCGCCTTAAAATAACAGAGTGAGTCACAGGTTTTCAAGAAAGTCCCCTACACCCTTGTCTTTCTAAGGAAGAACCCAGATGGGCCCAGGGCACAACACCGCCCGCAGGAGAAACAGCCAGGCAACCCGACGAGGGGGAGACAGGGCAGCGATCAAGGCGTGAACCCCACCTGGAGCTCAGTGGTCTCAGCCTCCCAGTCGTTGATCACGGTGGCCAACTGTGGGGCTGGTTCCAGGCTCACAGCCCTGGAGCAGGACTTCCCCAAGGTCTCTCTCAAAAGGGAGGATTTGTGGTCTTTTGATTCAGAGCTGGCCTCAGATAAAACAGACCCCAAGGGAGACTCGTCATTCCCTCCAGCAGTGGTGGAGGTAACAGTTTGGGTCACCACTGAGCTCCTGAAACCCTGCTCAGCCACCTGAGGCTCCGCCCAACCCCTCCCCCATCATAACATAACTGTAGAGCCCTCCACCGCCATAACATAAGTGTGGCTCATAACATAAGCGTGGCGTCACTTAAGAGCAACACGGGGAGAGCAGCTGAGGCTTCAAAGGACGTATTGTACGTGGGGACTACTGGTTTCCAGGCATTCCTTCACGCTGGGCCCAACTCTGCCAGGGCCCAGGCAGGAGGATGTGTCACTCATGGCCAGATTCCACCCAGGAGTGAGGGTGGCATCCATGCAAGTCCTCATGGCCAAAGGGGCTTTGAGACAAAGCTCAGTTGGACTATGAAGTTGGAACAGGCCCAGGACCAGCACCCAACACATTCATCACTTCACTGGCTCAAACATGGGTCCTGCGTACTGCTGGTGGGCAGGCTCCAGGGCTGCTCACTGACTACACAGAGGCCCCTCTCAGAGACTCTCACCCCAACATGGCAGCAGCTACCTTAGTAACAAAGCCTTAACAAGAGCAACCATTCATCAAACATCTACCACACGCCAAGCTCCATGCTGAGAGTTCTATACACACTACAACATTTATAACATTATAACACATAAAACCTCGGAGTTAGCAATGACCATCCCACTTTACAGATCAGAAAAACAGGTTCAGAGATGTTAAGTAACTTGCTTAAGGTCACACAGTAAACAATATTGGAGGTAGGATATCTTTTTTTTTTTTCACATTTAAGCTATTTTTTTAAATTAATCATTCATTTATTTTTGGCTGCCCTGGGTCTTTGTTGCTGCTCACGGTCTTTCCTCCGGTTGCAGCAGGTGGAGGCTACTCTCTAGTTGTGGCGCACGGGCTTCTCACTGCAGCGGCTTCTCTTGTTGGAGAGCACAGCCTCCGGGGCACATGGGCTTAGCTGCCCCCTGGCACGTGGGATCTTCCCGGACCAACAATTGAATCCGTGACCCCTGCACTGGCAGGCAGATTCTCAACCGCTGGCCCTGGAGGTAGGATTTTTAAACAGTCCTTTGGACACAGAGCTGACTCTGGTGGCCTGACCCCAGGCAGTCTCCCTACAAGTGCCCTAAGAACCTCCCTCCTGTGGTTCCCAGGGGCGGAGATGACTTCCAGGGGGAGAAGCTAACTGCAGTCATTCCACCGTCTGTCCTGGCAGAGGAATTGCCTTGCAAAGCAACGCTGAGCCGCTCCGAGACTCAAGGACCTCTGTTCAGGGGACTCAGGTAGCTTCTCTGGCCCCCACTCCAGCCTGCTATCACAGCCGCTAAAACAGAGGGCAGTTTCCCTGTGGGTGCAGTAGATCTGTATGGCCCAGAGCCATCACACCAACGAGAAGACTGAGGCCAGGAGTTGAAAGGAGCAGGCCAGAAGTTACCTGGAAACATCCCTGGCACCCCCGACCACAGCCTACCTTCATTGTGAAGGTCCCCGAGCGGCTCTGTCCGTGGCTGCCTGACGACTTCCCGCCGGTACACCACGTGCTTCCTCCCGCCGGCCTCCATCTCCCGCTGCCCGCGCTCGAAGGGCTCGATGAAGTAGTCGGCGCCATCCGTACGGATGAGGCCGGCCTGAACCAGGGATGCGGCAAGCAGGGGGGAAGGGGGAGAGAGCAGAGATGTGAACACACAGCAGAACAGGTGTGCGTGTGTGTGCAAATGAGTGTGACCACACGAGAGCAGGCTCTTCCTCTAGAGGCTTGGGGGCCCTCAGATGCCAGCAGGGAAGTGGGAGGAGGGTGTTAGGCGGCCAAGCAAGGGCCCGCATGCCCGTCACAAGCAGAGCAGAGCCGCTTTTCTCTATTTCTAATTGAAGGATAACTGCCTTATAATATTGTGCTGGTGTCTGCCATACATCAACATGAATCAGCCATACGTATACATATGCCCCCTCCCTCTTGAACCTACCGCCCACCTCCCTCCCCATCTCACCCCTCTACATTGTCACAGAGCCCTGGCTTGAGTCCCCTGAGTCACACAGCAAATTTCCACTGGCTATCTACTTTACATATGGTAGTGTAGACGTTTCCACACCACACTACACTCTCCGTTCGTCCCACTCTCTCCTTCCCTCCCTCCCTCCCATCGTGTCCATAACAGATCCCCTGTCACTGTGCTGTGCACTCATGGGGTTCCATGTAACATTTCCTCTAAACAAAGGCGCATGCATGCTAAGTCGCTTCAGTCATGTCCAACTCTTTGCAACCCCATGGACTGCAGCCTGTCAGGATCCTCTGCCCACGGGATTCTCCAGGCAAGAATACTGGAGTGGGCTGCCATGCCCTGCTCCAGAGGATCTTCCCGACCCAGGGACTGAACCTACATCTCTTATGTCTCCTGTATTGGCAGGCGGGTTCTTTACCATCGGTGCCACCTGGGAAGCCCCACTAAGGTGGGCTGCTGCTGCTGCTAAGTCGCTTCAGTCATGTCTGACTCTGTGCAACCCCACAGACAGCAGCCCACCAGGCTCCGCCCATGGGATTTTCCAGGCAAGAGTACTGGAGTGGGGTGCCAGTGCCTTCTCCTCCTAAGCAAAGAGTGCTGTTATTTCAGATTTAAAGCATGTGTGTGTGCAGCTTGTGTTTGCTGACAATAAACAAGTGAGGACAGTGCCCCAGGAGTGTGTGCTCAATGCTTTAATCTGACTTTTCACCTGCATCAAAAGAGTTCCTTAAAAATATCAAGTGCTGGCTTTTGAAATAAAAAAACATAAAAATATAACCTTGGCTGAGCCCAGCCAACATGTTATTAGGTACCAAATGAAGGCAATATTCACAGGGGTAAATGAAACATATAATGAAATGTGTGTGAATACACGTGTAGCTATATAGCCTCCCGCCCCCACGCACACATCAGCTCTATAAAGCAGTGAGGGACACCCGCCACGGTGCCTGGAAAATAGGAGGTAATGCTTAATAAATACCTACTTGTTGAATTCCTTTACTCATTCCACAAACACCTATGGAGTGCCTACTACATCCCAGCCCTTTGCCAGACACTGGGAATGCAGCTGTGAACACAAAACAGGGAATGAAGGAAACCATTTTTATGAATCGATTGGGCCTTCCTGTTTGAATAGGAGCTGCCTCTTTTTAAAGCAGTCATTACTTTATGCAACTAAATTCCACCAGTTTTCCCACCTCAGCCCGTTTTGAGCTTGCTTCTTAGGGAACTCCCTTCAAGGCTTCCTGCACACACGACATCGAACCTCCCGGAGCAGCTCGTCTTCCTGTTGTCCTTTCCAGCTATGTCTCTTCATCAAACTGCCAACACCATCTTGGATCGAAACCAAGATAGCTGCCTTCTGCACCAATCAGGAGGCCAAAAAGCGTTCTAGGGAAATTAGAAGCATTACCAGAGTAAGTCTGGAGCTCCTCAGGGTAACCATTTTATCAGGGGATGCTCAACTGTCTGCAAAAGCTCCAGTCTGCTTATTAAAATGTCAACGTCAAACTCTATATTAAGCAGGCGTCCTTTCTTTTAAAGTGCTTTCTCTTTTTAACTTCTGCACCTGCCACGTGCCCAGGGCAGTGAAAAACAGATAATGAGGCCCAGACTTCGGCTGTGAGTTGTTCATCATCTGAACGGAGGAGACCACAGAGAAGAAGATGGCCAAACCGTTGGGCTTGGTGCTCTGGCAGGTGTACCTGATGGGCAGGGATCCATCAGGCTCATGGTTGCAAGGGGCAGAAATTCAGCTTGCACCCTCTTGGACCAAAGGGGAGCATATAGGTCACTGGATAAACCATGGCAGATGCAGGCGCTAGGAATGAGGGGCCCAATGCCTTGGCTCTCTCCGCACCCTCCTCATGGGCCCTCTGCATCAGCTTCACTCTCCCAGACAAGGTATGTTCTCACAGGGACATCTCTGCTCTGACACCAGAGACAAGAAGGCTTTCCTTGCATAGTCCCATCTGGTACAGCCCAGGAGACCTGTGGTCAGTCCGGCCTGACTCACACGGTCACCCAGGAATTGGTAGTTCTTGCTCAATCCCCGTGGCCAGAGGGAGGGTAATTATTATAGTGAAAGAAGGGGAAAACTGACAGAGTGGCAAAAGAAACCCACAGGAGCTGGAAAGGACACAGCAGGTAAGGGATCTGGATGCAGATGTAGGAGCAGGAGGGCCCATGTGGGGTTGGGGAGGCATTCAGGCTCATGGGCAAAGGCTATGCCAAACCTGCACAGAAAGTGTGTTAGTCACTCAGTCATGTCTGACTCCATGTGACCCCATGGACAGTAGCCTGCCCAGCTCCTCTATCCATGGAATTCTCCAGGCAAGAATACTGGACTGGGTAGCCATTCCTTCTCCAAGGGATCTTCCTGACCCAGGGATCAAACCTGAGTCCCCTGCATTGCAGGTGGACTCTTTACTATCCGAGCCACCAGGGAAGCCTGCATAAGTGATGGCCAAGTCGAAGAGCCTCTGCCACTGAGGATATGCACAGCCCCTGAAGGAAGCCACTCCTCCGGGTACACTCGGCGACAGGGCCCAGGGCTTTCCACCCAAAGCTACTGCAGCTCAGCTGCCAAGAGACACTCTCCACCAAGGCCCCTGCCCATCAATCCCATCCCATCCCACCTTCTGTACGCCTGTCTAATCCCCAAGGTCAGTGCTCCCACCCCACTGAAGCCCCCCTGGACCAAGCAAAGCAAGAGACCCTTACAGCTGAAGTCAGATGACCTGTGCTTCATCCAGGCCAAACCCACACAAGCCCAGGCTCACCGAGGGTTGCAGCTGCTCTCTCTCTCTGCCCATCACACCTCTCCTCTAGCAGAGAAGAGTTCTCTAGACCAAGGGGCAGAAGACTCCATTCAGCGACCCCCCTCCACACACACACTGGGTCACTTCACCGTAGCCTCCCCTATTCTGGAATTTGGTTAGTCCACTGCCCCAGAGGATTCTTCAGAAGCTGGCACTCCCTGTGCCCCTCTCCTCACTGAGTCACCATGGCCGCCAGACCTCAGGGTCTCCCATGAGGCTTGCAGGGCACAGAAAGACGCGCACAGAATGGGCTGGGCTACAAGGCACTCCCTTCCAGCTCACGTGCCCCTTCCAAGATCACCATGTCTGCCCCAGTCTCAGGCTTCAATGCACTAGTCAGGAGACCTCTGATATTTGCTTGGATGCCTCTAGTGACAGAGAGCTCCCCCTCTCAAGAAGTAACCTGGTCTCTGCAGTGACTCTCTTACTGTCTTACTGAGCTGAACACACTTCCCTGCATTCTGCCCCTTGTGAAGTCTTACTACCATCACTGACTCAACGGACACGAATCTGAGCAAACTCCGGGAGACAGTGAAGGACGGAGGAGCCTGGTGTGCTACAGTCCATGGGGTCGCAGAGAGTCAGACATGACTTTAGACTCAATAACAACACTAAGAGTGTCTGCCACTCGCATTTACATATCTTAATTCATCTTTACAACAACCCAATGAGGTAGGCACTGATATTAGCCCTGTCTCACGGATGAGGAGACGGAGGTATGGAGTGGTTAAAAAACTTGCCCAGAGTCACTCATCAAGTCAGAGACAGCTCTAGAGCAGAGCTCAGCTCCACGTGGCTCTTTATCACTAGGCTCCGCTACCTCAGGCCATCCCGGGGCTGCTCCTGACCTGGGGGCCCTTTCAGAGCAAGGAGAGATTCCTCTCATAGTCCCATCTGCAAGTCCCTGGGCCTCTGGTTCCAACCTTGCAGAGCAAGCAGGTTGTTCACTTCCCACCTCTGGGCAAAAACACTCGATGAAAACCAGTCCACCTTCTACCACTGCCGTGAGGATGAGCAAAAGCTTCAGCATTCAGCCCTAAAGGGAGCCAACCCCACCCACTGCCCAGGTGGCTGCTCCCCTGAAAAGGCTCCCACCTCACACAGCAGCTCTGCTCCAGCAGACAAGGAAGCCCCGGGATTTCTGGGACTAGCCTAGCCTCCCAACACGTCCTCAGGCCTCTCCCCAGGGAACAGCTAGAAGAATCCTTATTCTCCCACTGCAGTGAACTGTTTAGGGAAAAGACTCAAGGCCCTGACATGCAACCTGGAAAAATGAGCTTCAAACCTCTTTGTAACTGAGGATCTCACCAGCCCTCCCTGGCACTGAAGGCAGGACCTCCCTAGTGATCATCTTCATGTATTTTGGGCATCACGCCCAGGTCTTGACAGGCAGTTCTAATCCAGGTCTGGGCTCTCTCATAGTGTCTAAGACCCTCCTCCTGGAGAAGGGATGGGAAGGCAGGCCCAGCCACCAGATCAGGAGGCAGCCTGGGTTGGTCCCTTCCAAAGGCCCTCGGTTTCCCTGTCTGCACCAGGAGAGGTTAGGCCCACGCTCCCCTTCAACATTGCCCTGGCCAGGAAACCAGGCACCACTCAGGGCAGACAGACTGGCAACGGGAACTTTCTGGCTCTCCTCCTCCTCTCCAAATTACTCCTGTCTCTCAATTTATGAGATGTTTATATTTCTGAAAAGTGGTAGTTAATTTTAAGACACTAAAATCAAATCAAATTTCTGTATAAGAAATCAAGAATCGGGGAGAAAATAAATCCTGGTAGAATGGAAAATAAATGTCAGCCATATCTGTTTTCACCCATAACTTATTCTTCTGGAAACAGTAAGCAGGAAATATATACTGGAAAGGCTCTTTATGCGATAAAAACAACAACAACAAATAGCTGATTCTATCCAATGGGGCCACACATTGTACAGGCCCTCAGGCAATTTCTCCAAATAGAAACCCACCAGTGGGCAGGCCTGGCCGCCTCTGCCCTGGTCTGGCCCCTTTAACACAGCTGCTTCTGAGGGCCCTTTCTTGGAAGGTGCATGGCTGATGGAGGGGCCGGTTTGAATTTTCTAGTACGGCTGTGACATTGTTTTTGGTTGCAAAGGTGACACCTGCTGCCGTCTTCATCCAGAGGCCTTCAGGTCATGCTAACTGTGGTTTTCCGGTCCGGTTTCTCCTCAGGAAAAAACCCAGGTCCAAAGCATAATTCCAGGTCACCTGAAGGAGACAGCTGATGACTGGCTAGGTGACTACTGCGGGTCATAAATGAGTTCACTTGGTTACCAGCAGTTATCTATCGAGGTCCCAAATATTTTAGCAGATAACTGGTCACATTATTTTGAAATTAGTATGTACATGTTAGAATAACATGTTTATTCTAAAACTGCACCTATTAGCATGTAAACTGGGAGGGGAGGGTACAATGAACCAACAGACAGATCTCTAGGGAGGCCACAGAAAGAGATCTCCAAGGGATGCTTTGGACAAGGGCAAAGGTCCATCTGTGCTGAGTCAGGTGCAGAGACACTGAGCAAGGGTCAGCTTGGGTCCAGGTAGAGCCAGTGACTTGGCTCTGAGAGGACAGCTGCAGGTTCTCTGGGAAAAGGGAATCCTGAGGTCCCTTGCTGCACCCTCAGATTGGCTAACGTGTGTCAAATGCCCAGAAGGAGGGCCCATTTCAAGATGGAGTAGTGGGCCAGTCTCCCTTTCCTTCTCCTTCCAAAGCCAGTCTCTGTGGGGCCTCCCCAGAAGGGAATCAAGCAGTGCAGGCCACCCCCAACCCAAGCATCCTGCCACCTCCCAAGGAGAGTATGTTGTCAGGCTTGAACTTGTTCTGGAAATTCCATCATGAGGCTTTTACTGCCAGCTGTGCTGTCTTAGGTTCTAGGCTTCCAGCAAATTTAACCTGAAACTATGCCACTGGAGGAGACAAAAGATAACCCAGCAAGTGGAGGCTGGGGCGATGCACACAACTAGGAGTGGCATGAGAATCAGAAGCGGCTTCCACCAGGTTCTTCCCCAGTATAGCCACCTGCTTCTATCCCCAGCCACTGCCCGCCAGGCTCCCCCCAAGACCATATCACCTGCTACAACCTCAGGAACTTTAACTGTGGGTATCTCCTTCTCTCCCTCAGTAACTCCAACATGCTGGCTCCAGCTACCATTAAACTTCACTAAGACTTCCAACACCTGACCCCACCATTCCACCACTGTCAATCTCCCCTCCAAGTCCTTACTTCCCTCCTCATCACCTTGGACTTCTCCATCATGATATGTAATAGTTCTGCAAACACCCATAACTCTCTCCCACCCTTCCCTCCATCCTGCTCTCCCAGAGAAGTCTCTGTCCTGGTTCAACCCAAGTCTCCACCCACTCCATGTCTGCACACTGACAGAGGAAATGCTCATGGTGCCCACGGGTCTCCTTGAAATCAGGGGCCAGAGCTCTTAGATGAACCTGACGCTGACTGGGGAACCCGCAGCACCGCCCAGTTACACTGGCGTTCTCACTTTCCCTTGGGCTTGGACGTCTAGCACAAGGAGAAAAGAGACACCATCAAGCACGCTCTCCCATCACAGCATGAACTCCCATAGCCATGCCCTCCCTCTCCTACCACCAAACCCGGAGCTTAGGACCATCCCGATCTCACCTCCTCAAGACTTAACTCCTGCAGTTAGCATTCCTCTTTACAGCATCACCAGGCCCTCCCTGTCTCCTGGATCATTTCGCTGACACATGAATGCACTTGACCTCTGTGAAATTCCCTCCCAGCCCTGCCCAGCTATGGCCAGGGTCTCTTCTTCCCTCCACAGCACAGCTGTCCACACTTCTCACTGCCTCCACCCCTGTGCCTTGTACCTCTCCTCCATCCACCAGACAGGAGCTCCTAGAACCACTACTTCCTGGAAACTGCCCTCATGAGTCACCTGAGACCTCGTGTGTTCAGAGCCAGACATCGTTTCTTTGTCCTGGTCTCTCTCAGCTCCTCCAGCCGCACGCATATGCTCCCTGGGGACTTCCCCTGATCCCATAGCTTTACATTTGCAGATACCTCCCAAATTACATCCTCAGTCCTGACCCCTCCCAGAATTCCACAGAGCAATGTCCAACAGCCTCCTTGATAGAGACCCTGGGCTCCCACTGAGCACCTCAACGTTTAAAGCAGACCTATTCCTCCCCTTGCCTTCCCCATCTCAGCAAATGACACTCTTTCCCCTAGTTGCTCAAGTCAAAAATCAAAGGGACAGGTGGACCCAGGGATTAGGTGTTTGCAAGTCTTCCAACCTCCCTCATGGTTTTGTTAAGTCAGCTGGATGAAAGATACATCCAACACAGCCTGCAGGGACCAGCCCCTCTGAGAGATCATCCTGGGCCATTGTCTCTGATTCGTGACAATTGTTGGGGGGGCAGCCCTACCCACAAACCCCTATACCCTGAGGCCATCCTTTCCTCCCTCAGTAGGTCCTCATGTTTTCATGAAGCATCTACTGCATGCTGGGCTTGATGGTGGGGTATAAAAACATAAGAAACCAGCCTCAGCTCTCCTTATGAGTGACATATCTAACATATATAAAGAACACTTACTGCTCAACAATAAAAAGATAGCCCAATTTAAAAATGGGGACAGAGGGACTTTCCTGGTGGTCCCGTGGCTAAGACGCCATGCTCCCAAAGCAGGGGGCCCAGGTTCAATCCCACAAGCCACAGCTGAATTCCTGCTTGCTGCAACTAAGACCCAGCACAGTCAAATAACTAAATTAATAAATAAGTAAATTAAAAAAAAAAAAAAAAAGAAAGAAAAATGGGGAAAGAATCTGAGCATTTCTCTAAGGAAGATATACAAGTGGCCATTAAGCACATGAAAAGATGCTCAGCATCATTAGTCATTATGGAAATGCACATCATAACCACCGTGAGATACTACACACCCACAAGGATGGTTAGAATCAAAAAGTCAGATGCTAACAAGTATTGACAGGATGTGGAGAAACTGTAACCCCCATACATTGTTGGTGAGAATGTAAAATGATGCAGCCACTTTGGAAAACAGTCTGGCAGTTCACAAAATATTAAACAGAGTTTCCACATGAGCCAACACTTCTACTCAGTATAAACTCAAGAGAAATGAAAACATAAGTCTACAAAAACCTTTACACAAACGTCCACTGCAGCCAAGTGAAACGACCCAAATGCCCATCAGCAGATGAATGGATAAGCAAAATGTGGTGTTTATCTGTACAATGGAATGTTATTCAGCCATAAAAAAGAAAGAAATGCTGAAAAATTCGACAACATGGATGAATCTTCAAAACGTTATGCTAAGTGAAAGAAAGTGAAAGTGAAGTCGCACAGTCGTGTCCGACTCTTTGTGAACCCATGAACAGTAGCCTGCGCCAGGCTCCTCCATCTGTGGGATTTTCTAGGCAAGAGTACTGGAGTGGGTTGCCATTTGCTTCTCCAAAGTGAAAGAAGTCAGTCACAAAAAGTCACATATTATACAATTCCATTCATGTAAAAGTCTAAAACAGGGAAATCGATAGAGACAAAAAATAGATTAGTGGCTGCTAGAGGCTGAGGTAATGAATTTGGGGTGATGGGTGCTGATAAAAGACACAGAGCTTCTTTTTGAGATAGTGAAAATGTTCTAAAATCGAACATGGTAATAACTACATGGGCTTCCCAGGTGGCGCAGTGGTAAAGAATCTGTTTGCCAATGCAGGAGATTTAGGAGACGCAGGTTCGATCCCTGGGTCAGAAAGATCCCCTGGAGGAGGAAATGGCAACCCACCCCAGTACTCTTGCCTGGAGAGTCCCATGGAGAGAGGAGCCTGGCGGGCTACAGTCCATGGGGTCGCAGAGTCAAACACCACTGACCGCACATACACGATAACTACATGGCTCTGTGCATTTAATAAAAATCCACTGAACGATACACATTAAACGGGTGATCTGCATGGTATGTAGACTATATCTCAGTGAAGCCATTAATATGGCCGGTAGACACAGATACGAGACAGGCAGAGAAATGACATATGCACACGGAAATAAGGGACACGCAGCACCCAGAGCACAGAAGGCGACGATACACACAGACACAACATGCGAGCAGGCGAATAACACACACGCCCGCAGCCGACTCACACGCAGGAGGCGTGCAGGCTGCCTGCTACCACGGAAGCGTGACTCAGCACGGCCAGGATGAAAGCCTGCGGACGCTGAGATTCCACATAATTCAAACCTGATGTGAAGCCCCAAGCCACAGGAGCTCTGCTGGACGCTGGGCTGCCAAGGCCTGGGCCCACGCCAAGGAGAGTCTGAAAGCTGATTCATGCCGAGCTGCAGCCCTGGGGACAGGCCGGAGGAAGGCACCCTAGGAGGACAGAGCCGGGAGCCGCCAGGCTTGGCCCCCAAAAGCAACACACACCCCACACAGGCAGCATCAGAGCTCCCACAACCGCCGGAGGCTCGGAAGAGACACAGGAAGCAGAGAGCCTCCACCAGCTGGAGGCAGTTATCTGGGATGAACGCTTGCGGGCTCGGCCCACTCCCAGGGGTCACGACCTCTGCAGGCCCCATACCATGGGAGCTGCCGGGTGAAAGTAGGGAAGCTGTGGTGGGCCCAGGCCATTGGCAGCAAAGATCCTTCTCAGGAAGAAGCAATGTGGTGGGTGTGCTGGGTCAATGCAGAGACCCTAGAGCCAGGATCCCTGGGGCCTGCCATGGCTCAAACCGTGGTCTTGGACAAGTTACTAAGCATCCCTGTGCTTCACGACTATAAGGGTACTGATCTTATGAGTTGCTTGGAGAAACACACATGGAAAATCGAGAACAGCCTGAGCCAGCACGGCTGTCTAAGTGTTAGAGTTTGCTGCCGTGATTAGCACGACCACGATTCAAAGTGGGCCTAGGAGTACCAGTGGCTCGTGAAGGAAGCAACATTCTGGAACTAAGGATGGCTCACCCCTAAGGCCTGGCTCCACTGCAACCTGGCTTTGACCTGCTCAGATCCCCTGTCTGTACACAGGAAGAAATCCCTGAGAAAAAATACCAATGGTTAAGCATCCTTAAGGAAAGAGTCCTTACTAAGAAGAGGCTGGTTCACAGGAATTGTAAATGTGAGAGAGAACATGGGCAGACAAAGAGAGTCACAGATGTAGAGAGCAAACTTACTGTTACCAGGGTGGGGAGTAGAGGGTGGGATGGACTGGGAGATTGGGAACATATAAAATAGATAAACAATGAGGCCCTACTATGCAGCACGGGGGACTCAGCGCTCTGTGGTGATCTAAACGGGAAGGAAATCTAAAAAAGAGTGGATACGTGTATAGAATATCAGATTCACTCTGCTGTACGGCAGAAACTAACGCAACACTGTAAAGCAACCATACTCCAACAAAAAATGTTTAAAAGGAGCACAGGCTGACAGAAGGTTAGCGGAAATGCACCACCTAAGTGTGAAGTTGTAGGCAACTTCCTTCTCTATAAGCGTTTAGGTGTCTTCTAACTTTTCTGATTCCCCTATCTGAACAGGAAAGCTGATTCTGCACAGCATGCTTGCCTGCTGCAGTGAGCAGCTAAAAATTACACAGCAATGATTTTAAAACAAAGTTTAAAAGGAAATAAACCCAGCGTCACCCCTGTCTTCTATCACCCAACCTCCTTGTAAAGGGTGTGGCAGCTACACCTGGAAGTGAAATACCCGTGGCTGGGACCCAACCAGCACCCTTCCCAGCTGGGTGGTTGCTGTTCAGTCGCTAAGTCGGGTCTGACTCTCTGAGACCCCACGGACTGCAGCACACCAGGCTTCCCTGTCCTTAACTATCTCCCAGAGTTTGCTCCAACTCAAGCTGCTGGGTGATGCTTTCCAAGCCTCAGTTTCCACTCCTGAAACTAAAGGCCATGACATAATGAGGAGGAAATGTCCCCTCCTGAGGCCCAAACTAACAGCAGGCAAAGCAGCCTTTCCCTTCCCTTCCTTCTTCAGCCTGGCTCTCCTGATTTCCCAGCTTTTCCATCAAACACAAAGCAGACTTTCCCAGAACACTATTGCAGTGGGTCTGACCCCATGATGCCCATTGGTATCACCTGTGGAATCTGCAGAACGCCCGATGCTCAGGCCACACCCCAGACAAATGAATTACATCTGTGGTGGGGTTGGGAGAGCAAGCATCAGCAGGGTCTCAAACCTGCACAGGTGATTCTAATGTGCAGCCAGGGCTCGGAACCCCTGGCCTCAATTCTGGAAGCTTCCAAATGGTGTAATGGTACGAAATGGATATTTAAGTGATCATCCACGTTTCACAAAGAGAGCAGTAGCAGCAGGGAGTGTTTGACCAGAATTAGTTTGCCATTATACAGGAAATGGGCAAGAAAGACAGAGGGGGGACAAAGGACAAAGGATGATGAGTACGCGCCCTGACCAAATGGGATGCAGGGAAGGGAAGTCCAGACAGGCCGGGTGACTGCACGCCTGTTACACCGTGAGCATCTCCCAGGGCTGAGCATGGCCAAGGATCACCTGGACCAAATGTGATTTTTGCCTTAGGTGCTGTCTCAGAACCTCACCACCCTCTCCCCTCAAGGTGCCACTCCACTCTGAGTGAAGAGTGAGGTGCTAAAACTGCCCTGAGCTGAGTGTGTCTGGGAAGCAGGGAGGGATAATCTGTGGTGGTGTGGCCAGTGGCCAGTCAATGATGTCACAACCCCCCAGCTAGGAGCCCACGGTACAGAGATTGAGGACAATTAGTAACAATATCTTTTCTATGATGCTGCTGCTGCTGAAAGCAGTGAGTGATTCTGTCCTCTGGCCCCATGGAGAACAGAGTTGCTTAGATCTTCTTGCAACTTCTTCCAGCTTGGCAAATGTGCTTAAAGGGAAGGCGCTTGCTTTTTATGATGCCCCGCCTCCCAGCAGCAGGGGTCCTGGGCCAGCGGCAGGGCAGGGCCTCACCTGCAGGTGCTCAGAGAGTCCCCTTGTGCAGCAAACCCCCGCCCTGGAGCCCAGCCAGGGTCCAGGGCAGACCTTGCCAGGTTGGCAGCCGCCACCGGTTTCCATTCTCCATGCCCAGGAGCCACGTGGCTCTGAGGCTTACCCTTCTATCACCACATGGAAGGCCCACCAAGCTTGGGCTGGGAGCTCTGCCTGGCTGCCTGGTTGGCCCAAAGTCCTGGCAGTGGTGGGGGCTTCAAGACGAGGAGACAGGAACCAGCCCTCAAATGCCAGGAGGCAGTGTGGCTGCCAGGCCCTGAGCTGGGGAACGGCTCCCCACATCAAGGCCTGAACCCTATGGCTCAGAGGCAAGGCAGAGGATGGCGAGCGGCGCCAGGAAAGGTGCGGCTGCAGCTGAGGGCCGGGCCCCAGCAGGTCACTTGTCCTGGCCAGGGCTCCCCTCTGACCCACCCTGACATCAGCCTACTCCAGAGGGCCCTACAGAAGGCACGCGAGCTCAAGAGGATGGAAAGATGAGTGGACCTAGATGCCTGAACTCCAACAGGCTCCTGACAACATTTAGGCATCCCTGACTTCCTCTACCGGAGAAGGTAAATGGCAACCCACTCCGGTACTCTTGCCCGGAAAATCCCATGGACAGAGGGGCCTGGTGGGCTGCAGTCCACGGGTCACAAAGAGTTGGATACGACTGAGCGACGTCACTTTCACTTTTCACTTTCATGCATTGGAGAAGGAAATGGCAACCCACTCCAGTGTTCTTGCCTGGAGAATCCCAGGACGGGGGAGCCTGGTGGGCTGCCGTCTATGGGATTGCACAGAGTCGGACAAGACTGAAGCGACTTAGCAGCAGCAGCAGCAGCAGCAGCAGCAGCAGCAGCAGCAGCCTTCCTCTACAGAGGGGACAAGTAGAAAGCATCATCAAATGAGGCCCATTGTTATCTTTAACCCTGCCCAGGGCCCGGCACCATTAGCATGTTTTCCAAATTTTTTAGAACTCTGACACTTCCCCAGAGCTTGCTCGTGTTAACCCCTATTACTAGCAGTTCAGATGCCCACGTCCCAGTCACTCAGGCCACTCACCAGGTTCTGCACTCACTCTACATGCTCACTTACATCTCTGCAGTTTACTTCTCCTAAACCTCTGTCTGTAATACTACTCATTCATTCCTCAGATGATTGCTGAGCAGACCCCATTCCAGGTGTGCAGGGGACACAGCCAAAACTCCTCCTCACCTGGGGCTGACCTTCACCAGAGGTGAGACAGGCGATCCATAAGAACATGATACACCAGTGGAGAAACAGGAAGCAGAGGAGAGAACTAGAGGTTGAAATTTTAAATAAGGGAGTCAGGGAAGATGTCACTAAGAGGGGACCCTGGAGGACAAGCAACGGGTGAGATGAGGGGTGGGTGCACACAGCATCTGGGGAGGGAGGAGAGTGGAGGGGGCCATGGAGGGATGTCAGGGGTGTCACAGGCAGCCTGGAAGGAGGGAGGCTGCCCGGGGCCTGCTTGGCTTCTCCGGGAGGAGTATCATGGGGAGGACTTGGCTCCAACAAGACTGCTCTGGCTGCTGATGGTAAAGAGATGGCCAGGGGCATGGATGGAAGCGGGGAGGGCCGTTAGGGAGGGCACTGCCATCACCCTTGGACCACCCCACCACTTGTTATTCTTGTCAAGCCCTGTTTGTTTCCCTTTGGGGATTATTAGTGACAAAAACCCCCTGCTGAAGCCTAACAGGGCCTGTTTTGTACCAGGAGCCATGCCTGTCCATGCTGGTCTCATGCCTGTGCCCTGCGGACGGCTCTGTGGATCCCTTCCGGCCCAGCTCAAATGTACCCATCACTGCCCACTCCAGTGGTTCCTGGCAGACGCTCTATCCCTCCCAGATAAGTCTGTCTATCCCTCTTCTAGATGTGAGCTTCTCCACAGAGGGACAAATAATGATCCACCACACAGGACCAACTTCAGAACAAAATCACCTTCAGCAGACATCTTCGAATCCAAGTTTCCAAAATGAACCCTCTTGGGCCCTTAATGAAAGAGACCTCTCTCACAAAATGTGGCTGTGGCTCAGGGGACAGCCTCAGGACTGTGAATTATGAGGTGACGAAACATCAAGGGCTCAAAGAGGTTTCTCTGGGCTGGAGGAGCTAATTCAGTGTGGGTTCCTGCCAACCTCAAGGGACGGAAATGAACTTCTGCTGGGGGGTGGGGCAGCCTGGGGGTACAAGTGTCTTCTGGACAGATCAAAGGTACAAATATTTGGCTGGCTTAAAAGCAAAAACTGACAAAGGGCTTTAAGTAACCCGTTGGGAATAAGGTTTGCATTCAGAATGACCATGCCCTAGCAAACACTCCTACCTTCAGATGTTTCTCTAAAAGGGCCTGTTCTACTGACCTCTCCACCATGTGGAAAGCTGAAGAAAAGGAGACCAAAAGGGTTTTCAAGTTCCACGACAAGCAGTGTGTGCAGGACAGCAGCTGACTGCCCTCCAGAATTATGAAAACGGACACAGCAGTGGCAAAGGCCACTTGGAGCTGACAAGCACCAGGAGGTTCCATCATTCTTCAAATCCTGCTCAGAGGGAGGCTGGCATTTCTTTTTTCTCTTGAGGGGCTTCCCAGTCTTCAGGACTACGACTTGAAGAAGCTGAGCCACTCACATTTACAGTGGGAACCTTACTTACAAACACCCCCACTCAGAACCCAGGCACAAGGACTTCCAGGACGCACCCTCCCCCCATGGGGCAATTGATGGACCAGTCCCTTAAGCATCTGTGTTCTGAAGTCGTTGTCATGGCCACCGAGTCCTGGCCTTACAGGGTTTATGACCTTGAGGAGCAGTTCCTATTTACTAACTCAGGAGAGGCTACGCGGGATTGGGGCAGGGTGGGTGGGGAGCACTGGATTGGGACTCAAGGGCCTGAACCCCATTGGCCCTGATGGTGACCCACTGTGTGACTGTGGAGGAGTCTCCCCTCGCTGAGCCTGTTTCCTTGTCTGTAAAGTAAGGAGGGGACCGAGAGGCCCCCAAAGTCTCCTCCAGTTACAGCTGCCCACACTCAGGCCAAAGTTAGGGTGAACTCTGGCAATGAAGCTGAGCTGGAGGTGTTCATAACACGAGGGTTATTTGTGCTGATAGGGAGCTCCTTAGAGCTGCCCGAGATGAGGCAGTCCACAAATATTACCGTTGTTCTTCCTCTTGCTGTTGTTCTTGTTGTTTCTAAGGCTTTAAAGGCAGGGGAAGGCCTGCATGCTGAAGATAGAAGGCCAGGCCTGGCAGATGGTTTGGGAACTTTCCACTGCAGGGTCCAGGGAATGCGGAAATTCCCCGAGTCCTCACCAAAAGCCCACCCCTGGGCTGGGACCACACTGAGGCTGGAAGGCAGATGGAAAGCAAGTGCAGCCCCCACCATACTCACCAGCCCACGGAGCAGCCCAGAAGCCACCCTGCCTCCAGCCAACCTGAAGATGCCAGGGAAGAAAAATAACACCACCCCCCAGACCAACCCTCCCTAAGAATGGGAGGCCGGCTCTGCTTGGAAGGAGTGGCAGTGAGCTGATGTCTGGCTTCTACTCCATATCCTACATACATTATTAACCCAGGGCAGACAGCAAGGCACAGCTATGGGGTGAGACTACAGGATCAGATGCCTTGAGGAGTGGAAAACCACCCAAGACCCAGGCCCTGGGCCACTCAGACAGAGACCCCACTGGCCTTCTGGGAAGCAGGAGCACCGGAATGAGCATCCAGGGGTCTGGAAACAAGCCCACTGTGGAATCTGCCCCAGTTTCTGTATTTGCCCCAAGAGACCCACCGTAATAGTAGCAAAGGCTACCACTTCCTGTTCTGGGCACTGTGGCACCACTTTTAAGCGCCTGATTTCTAACCAACAAAACTACAAGGTAGGGATAGCCACTTTACAGATACAGAAACTGAGGCTCAGAGAGATCAACCCACGTGCCTAGGGCCTGTGGGAGAACGACTGCAAAGATGGCTACACAATTCCTCCCATCCCTGAGCCCAGGCACGCTGTTCCTCCCTCTCTGGCAGGGGTAAGAAGATGCCAACATGAGCTTCGTGCTGCTTCTGAAAGCAAGACGTCATGTTCCCTCTACCCATCCGTCGGCTCACACAGCATCCACTGAAGGTCCACCCTGCGGCAGGTGCTGGGGTTGTACAGACACACAGGTCACTAAGCTCAGACCCTGGCCTTCAGGAGACTAATGGGAATGTCCCAGGGGAAGAATGCAAACTGGGGCAAGGAGCAAGCTGCAGCCTGAGAAAAAACGAACAGGCCTGGGTAAGGCTGGGAGCAACGGGCTCTGCCCTCCCAGCTGAAGGCCCAGAGACCCCTCTGGGGGTGTCACACAGAAAACTCGGGTGCTCTTGACTTCCTCTCCTCTTTCTCACACCCAATCCCTCAGACTGGCAGACTCAGCCAATAAATCTACATCATTCAATAGCAAGGGCTGAAACCTATCAGGTACTAGGCTAAAAGAGCCCTTTGCACACATGACAATTCTTATAGAGTGGCTAATATCATCCTCACTTTACAGATGAGGAAACAGAGGCATAGAGAGGCTCAGCAATCGCCCAAAGCCACACAGCAGGAGAAAGGTAAGGCTGGGATTTCACCCAAGGCAGTCTGGTTGCAGGGGTCATGCTCTCATCCCCTGCATGTACAGCTCACTGGCCAAAAACAAAAACAAAACAAAACAAAACTCTGCCATTGCTATACTGGGCCCACGCCCTGTCTTAAAATATAGAATACTTTGCTTAAAGATCTCTATTTCTGATTTCCCCTTAAAATACTCAAATGTGATACCAGACTGGCACTCCCTTCAAACAGCAGTTTGCCGCAGCCCCACCTCTCCCCTAGCGCTTGGTCGTCTTCTCTTTCTAGTGTTACGCCCTGCTCCTGAAGTCATGACCTCCCTTGTATCATGAGCCCAGCCCCATGCTCAGCATGCAGAGAAATCAAACAGTTCCTGACTTCTGGGAAGCGGGTGGCCAAGATGGCAGATGCCTCAGCAGAGGGAAGGGGAAGGCCCTGTGGGAGGTGTGAGCAGAATGAGCAGAGGCAGGGTCTGCAAAGAGAGGTGACAACACGCCAGCCCAGCTAGGAAGGGCTAGGGGTCTGCAGAGCAGGTGCCACACCAAGGCTGGAGGGGCACATGAAGCAAGAAGACAATCTCTGCATCAGTGTGGGGCCAGATATCCTCTGCCCCTCCCATGGCTGTTGGCACAGATGTGTAGAGATAGGCAGCCCACAGGTCAAGATGTATGGGGACGGGAATGCTGGATGGTTGGATGAGGGCATCTCTGAAACTCCAAGCCTCATACTCCACATCCCAGGTCAAGCACAGACAGCAAGGCAGGGCCAGGGGCTTCCCAAGGAGCTGTCAGGAAAGCCCACTTACTCCCTAACCAGCAAGGAGCAAACCCAGGGCAAGGATGGATATTGGCACAAAGACACCAATGAGTCACAGGCAACCTGCTACAATAGCATTGTGCTGGGATGCAGCTGGAAGGATCAGCATCGTCCCCAAATACGAATGTGACTTCTGGTTACAAGCCTCCCATGACTCCCTGTGGCCACAGGGGCAAGGCTAAGCTCCACAGTGAGACACAGCTTCTCTAAACTACATTTTCATCACTCCCTTCTTCCATGGAGAGCTGTGAAGACTTCCCATTTCCTGAATCCTATGAAGACACAGGATTTCCCTCCCTATGAAATGCTTACAGTTATTTCTCACCATTAATGATAACTGTAATTATTGTAGTAATTACTATAAAAACAACAAATGTAACTATTAACAATTCCCATATTTTAAGGCTGCACCATATATCAGACACTTCGCTTTTTTACTTATCTTATTTAAGCCTCTGAGCAACCCTATAGATGACTGTTCTCCTTGCCTCCTTAAAGATGAGGAATACCAAGCACAGAGAGATTTAGAAATTTATTTAAGGTCACACAGCTAATCTGCACTAGAGTAGAGCGGCCCCACAATTTCTGCCACCCTAATGACTAAAAATCATTTTTTCCTCCTAATGACTAAAAATGCCTGTTACAGTGCTTTCTATAGGCCAAGTACTATTGGTAACAGCTTTATTGAACCATAATTCATGTACCATACACTTCCCCCATTTAAAGTACAGAATGTGATCATTTTTAGTATCTGCATAAAGTTGTGCAACCACCACCACAAGTTTAGGACATCTCATCACCTCATTAAGAAACCCTGGACCTTTTAAACTGTCAATCCCCAATACACACTCCCTCCACCAGGCACTGTGATTCCATTTCAAAGACAAAGGACTGAGGCTCAGAATGCTGCTGGGACTTGCACATTAGGCAGGGGCAGGAAGCAGAGCCGGCATCAGCCTCCCCTGCCCTCTCCCCACACTGCCTGCCAGGGGTCTGTCTCCTCTGTAACCCATTAAAAATGCACGTCCTACAGAGGGTGGAAAACAGAGCCAGATGGTGACAAACCTCCCACGTGCGGCTGCTTCCGTGCCAGGCCCGTGACTCACGGGGCACTGAGGGCAAAGGGAGGACATGAGGCAGTCTGGCCCCCTCACCCCAGGACAGAGGTGGCAAGGCTCAACCCCAGGAGGCAGAGACAGCAGTGGGGTAAGTGGCCTTCAGGAGGCTGGCAGCCTGGGTTCCAGATGGTTCACAGGGGGCCCCACTCTGCTGACCCCATTCCTGCAACCCAGAATCCCTCCAGGACTCACAAAGTGGCCCCCACCCCAGGCTTTCATGTGCTTCCCAGGGCTTCAGAGCCACAGTTGCTAGCCCAGGGTCTATTCTGCATCTGCCCCCAGCCAGGGGTCCTGAGACGACCCAGTCCCTCCCTGCCCGGAGACCCTGAGGTTTAGGGTCACAGGAGTATTGAGGGGACTGCCGCTTTAATTGCTCAGGCTCGCCAAGGGAAGGCCTGCAGAGTGGTCCCGCAGGTTGCTGCCACTGCCTGGGCCCACCCCCAATCTGGGACCCCAGTGTCTGACAGCTGCCCTCAACCCCAGAGGAAGCCCTCTACAGGTACGACTGGGCCTCGCCCCATCCCTCATTCCCCTCCCCTACACATCCTCAAGAATGCCCTGGATCAGCAGTTCTCTCTTGCTGACCAAGGGCTTGACACTTTCTTTTGTATTTATGTCTGAACAGTCTTGAGCCAATGCCACCTCCTCTAGGAGTCCTCCTTGATGACCTAATCAAAACAAATGGGTCTTCCCTCTGCCGCCTCACAAAAGATTGCAGTCTGTCTGCTTCTATGTCTGATTTCCATTACCCTCCAGATTCATCCAGGGCAGGGATCCTAGCTTCCTCATTCTTGGGTTCCTCCTCTGAGCCCCTCCTGACTCCGACACACTAGGTCTTCCAGCAGAGCCGGTAGGAAGTAAGCTAAAGGGCCTGCTCTTCAGTTTCAGGTATGAATTTAACTGCGGTGCTCAAAAGCCACCGATGTCTATCGCGATGCCTGTGGTGAGTGACTCTGGGATGACAGGAGAAATGGAAGAGGTCATGTCACTGCCTCCCACTGCAGATTCCAGCTGGAAACGAGGATCAAGTCACCCATTCAGACACAGCGCTTCTTACCAGAACAGCTCAAGTCCAAACGGCTGCAAGTCTGTCCACACAAAGGAGGGTTTGTTCAGACCATTTACAACTGGAAGGTCTGCGCAGCCATGAGGGCCAAGCTCAGGACTAATGTCCTTCACCTCTGCACCTGCTGCCCTGCCCAGACCTGGTAAGAACAGGTCCCAGGCCCCGCCAGGAAGGGGCAGTCAACTATAGACTTAGAGCAGCCTTGCTTCAAGCCTCTCCAGCAAGGCCTGCCCTGTGTCACAAAGTGCCGGTGTCAGAGGTGGAAGGGCTCCGAGCTTATCCAGTCCAGGCTCCAGGATACATCCGGGAGGCAAGAGAGGCCCAGAGAGTGGTAGCTTGCCTGGGATCACACAGTCATGTCTCCCAACACGTGGCCCAGAGTCTTCTCAGATGACAGATGGCCACATTGCTGCCCTGGGCCCCCTCTCCCTTCCTGTGCTTCCTTCAAGGTCAGAGCAGGGCCCACCTGCCCAGTGTGTCTTCTAGGATCCCCTCCCTGGCCCCACCAGCATGCTGGCAAGGTCTTTCATCTGCCCAAAACGCCCTCCTCACCCACTGGCCCTAACAGACTTCTATTCACCCTTCAAGGCCCAGTTCAAACATCATCTTTGCTAAGACAACAATAATAATCACTCCTACTTGCCAAGTGCCCATCCCCACTATGTTATGGAAAACCAAAAAGTTAATGTTGATGCTATTTGTGGGGTACCCCAAGTTCCCTAAGGGCAGGGACCTAACTAACTCTGCAAGGCAGGGCAACAATGCTATATGCGTACACAACTCGTACAACTGAAAGTTTTACAAACTATGAAATCCCTGCCCCTTCCTGGTGGGGCCTGGGACCTGTTCTTACCAGGTCTGGGCAGGGCAGCAGGTGCAGAGGTGAACAGGCAGAAGCTATCTGTGTTATCTCCGTATCTCCTCCCATGACTCAGTTTCCCCACCTACGTAACGGAGGAGCTTAACGAATGCACATGACAATATGTGTGCTGAGCCTAGGCTATGGCTGTGGCTCATGACGGTCGCTGTTCCTATTTGTGTCACGTGCACTTTCTTGCACTCCCTGTGGACCCTGCCTGTGGCCAGCTCTCATTACATATTTTTCTGGAATGAATGACTGTATTTAGTATTTAAGATATGGAGGAAGATGGGGTTAAAATCCAGAGGGCACATAAAGATGCAGAGTTAAATCTGATCTTCAGAAGGGCTGCACTGTGGACTCTGAACCCCAAGGTGGCTCAGCTGGGTGAGAGTGAAGAGCATCTGACCTCACGGGACACAGGGCAGTTTTCTGGAGGGGACTGGAAGTGAGGAAATTCCTGCCTGGGCAGGGGGCCTCTGTGCTGGACCATGATCCCTGTCAGGGAACTGGTCGGGGAGATTCCTGAGAGCTGGACTTAGGAACTGGTCTCTGGGGAGAGCTGAGGGTACAAGCAGGGGCCCAGCCCATGACATCCACTTCTTCCTCCCACCAAAGGCGAGGGGACCAGGCAGGCTGCTCCTGGAGCCTCAGTTCTACTGCGGAACAGGCTTCTAAAAGCCTGTCTGTGGATAGCCTCCGACACTGGATACAACTTCTACAAATGTCACACAGAATAGATTTCCATCTGCCAGTAAGCAGCCAGGGCAGTCCCTCTTTGGACAAATGAGAGGAATAAGCCCAGAGAGGGGGACTGGCCTGCCCAGGTCACACAGCCAGTGAGAACATTTACTCAGAGGCCACCACAAGTCATCAATGTCAGTTAAGCATCCAGTGCCCACTTGTCAACGCCTGCTGAGCTGGTTCAATGACAAGGGTTCCAGAGTGTAAAGAGGGTGGGTAGCCATCCATTACTGGCAACGATCACCACTCACGCCTTTGTTCAGATCCCCATAGACATTAATGGAGGTGGTCAAGGAGACCATCTCTGTCACCGAACAGCTTACAGCCCATGTGACTGATGACTTCAGGTAACCTTGTCATTCGGCCCAAGCCACCGACATGCCCTGATGCTTTCTGTCTATAAAGACACTGCATCTCTGGGTGACTTCCCATGTCACTCTGGATCTTCAGCCAAAACCGGTGGCCACAGCACAGCACTAGCCAAGGCCAACTGAGGGCTCCTGCTGAGGAGAATCCCTGGACTGCTGGGCCAGGGTGGGCTGGCAGCCAAGGCTCACCCTGGCGGCAGGACAAGGTCTCAGCCTCCCCCAGCTGGCCTTCCCGTCTGGGTTCCTCCAAGTCTGCTCCATAGAACCCTCACATTCTGGGTGATTCTGGTATACACTCCGCTCTAAGAAACAGCCACGGCCTGGACCATGCCTTTCAGTGGGGGCTCTGGTGTCTTCAATGGGCAAAAATTGATTTTTTGGGAAGCAAAAAAATTCACTCATCTCATATATAAAACATAGATATACAGAGAGTTTAAAGACATATTCAATATAGTTATGGTCTTAGGGTTTCATTGGGGAGCAATTAGAGGAAACGTATCTAAAAGGCTCCTCCGGGGGATGTTAATGAAAAAAAAAGATTGAGAAACACTGATCTAGATAAAGGAACAATGACATTGAGCAGGAAGACACTTCTTAAGAATGGGAAAATGGTAAGAAGTGCTCTCAGCCCTGCAGTGAGGAAAGAACCCCCCTTACAATTGCACCATCTGATTCATCCCTCTCGTAAAGCCGAAAGGCAGAGGGGCGAGTAGGTCCTTTCCTGGACACATCAGCTTGTGCTTGGTAAAGCAGAGACCATGAAAACGGCCCCCATCCGGGCCCTGGGGCTGCTATGGAGGCTTACGAGGGCCTGACACACAGCAGATGGAGCAGCGAGGGAAATGGGATCCAGCAGGAGTTGAGCGTGAGGAGGACAGAAGCCACCTGTGGCTTTCTGGGTTGCAACATGGAACCAACTAGCAGGAGGTTCCCTGTGCCTGGGAGGACAGAGTCCTAAGAGAGGGAACTCAGAGCAGAGAGCTACAGAAGAGCAGGCTGGCTTTGGGGCCAGAGACAGTGGGGCATGAGAAAGGACACAGTAGTAAAAATAGTAACAGCAGCTGGTACCGACAGCCTTGACCATGTGCCAAGCAGGTGCCAGCCACTGGCCATGCTGCCTGGTGAGGTTGGTCATATTGTCATCACCAGCACATCTGAGAGGTCCGGGAGGGCAGGGGCCGTGTCTGTCTTAGGCAATGCCATATCCACCAGGCTGGACACAGGAGCACGCACAGTAAATACGTGCAGATTAAACGCTGCTCCACATGTAAGGGAAAGGACCACCAGAGGGCAAGTAACATATCCAAAGCACTGTGGCTCATGAGTGGCGCAGCCAGGACCCCACCCCAGCAAAGCCCACCTGCCTCACACCTGCATGCATCTGTACTCAGATCCCTGACAGGTGAGCTGTGGTCCCGGTGGGTCAGAAGATGGTGGGGGATCAACAGGATAAGGTACCATCCTATCTTGGCCACTTCAAAGCCGACAGAGTGTGAACCTTGTGGCCAGTGGGGCATGTGGGGTTCTCTCTGGAAAGTGGCACAGCCCCCGACTTGGCCCAGACTACAGGCCGTGCCCACAGGAATCCCAAACACATGGGAGCCAAGAAGAAAACCACACTGGTCTGGCTCATGGGCGGAGGAGGGGACGGTGGGAAGTGAGGGAGAGGATGGGGGAGTGGAGCTTGATGAGAGGCTTGTCCCTTACCAATCCATCGCAGTTGCTGATGGCGACAGCTGCCCCTGGCATGCCCGTGACACCCCCAGTGTAGACACACTCTCTCTGCAAGGGCTGCCGGAACAGCTCCTGAAAATCCTCCTGCCACTCCACCGAGGCTCCAGGCACAACCAGCCGCCGGTTGGGCTGCAGGTGTAAGTGCAGTTCCTCCCCGAACACAGTGACATTGTAGTACAGGGAGGAGCGCCCCACCCTGCCAGGCTGCAGGGTCACGCCTTCAGGGCGCAGCGGGCTTCGAGCCACCCGCAGGCGACCGGAGTGTGACAGTGGTGAGGGCGGCCCGTCCCCCTTCATACTCGCTGCGGAGGCTGCCGCTGGTCCAGACACCACGTGGGAGAGGAAGCGTCCCTGAGAATCCGTGCTGCAGGGCACCGTCACGCCATAGTCACTGAGTTTTCCTGAGAAGCGCAGCTCTGTTGGAAATAAAGAAAGAGTTACCAGATGGCTCGGCAGGTAAAGAATCAGCCTGCAATGCAGAAGACACGGGAGATGCACGTTCAGTCCCTCGGTCAGGAAGATCCCCTGGAGAAGGGAATGGCTACCTACTCCAGGATTCTTGCCTGAAAAATCCCATGGACGGAGGAGCCTGGCAGGCACAGTCCATAGGGTTGCAAAGCTGGAAACCCCACGGGGACAGGAAAGGATCTGCAACCTTGACTGTCACTTTGGAGGGACCGCCTTAGTCCAAATTCATCCATTTCTCACCCAGTGCTTCCTCAGCTCTTGGATCTCTCACCCAGTGCTTCCTCAGCTCTTGGATCTCTGCACTCAGATGATCGGTGTTCACGTTCATAAACTGCTAGACACAAATTGCTCGCAATAATCCCCAGGTCTTTGTTACACTTAGCAGAGGAAAATAAATGATTCCAAACAAAATCGTGTCACTCTAGCAACGAACCTTCCAACTTTGGGCACTACAAAGGAAATTCCCCGAAAGGCCCTGGGCAAAGAGAGGGGTGGCTGGATGTGCCCAAACTCCCCAGGGAACTGAAGTCACCAGCCCAGCCTGGGGTCGGGCCCTCCTTGCTGAGCTCCTGGAACACAGCTGGCAAAACAAACACACCTAGAAACTCAGGGCATCCTGGGCACGCGTCAGGGAGAAAAGAGGAGCTGGAGAGGGAAGGGAAGGAATACAGTTTCTACGTTTTTCCAAGTTTAGAAAGGAAACTTTTTTAAGCAGCACAGTGGCTGCCGAAATTTCTACATGGCCCATCCCCAAGCTGGGTAAATATAGATCTTCAAAAATAAAAGGAGACGCACGGGTGACCTGCCCACTCGGACTGAATTAAGTGTGAGGTCATGGCCCCATGCTCCAGGCTACATGCCAGCGGCCCGTCCTTACACAGCTCTCGCTAAGCTCAGCCAGGCCGGGCAGGAATGACAGCTCCCTGGCTTCCAGGCCGAGTGATTCATGGATAGGAGCTTGGGAGGAATTTTCATTTCCACACAGCTCTATCTCTTGCCTCCCAGCCCCCTTCACGGGCTGATAAAAACCTAGAAAATGATGTGTCCTGAAAACCCTTTGTGTCCAAGGCAGTTTTGAGGGGTGGGGGGCCATGAACTCTCCTCTGGTTCTATCCAGCCCAGCAGAAGACCCTCAAGACTTCAGCCAGACGGATCCTGTTTCCAACGTGAGCAGAGCTCAGACAAGCAGGCACTCTGCCGGGGAAAGACCAGAGCCCCCTTCCCATGTTCAGCGACAGCAGAAGGGCACCCCATACTGCACGGGTGACGGTAGAGTGTGTCTGGTGCCTGTGAGAGTGTGTCTGCAAGGCACGGGGTGACAATACTGGGGGAGAGAGATATGTGTGTTTGTGCAGGAGTGTGAGTGCCTGGTGTTCCCTTGACACACACCTACACGCACTTATCTGTACACACATGCATACAAGCTGGAGACAGAGAAGGCAGTGAAAGAGGAGAGAGGGGAGAGTGAGAAACACTGAGACGAAGAGACAGATACACAGCCTCTCAGAAAAGGCTTCTATCCCCCAACCCTCTCCTGGGGTCTCTTCGGAGTTTCGCACCAGAAAAGGAGAGAAATCCCCGACAGCTTCGGCGGCACTGGGGAGAAGAAAAGAGAACGCAGCCAGAGTGTGCGCACAGCCTCCCACCCACTTCAGCGCTGCCGGGCACCTCGGGGCATCCCGACCCTCGAGCATACCAAACCGGTGCGCCCCCGCGCACCCAACCCGCACGCACCTTCAGTCCCGCTGCCCGCGGCGGCGCAGAGCGCACAGTGCAAGAGCAACAGGCAGGACAGCCGCGCGCAGAGAGGAGCCATGTGGCTGTGGGCCGGGCGGGCGCCGAGCCCCAAGCTCTGGGCTGCAAGCGAGGCTGGGGCGCGATCGGGGCTCCGGCCGGCCTCCGCCTCCTCGGCCGCCGCCGACTCCCGCCTCGCAGCCTCCTGCCGCCCGATCCCGGCCCCCTGCGCGGCGCCGCCGCCTGGACCGCTGGCTCCAGGCGCCCGAGGCTGCCGGCGGGAGAGCGAAGCGACCGACGCGCCAGCGTCCCCAGTGCCAACTGCCGGCGGGTCGGTCCGCCAGCGCCTCGACGCTCCGGGACGCTCCGGGAGCCAGGCGAGGGGACTTCGGGGCGGGCCGGGGGTGGGCACACTGGCGGGGCGGGGCCGGGCGCGGGTCGGAGCAGGGGGCGCAGAGCGCCCGTGGGCGGGGCACAGGGCGCGGATCGGAAGTGCCACGCGGAGCCAGAGCTGGGGCTCCGGGCGCCCTGGGAGACTGTCCGCTCAGCCTCTTGGGCTCCCCCGGAGTGGCGGCCCTTACTTTCCTAGGCTCCTCCGCCCCGCTTTACTTGACGGCCCCCCTTACTTTACTTGTTTCCAGAGCCACTGGGCCGATGGGATGTCCCACTGCCTTTAAATGGGAGATAGTGAACACCCCACCCCCACCCCCCGCCCCGAGAGGGTCTCCTTTCTCCCCTAATGGCCTTGATGCCCCCAGTATTCTTCCACCCTTTGAATCTATCCATTGTGGAGTCTGGTCACTTGCCCTCAAGTGGAGTGACTGATCTGTGTCCTAGTCCAGAGTGGGGCTGAGCAAGGTGGGCAGAGAGCCCTGCCTTTACAGTCAAACAGCCCTGATTGACATCCTAGCTCTGCACCTCAGCTTCCTCATCTGTGAAATGGGTGTTAATCATAGCACATAGTTAGGTTTCAGTAAATGATAACCATCCTCTGCTTCCAAACGTACCACCCATGTACCCGCCAAACAGCCTTCCGTGGGAATAAAAAATGAGTCTAAGAGATGAGAATGCCTGCTGGTTTTGCAATGTTGCTGAGACCCGTTCAGTGGGCAGGCAAAAGGCCCAATTCCTGCTTTCTTTCCTGCTTTACTCTATAAATGTGCTCCTAACAATTTGTAAATGCACTGTAAATCCAGAGATGGGAATTGGAGAAAGCAGTTTTGTCTTTTTGCTTTGTCTTTAAGAATTACCAAATAAAAAAATCTTTCTGTAAAGTGTATAAAGACCCCCAATCTTTCTGCTTCTGAGCTCAGACATTTTGTCATAGGGCTTTCTTAAAGGGAGGCCAATGTGTGGATGGAAATTCTCTGAGCTGACTTCTCTTAGGAATTTCTGGGTCCCCTGAAAGAGGACTTGGGTCCCTGCTGTTTTCTCCCCACTTGAGGTTTCCTAGTCTATACCCTCCCTGGGCTCTGAATATGTTCCTGCTTGTGGGCAGAGAGCTAGAAAACGCATCCTCACAGCTCCAGGACCTGACTCAGGGCCTCCTCAGAGGCAGCACTCGTGGAATGAATGAAATGACATCAGGATTTTGGAGGGCCAGTACATTTATGAAGCAGGTTCAGAGAGCTGAAATGACATGTCTCAGGTCACACAGCTCATTTGCAGCTGAGCTGGCATCAGAATCCAGAATCCAGTGCTGAGTGGGAGAGAGAGACAAGGGTAGGGGTCAGAAGACTGTCCTGGGCTAGACTCTGCCCAACACAAAGTGACCAAGGGCAAGTCATTTTTCTCTGTATTGCACGACCTCATCTGTCCAAGGTGAAGCCAAAGAGTGAAGATGCTGGGAGCCACAGACGTAAACTCCGAAGTCCTATGGAAATGCAATGTGTGTTCTAGTCCATGCAATATAAGAGCATCCAGTTATTTGAAATGGCATTACCAAACTGATCTATATTAAGTCTGGGAAGAATAGAGTTCTCTTTCTCCTCTTTCTGGTTCTTTAAGATCTGTGAAGTCAAGGGCCAGAGTGTGGTTTTGTGTGTGAGGGCTGATGAAGCAAGAGTGTGAGGGGGACCCATATGTTAATGGGAACTTGCCTGGAAAATCCCATGGACGGAGGAGCCTGGTAGGCTGTAGCCCATGGGGTCGTTAAGAGTCAGACATGACTGAGTGACTTCACTTTCACTTTTCCTTTCATGCATTGGAGAAGGAAATAGCAACGCACTCCAGTGTTCTTGCCTGGAGAATCTCCAGGGACAGGGGAGCCTGGTGGGCTGCCATCTATGGGGTCGCACAGAGTCGGACACAAATGAAGCGACTTAGCAGCAGCAGCAGGNGAGCGACTTCCTTTTCACTTTTCACTTTCATGCATTGGAGAAGGAAATGGCAACTCACTCCAGTGTTCTTGCCTGGAGAATCTCAGGGATGGAAGAGCCTGGTGGGCTGTTGTCTATGGGGTCGCACAGAGTCGGACACAACTGAAGCGACTTACCAGCAGTAGCAGCAGTATGGTGTTAGCTATAGGAGTTCTTTTGTAGATGTTCTTCTTAAGTCAAGGAAATTCTCTATCCCTGGTTTGCTGAGAGTATTTTGTCAAATATCTTTCCTGCATAAATTAATATCATCATATGATTTGTTCTTTAGTTTACTGATGCAGTAGATTAAATTTTTAAATTTGAATATTGAACTCATTTACATAACTAGAATAAACATCACTTGGTCATGGTGTATGGCTCTTTTTATTCATGTTGAATTCTATTAGCTAATTTTGTTGTGAATTTTTTAATTGATTCTTAAGAGGCATATTGGCCTGCACTTTTTTTTTTCTTGTAATATCACTATCTTGTTTGGGTATGAGACAGTTACTGGCTTCATAGAATGAGTTAGAACTTTTTCTTCTGCTGCTATTTTCCACCCCAGCCACCCCATAAGGATGTGATAGAATTCTCTAGGGAAATCACCTAGGCCTTGTGGTTTGTTTTCTGGAAGGTTATAAATTATTGACTTAATTTCTTTAATAGATGTACATGTTTTCAGATTATTTCTACCGTGAGACTTCTAGTAGTTAGTGTCTTTCCAAGATTTGACTTATTTTATCTAAGTTATCAAAATTTTTGTCAAAGAATTATTCATAGCATTTCTTTAAATGTCAATTGAATTAGTAATGACAACCCTTCTTTCATTATTTACATTACTAATTTGTGTTTTTTAGAACACTCCCTCACACTAGATACAAAAATAAACTCAAAACTGTTTAAAGACTGAAATACAAGACATAACATCATAAAACTCCTAGAAGAGAACATAGGCAAAACATTCTCAGACATGAATCACAGCAACATTTTCTTAGATTAGTCTTCCAAGGCAAAAGAAATAAAAGCAAAAATAAATAAGACCAGGACTTCCTAGTGGTCCAGTAGTTAAGACTCTGATTTCCCAATGCAGAGGTCCCAGTTCTGATCTGTGGTCAGGGAACTAGATCCCACATGCTGCAACTAAGATCCTGTGTGCTACAGCTAAGATCCAGCACAGCCAAATAAAAATTTTTAAATAGTTTATTAAATAAAATTAAAATAAAATAAAATGAAAATAATAATATTAAAAGTAATTAAATTTTAAAATTAAAAATTCAAAATAAATAAATAAAAATTTTAAAATAAATAAACTTTTTAAATTAATTAACTAAATAAGAAAAAAATGAGAGCTGGACTTTGCTGGTGGACCAGTGGTTAAGAATTCACCTGCCAGTGCAGGGGATATGGATTTGATCCCTGGTCTGGGAAGATCCCACCTGCTGCGGATCAAGTAAGCTCATGCACCACAACTACTGAGCCCCTGTTCTAGAGTCCATTCTCCACAAAAGAGAATCCACCACAATGAAAAACCTATACACCCCAAATGGAAAATAGTCCCCATTTGCTACCACTAGAGAAAGCCTGAGTATAGCAACAAAGAGGCAGCATAGCCAGAATAAATAAATATTTTTTTAAGTAAGTAAATGAGACCTAATCAAATTTAAAAGCTTCCACACAGCAAAGGAAACCATAAAATTTTTTAAAGAAAATGAAAAGGCTACCTACAGGAGAGAAACTATCTTCAAATAATGCAACAAACAGGGTGCTATCATGGAAAATATACAAGTAGCTCGTATTACTCAATATTAAAGAAACAAACAACCCAGCCAATAAATAGGCAGAAAAGCTAGAGACATTTCTCCAAAGAAGACTTATAGGTGGCCAACAGGCACATGAAAAATGCTCAATGTGGCTAATTATTAGAGAGACATAAAACTACAGTGAAATATCCTCTCACACCTGTCAAAATGGCCATTTTCAAAAAGTTGGCAAATAATAAATGCTGGAGAAATTACAGAGAAAAGAGAACCCTCCTACACTGTTGGTGGGAATGTAAACTGGTGCAGCTTCTATGGGAAACATTATGGTGGTTCCTTGGAAAACTAAAAATAGTGTTACTGTATGATTTCAAATCCTAAAAGATAATGTTGTTAAAGTGCTGCACTCAATATGAAAGAAAAAACTCAGCAGTGGCCACAGGACTGGAAATGGTCAGTTTTCCTTCCAATCCCAAAGAAAGGCAATGCCAAAGAATGTTCAAACTACTGCACTCATTTCACATGCTAGCAAGGTTATGCTCAAAATCCTTCAAGCTAAGCTTCAACAGTATGTGAACCAAAAACTTCCAGATGTTCAAGCTGGATTTTAAAAAGGGAGAGGAACCACAAATCACATTGCCAACATCCATTGGCTCATAGAAAAAACAAGCGAATTCCAGAAAATCATCTACTTCTGCTTCATTTACTATGCTAAAGTCTTTGTGTGGATCACAACAAACTGTGAAAAATTCTTAAAAGGATGGGGTTACCAGAACAACTTACCTGTCTCCTGAGTAACCTGTATGCAAGTCAAGAAGCAATAGTTAGAACTAGACATGGAACAACAAACTGATTTAAAATTGGGAAAGGAGTACATCAAAGCTATATTTGTCACTCTGCTTATTTAACTTTTATGCAGAACACATCATGCAAAAGCCCAGGCTGGATGAAGATCAAGCTGGAACTAAGATTGCCAGGAGAAATGTCAATAACCACAGATATGCGGATGACACCAACCAAGGCAGATAGTGAAGAGGAACTCAAGAGCCTCTTGATGAGGGTAAAAGATGAGAATGAAAAAGCTGACTTAAAACTCAACATTCAGAAAACTAGGATCATGGCATCCGGTCCTATCACCTCATGGCAAATGTTGTTCAGTCCTGCAGGCATGTCCAACTCTTTGTGACCCCATGGGCTGCAGCATACCAGGCTTCCCTGACCTTTGCCATCTCCCAAAGCTTGCTCAAACTCATGTCCATTGAGTCAGAACTAGGATCATGGCATCCGGTCCTATCACCTCATGGCAAATGTTGTTCAGTCCTGCAGGCATGTCCAACTCTTTGTGACCCCATGGGCTGCAGCATACCAGGCTTCCCTGACCTTTGCCATCTCCCAAAGCTTGCTCAAACTCATGTCCATTGAGTCAGTGATGCTATCCAACTATCCCATCATTTGTCATCCCCTTCCCCTCCTGCCTTCAATCTTTCCCAGCATCAGGGTCTTTTCTAATGAGTCATCTCTTCGCCTCAGGCAGCCATCCTATTGGAGCTTCAGTTTCAACATCAGTTCTTCCAATGAATATGCAGGATTGGTTTCCTTTAGGATTGACTGGTTTGATCTCCTTATAGTACAAGGGACTCTCAAGAGTCTCCTCCAACAGCATCAAAAGCATCAATTTTTTGGCACTCAGTCTTCTTTATGGTCCAACTCTCACATCCACACATGATTACTGGAAAAACCAAAGCTTTGACTGTACAGACCTTTGTCAGCAAAGTAATATCTCAGCTTTTTAATACACTGTCTATGTTTGTCACTGGTAAAGAATCTGCCTGCAATGCGGGAGACCCAGGTTCGATTCCTAGGTCAGGAAGATCCCCTGGAGAAGGGCATGATAACTCACTCCAGTATTCTTGCCCGGAGAATTCCATGGACAGAAAAGGGTGGTGGGCTACAGTCCATGGAGTCGCAAAGAGTTGGACGTGACTGAGCGATGATCACATTAGGTTTGTCAAAGCTTTCCTTCCAAGGAGCAAGCATCTTTTAATTTCATGGCTGCAGTCACCATCTGCAGTGACTTTGGAGCCCAAGAAAATAAAGTCTGTCACTGTTCCATTGTTTCCCCATCTATTTGCAATGAAGTGATGGGACTGGATGCCATGATCTTAGGTTTTTGAATGCTGAGTTTTAAGCCAGCTTTTTCATTCTCCTCTTTCACCTTCATCAAGAAGCTCTTTAGTTCCTCTTTGTTTTCTGCCATAAGGGTGGTGTCATCCGCATATCTGAAGTTATTGATATTTCTCCTGGCAATCTTGATTCCAGCTTGTGCTTTATCCAGCCCATTATTTCACCTTATGGGGGAAAGGTAGAAACAGTAACAAATAGATGGGAAAATAGTGGAAAGTGGAAACAGTGACAGACTTGATCTTCTTGGGCTCCAAAATCTCTGTGGATGGTGACTGCAGCCATGAAATTAAAGGATGCTTACTCCTTGGAAGAAAAGATGTGACAAACCTAGATACCATATTAAAAAGCAGAGACATCACTTTGCTGACAAATGTCTGTGTAGCCAAAGTTATGGTTTTTCTAGTAATCATCGGACGTATGGATGTGAGAGTTGGACTATAAAGAAAGCTGAGTGCCATAGAATCGATGCTTTTGAACTGTGGTGTTGGAGAAGACTCTTGAGAGTCCCTTGGACTGCAAGGAGAACCAACCAATCAATCCTAAAGGAAATCAGTCCTGCATATTCTTTGGAAGGACTGATGCTGAAGCTGAAGCTCCAATCCTTTGGCCACTTGATTTGAAGAGCCAACTCATTGGAAAAGACGCTGATGCTGGGAAAGTTTGAAGGCAGGAGGAGATGGTTGGATGGCATCATTGATTCAATGGGCATGAATTTGAGGAAATTCCAGAAGATGGTAAATGACAGTGCTGCAGTCCATGGGGTTGCAAAGAGCTAGACATGACTAGAGAATATTATACCTATTGAAATCAGTCAGGCAGAGTAAGACAAATACTATTATGATCTTACTTACATGTAATATAAGTAATTAGAAGTTTTGGATTAGCAGATACAACCACTGTGCATAAAATAGATTAACAACAAGGACCTACTTTATAATCAGTATTTTAGAAATCATAGTCAGTATTTTGTAATAACCTATAATGGAAAAGAATCTGAAAAAATAACTGAGTCACTATGATGTATACCTGAAATTACCACAATACTATACTTCAATTAAATATATATACCTTTGTGTGTCTGTCTGTCTGTGTCTCTTAGGGTCAGCAGGCCAGCACCACAGTGAGGTGACCACCCTTACCTGTCCTCCCCACTCATCTATACAGTTTCACTCACTTTACTCAGAAGATAGTTTGCAATGGCTCCTAACAAGAGAATCCTCTCATTTTCAATGTTATCTCTTAGTGGTTGTGTGAGGTGTTAATACTAGGAGAAGCTGAATGGAGGCTGTATTGGAATTATCTATATTATCTTTTCAACTTTTTTAAAAAATCTAAAGTTAATGCAAACTTAGGCCATGAAATAGGTGACCATTATGTCAACTGTCTCCTGTAAACTCCTAAGACTTTTATAAGGGGAAAATGGAATATATTTAATTCAGTTTGCATCAGTTTAACCTAAAGGAGCAAAAGAAAGTTGTTAATAATTTCTCACTTTCAAGTTCAAGTAAACATGATAGTAATGGTTCCATTATTTTAGGTCATGAGAAGGAAAATTGCTAAAAATTATACATTTAGATCAAAGACTCTTGAGAGAAAAGTAATGGAATGGTGGTCTATGAAGCCAGATTTTAAAATGAGTGAGGACGTGGGGATATTGAATTATAAAGCATTTGTGTATAAATAATGGTGTCTTTCAATGAGTCTGCATGGCTGAGAGAATATTATTTACAGATGCAGAAATCTGCATATGCTCTTAGGATCTGGAGGAAAATCCAATAATAAGAGATCTGGGATGCCAGAAATAGAAGACAATGATTTGATACTTTGCTAAAGGAAGCAGGAATAGGTAAATTAAACACCATGCAGGTGAAGAGCTTAATTGTGATTCAGAGGCAGTAAACAGAATGTACAGTGATCATCGTGCATTCGTCACCCAGTTTCAGCAGTTCCTGAATTGGTTTCATCTATACCCCTGCCCACTTGCCCCCTCCCACACTGTTTTTTAAGCAAGTCTTCAACAGGTATAATGTCATTCATGTATATTTTAGTATGTGGCTCTAAAAGATCCCCTGTAAAAAATAACCACCAGCAGTTTCATCCCCAACAATAATAATCTCTAATCTCATCAAATACCCAGTTTCTTTTCAAAACTCCAATTAGTTCATATATGCAATAAATGATTTTATTTTCTTAGTTTGTTTGGAGCAAGATATAAAGAAATTCAAACCATTATAATTAGACAGCATGTTTTAAGTGTTTATAATAGACCTTGCCCACTGAAATTTCTGTATTTAAAAATCTAGATCATTTGCCTTAGTTCTGAGGGTTGTCACAAAATACCATACTGGATGGCTTAAACGGTGCACACTTCTGGAGTCTGGGAGGTCCACGTCAAGATGCAGCATAAATCGACAATTTACTAGTTGTGTTCTGTCTGTCAACCCTTTGAAACTCTTCTGAGCATCGTGTACATGTAATATGAAGTGGTCTTGAAGGCACTTTCTAGAGATGGGCACTGTTGCCACTGTCAGGATGCTGGTCGCCCTGCTCATACCCACTCAGCTGTGTTACCATGATCTTCAGGGGCAGCCTCTGTCAGTATCACCCAGGGCTGTAGATTTTTTTCCCCCATCAGCAATATAGGAAGTCAAATAGTATAGAAGCAGTACAATACACATATTATATAACATGTACATTTATTAAACTAACATGTACAATATACATACATGTTAGTTTAGGGGCAGAAGGCTGATATTTCATTTGTTTAGAGTCTAGATATAGACCCACAACTTTCCTTATGTCCCAACTTGATTACAGGTTCATTTCTGAAATAGATCATACAGATAGTGATTAATATTGAAAATGGATGGACCAGGGATAGTTACCTGGGTAGTTACCGGATAGTACATGAAGGACTCTTATCCGCTGCTAACATCTGTGTCCAAAAACTCTAACATGAAACCTTAAGAGAACTCCTGAGGAGTTGAGTCCTCTTGGTAATAGTAGCTGCCTGAATGAAATCAGCCTTTGGATGGAGAAAGAATACCCCATATTGGAAAGTAATTATAGCTTTTACATTTGTGTGTGTGTGTGTATGTGTTTTCACAGCTTTTTGGAGACTACAGCCTATTTCTTCATGAGACCAAAACTTGGAGAGAAGGAAGTGTCCCCAAACGTTTTCTTCGGTATCTGGCATGAATTCAGCTCTGACTTTAAAGACTTTTGGAAGAAAGAGAACAAACTTATTCTGCAAGAAAGGTAGGTGTTTTTCATTTACACAGTGGCATTTTAAAACTGGTGTTTTCTCAGGTGTAACCTGTTAGGGGTTGCCAACTTTCACAGCCTGAATGAAAAACTAGGTCCTCACCCTGGGGTTTCCAGTCTAAGAGGGTGCTGAGGTTGGGCACTACTTGGAGTTCAAGTAAGAAGAGTCAGCACAGTGGCTGTGATGCTGCAAAGGGCAGCTGGGGTGATGGTTTGCCAGGACCACTGTCTGGTAGACCAGGAAGCCACACAGAAGCGGACAGGCAAGAAGAGGAGTGAAAGAACCCTGCTGAGATGACAGACCCACTCATTTCAAAAAAAAAAAAAAAAAAAAAAAAAACCTTAAGCTGGCATCCCCCAAGGAAGGCAAGTTCTGGGTCCCCAGTCTCTCACCTGAAATCCTGCACGGGTGGGGAAATGGCTTGGATGTTTCTCGTGCTCAGGGCCCTCCAACACTTGCTCAACACTCCTCCCATCCAAGGCCCTGGCAGGGAAAGAGGACACGCAAACAGCTTGCACTGCAGTCAGCGACCCCCTGGAAGATGTAACAGGTGTGTGAGAAAGCCTGATGACCAGGGAGATGGGGATGCGCAGCGGCCTGCGGATGAAGAAGCAGTATCATCTGTGAGCAGCCCTGGGGAGGAAGGCAGCCTGCTCTCCAAGCACAGACGAAACCCCAGAGACTTGAGCTGGAGATGCCCGGAGACAGTCTCCAAGCCAGCGCCCCACCCTCCATTTCACAGGTGCCCTCTAGAGAGGGAGGGGACCTGCCTCTACTCAGCCAGCGAGAGCAGGAATGCACCCCTGGCTTCAGAACCCAGGCACCTGCTCACTCACTAGCAGGAGCACAGCCTCTCTCCTCCAGGCACTGATTCTTTCCCTCCTCTGCTCCACCTTCCAAAGGGAAGAGGAAGTGGTCTGCAGTTGAGACAAAAAAAATCTCCCCTCACAGGGGGAGTCACAGATGCCCCCTGAAACAGTAAGAGTCTCAGCCTGAGACAGGTCTCTGCAGCAAGAAGCCAGGAAGCCCCTGGGCTGGGGGCATGAGCAAGACACAGGGGTGGTGCAGTGTTGTCCCAGTTCAGGGGCACAGCAGGTGGCTCTCGGCTGTTGAGCGCCAGGCGAGGAGAGAGGGAATCCTGCCCTAGTTCAGTGAGAGCCGCCACCATCCACCCAGTTAGGAAGCCCGACTGCCAGGCCACCCTAGTCACCAACTCGACTCCAAGCCCTGTGGAATCTACTCCAAACGACCCCCAAATACAGCCACTTCCATCTCAAACGTGCCCCCCAACCCCAGTAGGTCACTAGCAACCTTACAGTGGCCACTGCTGTAAGTTTGCCCTAACAGATCCTTCTCCCCTCAGCTCTGCCCCCTGAAACCTCTACTCCAACTGCATCCGAGGACATATTTAAAACCCACCATAGGTCACGTAACTGCCTCTGTACTAAACCTCCAGAGGTTCTCTTACTCGGGGGATGAAGACTAGACACCCTAACACAGCCTCTGAGGCTCTGCACAGGGTGGTCCTGCTGACCCTCCTGCCTCTATGTCCCCCCTAAATTCAGATAGAAATGATGGTTGTACAATTCCGTGAATATAATAACAATGCTGAACTGTACACTTTGGAAGAATTAATTTTATGGCATGTGAATTATATCTTAATAAACCTTTTTTAAAAAAGAAAGAAAATTTGGAGAGTTTACTATTTCTCAGAATAATCACTCCAGGGGGAAATTCGAGACATACAGCCTAGCTCCAGGTATGCACCATGCTCGTCTTGCCTCAGGGCCGCTGCACAGGCTGTCTCCCCTGTCCCGGATGTTCTGTCCTACCTCTGCCCAGACAATCCCTGTCGTCACTGTCTGAAGCCTGTACTGCCCTCCCAACTAGGCCACATCCCGCTGTGACGTGACCTTCACAGCACTTCTCACTGTTAAGTTTTACCTATTCGGTGTGATTCACAGATAACATCTGCTTCCCTCCTAGATCATGAGTTCCACAGGGAGCAGGGAGCTTGCCTGGATTTTTTTCCATCTTGCATCCTCAGGGCCTGTCCTGTGTTTGGCACCTAATGGACCCTCAATAAATATTAAATAATCAAAGGAAGGGGAGCTGGAGAAGGAACAGTTCATAGAAAATTTGGGGAGATATATATAAAAACTGGCTAGAACAGATAAATCTGTATAGAGAGACTAAGTGGGTTATCTGCTGCCAGGCGTTGGGGAGGAAAAGAATAGGGAGTGACTGCTAACGGCTATTTGGGACTTCCATTGAAATTCAGATAGAAACGATGGTTGCACAATTCCGTGCATATAATAAAAACACTGAATTGTACACTTTGGAAGAATGAATTTAATGATGTGTGAATTATATCTCAATAAATCTGTTTTAAAAAAAAAAGAGAGAAAATTTGGAGAATTTAGTATTTCCCAGGATAATCATTCCAGGGGGAAACCTGAGACATATACTCGCAAGTTCTGATTCTACCATCAACATGAAGGTCACTAGGCTCCAGGAAGAGACGGGAGAGAAGAGTTGCCTTTGTGTCTCCCCCAAGCCTTGAAAACATATTAAAAATAACAAAGTAGTCATCACAGCTGCCACTTACTGACCAGGCACGTATCATACTTGCTTCCATTCTCACAACTGCCCTGGAGTCTAAATCCTCACCCCCCTTGAAAACTATAACGCATACAGAAAAGAGCCATCTTCTCATTTTATAAAGCACTAAACTGAGGCCCAGGGAGCAAACATGATCTTTTCAAGTCACACAGTGAAATGACTCAGAAGCAAAATAACACCCCAAGATTCCTGGTTCCTGGTCAGATGATTTTAGATCATCACCACTCTAGGCTCCTCCCACCCTGGATGAGCCTTCTCTGGCCATTTATCATTGGTTCCCACCTCACCCCAAAGTGACGACAAAGGTTTGACTGTCTTCTTCCTGATACGTGAGCTCCACTGTCCTGCCAAGAAGTTCTAGGCCAGCGGTTCTCAAATCAGGGTTCCCTGGAACAACAGAAAAGGCATCACTTCAGAGTCCATCATCAATGCAGATTCTCAGGCCCTGGACCTGTTCAATCAGAAGCTCAGAAGGTGGGTGGGCCCAGATAATCTGTGTTTTAACAAGTCCTTCAGGGGATTCTGATGATCCTAGTTAAGAATCACTCTTGAGGGCATTCCCTGATGCTTCAGTAGCTAAGATGCCACACTCCCAATGCAGGGAACCCTGGATCAACCCCAGGTCAGGTAACTAGATCCCACATGCCACAAATAAGACTTCAAAGGCTACAGCTAAAAGATCTCGTGTGCTGCAACCAAGACTCAGCACTGCCAAGTTCAGTTCAGTTCAGTCGCTCAGTCGTGTCTGACTCTTTGCGACCCCATGAATCACAGCACACCAGGCCTCCCTATCCATCACCATCTTCCGGAGTTCACTCAGACTCACATCCATCGAGTCCGTGATGCCATCCAGCCATCTCATCCTCTGTCGTCCCCTTCTCCTCCTGCCCCCAATCCCTCCCAGCATCAGAGTCTTTTCCAATGAGTCAACTCTTCGCATGAGGTGGCCAAAGTCCTGGAGTTTCAGCTTTAGCATCATTCCTTCCAAAGAAATCCCAGGGTTGATCTCCTTCAGAATGGACTGGTTGGATCTCCTTGCAGTCCAAGGGACTCTCAAGAGTCTTCTCCAACACCACAGTTCAAAA
>SJYX01017801.1:70972-216904 GCA_006410675.1 Oreotragus oreotragus
AACTTAGGGAGATGGTGAGGGACAGGGAAGCCTGGCGTGCTGCAGTCCATGATACCTCAAAGGGTTGCTACAGTCCATGGACTCACAAAGAGGTGGACACAACTGAGTGACTGAACAACAAGATATGTGTGTGTGTATGTGTGCATGCACACATGCATGTGCAAGCATGTGTGCTTAGTAGCTCAGTCATGTCTGACTCTTTGCAACCCCATAGACTATAGCCCACCAGGTTCCTCTGTCCATAGGGATTCCCCAGGCAAGAATACTGGAGTGAGTAACCTATCCCTTCTCCAGGGATCTTCCCAACCCAGGGATCAAACCGGTGTCTCCTGCATTACAGGCAGATTCTTTACCAGCTAAGCTACCAAGGAAGCCTATAGTCAATATTATAAGCAAAGCCTTGAAAATCAGGGCCAAACTGGGACTGAAAACAGACTCACTGAGGATTTGGGACCTGTTCCTTATAGAAGGCTGCCCCCCTTACCTACCTCCCATCTCCAAAGCCTGGGCTTGAGTTTATGTGACCTCTGAGTCCTGGGCAGAGCTCCGGGGCATCCAGAGGAACCAGATACCATGGCTTGTAGCCCTTCCCCACATCACCTTCTCCTTTTATCCCCCAGCATTTCCTCTGCACATTTTTTGGCAAATGTCTAATGACCATATCTAGGAGACCCGGATGGGTTAAGTTAACCACAGTGATTTGTCATACATTACAGAGCAGCTGATACCCTTGAGACCAGCTGAACCATGAGATCAGTTAGAAACAATGCTGTTTGTGCCCTGCGTGTGGACGTTGTGTGGTTGTGGTTACTGTGTGTTGAGGGTTCACGGAGAAGAGCTCTCTCTGTCCTTGTAGGGAAGGATGCCAGAAAGGCCAGCTGTCCTTCGGTAACTCTGCTTCTGCCATTTCCTCTCCAAAAACTGGCAGTCTATGATTGCAATATTAGCATCCCATCCTTCTACCCAAAGCCCAGTGCAGCCTGACATTGGCCCTTTGGGGTTCAAGAGAGGTAGGTCACAAGCAGGGACTGCTTCCATTTCCTGGAGCCACTTGTATCTGCTAGAAGGACTCAGAGTTTTGGCAAGGACCCACTTCTCACAAAACTTTCTTACAACCCTGGCGTCCCCTTAGGTGCCATGGTGGCACCCTGCAGCAGAGAGGAGCCAGGCCCCCATTCCGTTCCCCTTTCTAGATCAGTGGAGTTACATGTAACAACAACAAAATTAAATATAGTTTATTATCCCACATAATATGGAATACTGAAGCAGGCACATTCTGGGCTGGTTAATCTGGAAACCCAACAGAACCATCCAGCACCCAGTTCCTTCCTTTTTTGACTTTGCCAAGCCTGGCATTAATCTCATCCTCCAGCTTGTCCCCTCTTAGTCACAAGATAGCTGCATTAGCGCCAGTAACATATGTTCACCAGATGCGATGATCACCAGAGGCAATGGAAGAGCGAGTTCTTTCTTGTCCCAACTTTTAAAAAATTTACTACTCAAATTTTCAAACACAAGCCAAAGAAGATAAAATCGTGTGAAGATCCCCACCCTATTACCTATAACCCAGCTTCAATCATTATCAGCACATAGATGGTCTTGTTTTCTTTACTCCCTCCCTTCCACACCCTAGAAGGTGGTTGGAACTCAGGCATAATCTCCCATTTAGTATCAGTAGTTAATGTGATAAGACTCTCTCTTCTTTTCTTCCAAGGAGCAAGCATCTTTTAATTTCATGGCTGCAGTCACCATCTGCAGTGATTTTGGAGCCCAAGAAAATAAAGTCTGACACTGTTTCCACTTTTTCCCCATCTTGGAAAAAAAGCTATGACAAACCTAGACAGCATATTAAAAAGCAGAGACATCACTTTGCCAACAAAGGTCCATGTAGTCAAAGCTATGATCTTCCCAGTAGTCATGCATGGATGTGAGAGTTGGACCGTAAAGAAGGCTGAGTGCCGAAGAAACGATACTTTCAAATCGTGGTTCTGGAGAAGACTCTTGGGAGTCCCTTGGACAGCAAGGAGATCAAACCAGTCAATCCTAAAGGAAATCAATCCTCAATATTCACTGGAAGGACTGCTGCTAAAGCTCCAATTCTTTGGCCACCTTATACAAAGAGCCGCCGGCTCGTTGGAAAAGACCCTGGTGCTGGGAAAGGTTGAGGGCAAGAAGAGAAAGGGGCGACAGAGGATGAGATGGTTGGATGGCATCACTGACTCAATGGACATAAGTTTGAGCAAACCCCAGGAGACAGTAAAGCACAGGGAAGCCTGGCGTACTGCAGTTCATGGGGTCTTAGAGAGTCGGACACGACTTAGTGACTGAACAACTCTCTTCTTTAAAAACAAAAACAAAACAACGTCAACAACAAAAACCATGTCTCTGTCACACCTAACAAAATCAACCACAATTCCTTAAAATCATCCTATATCCAGTCATTGTGCAAATTTCCCCAACTGTCACAGAATTCTTGTTTTGTTTAGTTTTAAGACTTGGTTTGTTCAAATCAGGGTCCAGACAAAGTCCACACAAGGCATTTGGCTGAAAGACTCTCACAGAAGAGTCTTTTCATCTCAACCAGGGGCAGGCAAACTGCACCTGAGGCCAAATCCCTACCACTGCCTGTTTTGTAAACACTCCCAGCCACCTCCTCTTGTTTACATGTTCTTGGGATCATGTCAAGCTACAAAAGTGGAGGGGACTGGTTTCTCCAGAGCCGGCATGACCCACAAAGACTAAAATATTTATTACTTGGTCTTTCCAGAGAAGTTTTGCAGATCCCTTATCTAAACAATTTCCTTCTCCTTTTATCCTCTCCATTTATTCAATTGAAGAAACCAGCACATTTGTCCTGCAGAATTCTGCATTTTCTTGTGTCCCTTTTGAAGAACAAGGTAATGGCTTCCAGAGGCTCCTTTGGCCTCAGGGTCCAGAATTTCCCTAAGCCTGTTCTTCAGCCAGTCCCCAACAAGGGCCAAGGCCCTCCTTGGAAGACACAGCTGCTCTGAGGAAGATGGACAAATCAGGTTTCTATGAGAAGGAGGGAGGGGAGTCAATGGTTACTAAGGAGGGAACTCAGGATGATTCCAACCTTCCAAAATGGGCCAGCTGAGCAAAGTGCCACAGTGGTCCCATCTCCCTCTGTGGCTCAGGGCAACCTCCCTCACTCCCAGGACATGGATTCTTGCTGCTGCAGCTTCCAACTCGTGGCCAGCATCTAACCTCCCCCTGCCATGCCCACATCCCAGCTCTGTGCTGGGCACCGGGTATCCAGAAGTGACCATGGCAAACCAGTCTGGGTGTTTTGTGCTCACCGTTGAGTGAGGGTCAGACAGACAAGGGGTGAGCCCAGGGTGACCTGAGCAGTCCAGGTCGGGGGCGGGGGTGACCTACTCAGAGGGGCGTGGACACGAATGCTTGAGGGCACACAGCGGGGACTCCAAACCCACAGGTGAGCCTTTAGAAGACGCTTCCAGGAGGAAGTGCCTGTGGCTGGTGGAGAGAGGTGAGTGGATCTGACCTCGAGGGGCCTGAAAGGTCATGTTCAGGGATCTGGCCTATCCGAGGGCTCTCAGCAGCCACTAGAAAGCTTCTATGAGTGGACAGGGGGCAGTGTTAGGATTTAGAAAGCTAGTGAGACTTAAAAACTGCTCTCAAATTCCTCGTTCACACTGTGGCACTGAGTACTTGAGGGTTTAGAGCCCAAAGGGATGAAAACGTTAAGATATAGTAGAAGGGGGTGCTTATCTCTTTCTGAAATATAGCAGATACACATATATTAAGGTATAGATCTTTAAGTATAGTTTATATTTTAATATATAATTTATATAATATAGACTATAAAATGGGAGATGGTGAAGGACAGGGAAGCCTGGTGAGCTGCAGTCCATGGGATCGCAAAGAATTGGACACAACTGAGTGACTGAACAACAATAAATACTATATATCTTATATGAATATAAATTTATGATATCATTAGCTATGATATTAAATACATAGCTTATATTTAATATATAATTTAATAACTGTGTTATATAATTATATATCAATATAAACTACAACATAAAGATATACACTTTGGTTCGTATATTTGATACATTTCAGAAAGAGAATACGACGCAGTTTTTATATGTTATCAAAACAGTGGAACAGGACTTCCCTGGTGGCTCAGATGGTAAAGCGTCTGTCTACAATGCAGGAGACCCGGGTTTGAGCCCTGGGCTGGGAAGATCCCCTGGAGAAGGAAATGGCAACCCACTCCAGTACTATTGCCTGGGAAATCCCATGGACAGAGGAGCCTGTTAGGCTACAGTCTGTGGGGTCGCAAAGAGTCAGACACAGTTGAGCGACTCCACTTTCACTTTAAAACAGTGGAACAGCAGTCTGATGGTAAAATTGAGTCTCTGAAACACAATTTAGGCAGTGGTGATTTCCCTCTCTTTACCCAAGGCCAACTTTGCTCCAGTAGGTTACCCTGGGCTGTAGCACTTTTGAGTTTCAGTTTTCTAAACCTGGACAATGAGACTACAAAAGTCTATCTCCCATAAGAATGGACACACACCACACCAGTCATGTCTGAAAGCTCTTTAAGAACAAGGAGAGCGAAAGCATAATGTTATTGGCACTTCTGCTTCCTTCTTAGGCCCTAAAACTGAGAGCCCTGAGTGACTGAGAAGGCCTCACTCCCTGCACCACTCAAAGGGCAGAGCAGCTGGAGGTGCATCTATGCTCTTTCATTTCCAGGATCACCTGCCCCCTTTCAAACTGAGAGCAACTCAGGTGCTCACGCTCAGCCTGCGAAATTCTTGCCTCCGAGGGCACAGAGCTTTCCCAAGCCCTAGCTTCAAGCCATCATGAGTTGAAAACTGTCATCATGCGCCCTCCAAAAGAGGGAGAGGCTGTCACCCACCATCTAGCCATAGAGAAGCCCGCAGACATTTACTGAGCACCAACTCAGCACCAGAAAATTGAGGGCAAGAGCAGAAGGGGGCAACAGAGGATGAGAAGGTTGGATAGCATCATCGACTCAATGAATGAGAGTTTGAACGAACTCCAGGAGATGGTGGACAGGGACGCCTGGTGTGCTGCAGTTTATGGGGTCGCAAAAAGCCGGACGTGACCGAATGACTGAAAAACACCTCTGTACAAGGGGCCGTGGAAAGCACTGCCCAGACCCCGGTAAACATCAGCCCGTCCAGTTCTGCTCTACAAACTTTGAACTAAACTCAGATGACCTGAGCTTATACTCGCTCATGATTCAAGTCAGGAAGATGATGTTTTGTACAAAGCCTAGCATTTGCTCAGCAAGAGGAAATACTTGGCAAGAAAGTTAGGAGCCCAGATTCAGAACACAGCTGCTGATTGGCTGGGTGGCTCTGAGCAGTTCCTGAACCTTCTGCACCGGGAGTGGGGGGATGAGGTCGTCTTTGTGGTGCCTCTGAGCCCCGACTGTCCATGATTCAGTCCGTAGGCCTTTGCATGGGCCGTTTCCTCAGCCGGGGGCGGGACCTTTGGCCCATGCTTCCATCCCTCAGGCCAAGACTCTTCCTTCAAATCCTGTATCAGCAGTCACCTCCTCCATGAAATGCTCCCAGACACAAAACTACTCCCACTCTCCTAGCTAACGAAACATCCAATCACTCCCTCTTCTGCTCCACATTTTATCTTGGAAAGTCCGTATGCTGAAAGCACTTATCAGTTTAATAACTATGAACTAAAGGTCTCATCCCACCTTTACTTACTACCTAGCACATAGTCTGAAACATGGTAAATGCTTTGTAAATGTCTGACGAATCAATGAATGAATGCATCGATTAGTCATTAGCACTTTCTGAAGTCTGCTAGGGTGTTAGGATATCCCTGTCGTGGTCTGGAAAAAGACGCATATTTCTTATTGAATCATTTCTTATCAACTTCTTAAGGATGGCGCCATCCTTGGCTCAGGTTTTGTCTCACCAGGGCTTGGCACCCAGTAGATGCTCAATGGATGTGTGTTTCATGGACCAGCATCAAGGTCCCCTCCCCTTGGCCCTCCACACTGGGTGAGCTTCACTCTGCATGGGGCTCAGTGATTTCTCTAAGAGTATGAACTCGTTGCCATGAAGGGCACGTGGATTCATATTAGATTAGGATAGAAAAGATCTACACTGGCACCAGTGCGGGGAGCTGCAGGCCAAGCTCCCGTTGGCAGGGTGGATAACTGCAGAGGAAAACGCACCAGCTTCTACAGTGTGTCCAAAAGGAACATGACCACCATCGTTTATGGACCTGGGCGTAAGTAAAAAGTCCCCAGTGAGACAGCCTCTCCTATCTCCCGTTACTAAATAATAATGATAATGATACATTGGTGGCCCAAATTGTGGGTACCACCGGCTGCTGTTAAGGGCAGGGCTAGGTCAGCTCCGTCTTCAGGCAGGGGGATGTTGGGGGTGGGGGTGGAGTGGTGGCTGCATAGTCTAAGTGTGACCCAGCCGGGGATAACATCGCCTTCCCATAGGACCCAATGTCAGGTTAAAATTTATTTTACTATCCTGATTCATGTAATCCCCATTGGGCAGGGACTGTCCCACTTTCAGATGAGACTTAAGTTGAGGTCCAGAGAAGTTAATAACCAGCCGAAGTAAGCAACAGCGCTGGGACCTGGATTCAGCTCTTCAGGCTCCAAAATCCACCCTCTCCAAGCTCCTGGGGGGTCACCATTTCTCACCAAATCGTTAGGGTCACAGTGGCTCCTCCTTGCGCCTGGCTTCCTATGGTGCCCAGAGCAGGGCTGGACCCACAGCCAGCTCTCAGTGGCTGTGGCTCTGCAGGTCACTGATTAAGTTCGATGCCTGGTTGAGTTCTGTGTGTTGATTGAGCTCTCAGTGGCTTAAGCAACCCCATCTAGAAGTTGAGAAAGGCTGTCAGCCTCCAGGGACACTCAGGCCTTGGGAGCTGAGTGAGGCGGGATACACATCATCTCACAGCTGATGGCCACAGCCCCAGTGGTCACCATGAGTCACCCCAACGCCACTGGCACGTCTGTCTTTTTATAACTCCTAGCAGCTGAGGCCAGTGAGCCCCTCAGCCAGCCGTGCACATTTACACTCTGCAAGCCTCCAGGATATGTTTTTTGGCAAGGCCTCCAGATCAATTAGCCAAGTCAGCCTGGGAAAGTGGGAGGCTAGTAGGGGTGGGAACCGGGTCAGAAATCCCTCCCAGGGCCCCTGACTCAGTCACCACATGGTTACTTAGGGTCAGTGGAGCTGTGCCTGGGGCGGAAGGGTAGAGACACAGAGACAAGGTCATGGAGAGAGCAAAGCACAGGAAAAACTGAGGTACGGAGGGAAAACCCAGATCCAGAATAGGCTAAAAGTGGACCCTAGATTGTACAGGCCAAACTGCAAAAGCAGGGCTCCCGAGCCATGCGCTTCCCTGAGTCCGCTCCAGCTGGCCCAGAGGACGCTTCTCCCACTCGGAAGTGACTGACCTCCACCGAGAGGTCAGCATATGTCCACACATCCTTGTAGCCCCGTGGTCCAGAGAGCAGCTGAGAAATGAGCCCTCTCTGGAGGCAGCCACACCCTAACGGCCTCACAGAGAGGAGAGCCCTCCCTCTGTCCCGAGGGAGTGGCTTTTGGAAGGTGCACTGCAGTCATAGGGCAAATGGCCCAGGAAGCAGGTGGACTGAGCCATCACCGCAAGAGATGCCCACAGCTGCAGCCCATCCCACACTCTGGGTCTGCAGCAGCGCTGCAGTGGCCTGAGCTCAGACGGGATCCAGCCAGCACTGTCTGCCAGCCTCCAGGACTTCTGGCCTCCTTTCCTCCTGGCTGCAGGAGTGTGAACAACAGCCAAAGTGACAGGCAGAGAGCACACTTCCCTCCTCCCTCGAGCCCTGTGGCCTCGTTAACAGGGAGGACAGTGAAGGACCGTCGCTCCCCAACCAGCTGCCGACACTGGCAGAGCCTCAGCTACCACATCCACGGGGTACATCCCCATCTCTGCCTCCATCAGGCGCTTAGCGTTTCCTCTTTGAGAAAGACATGTCTCCATCTTTACTCATCCTCATCACCAAACCTGTGAAGAGCTATGAAGGGTCTGAGATGTCACCCTTCTTGGAGGCTAGTCCCCAGTTTCTTGGCATGCTAAGTCACTTCAGTCATGTCCAGCTCTTTGTGACCCCATGGACCATAGCCCGCCAGGCTCCTCTGTCCATGGATTCTCCAGGCAAGAATACTGGCCTGGGTTCCATGCCCTCCTCCAGGGCATCTTCCAGACCAAGGGATCAAACCCACATCTCTTATGTCTCCTGCATAGGCAGGCGGCTTCTTTACCACTAGCACCACCTGGGAAGCCCCTAAACTCCTGGATTGAAGAACAAGAACCTGGTTGCTCATGGCATGAGCTTCATGTCCCCTCATCCCCAAGCCCCACCAGTCTGGAGACAGGCCTAGGTGGATACTGCGCCCACAGAGGATTGTTCACAAATGAGGAACCCTGAGTTTAGGAAATTCCAATCTTACAATAAGGGGCTACTAAAAAGTCTGCCTCATCATTGCTCTGGGGGCAGAGCGGCACAGCAGACAAATATGCCCTCTGCCCTGGGAAGAGATAATATCTTCATCTTGTTATACAAAAATCCTCAAAGATAGTAGTATACAGACACTCAGGGCTTCCCAGGTGGCGCAAGTGGTAAAGAACCCACCTGCCAATGCAGGAACCTTGAGAGACATGGGTTTGATCCCTGGGTCAGGAAGATCCCCTGGAAGAGGACATGGAACCCACTCCAGTATCCTTGCCTGGAGAATCCCATGGACAGAGGGGCCTGTCGAGCTACAGTCCATAGCATCACAAAGAGTCAGACACGACCAAAGCGACTTCACACATACACATGTACAGAGATCCACAGACATCTCCCTAAAGATACTCTGGGGGCTATATAAGACTATAAGCTAAGCGAGAGAGCCTACCTGCCTCATAAGTACAAGGGCAAGCCATGAGCCACATCCTTTTCTTCCCTTGGCTGAGCTCCACCTTGGACAAGAGCATCTGGAGGCAGAATCCAAGACACTCCAGGTGACAGCTGGTGGTAGAGCCAGGTGACTGCAGTCTAGGAGAGGGAAGGAGCCTAGGGACGGAGTGGGCACTTCTTGGACCACATCAAGCTGATAACGGAGCCCCCTGGAGTGCAGCCCCTGACTCAGATATGACAGCCAACAGAGGACTCTTACACTGGGACTTCTTTCCTACTTGATTCGCATTACTTCCCCGGCCCTAGCAAGAGAGAAAGCCCCAAAGGAACCCAGATCTCATCCAGCTGGTAGGAACCTGAAGCCTCCACACATTTAGCCCAGAGGTTAAAGCTTTGGGCTCTGGAACCAAACAGGCCCAGGTTTAAGCCCAGGACCACTAACCAACCACCCAAGTGACCTAGCACAGGTCACTTCCCCTCTGAAGTGTCTCACTTCCCCCATCTGTAAAATGAAAAGTAAAAAGGTACTTATCATGAGGGATCGTATAAAGATTAATCCGATAACCCACAGGAGATGCTAAGCTGTCACACAGTAGCAGTGCTGCCAGTGATGACTGCTACTATGCCAACAATGTCTGTGGTGGGAAAACTGAAGGCAGAACGTGGAGGTGAACTGACCAAAGTCACACCTCAGGAGGACATACGTCTAAGATTCCAACCTGGGTTCCCCCTCATCCTGCCCAGGGCACCTGCACTAACTGGAGGCGCCTTACCAACCACCCCCGCCTCCTTCTCTCCATCTTCTCTCCAACCTCAGCAGCCTGGTACTCCCAACTCAGGGAGCAGATGCTGCGGCAGGGCGGTTCTATGGACTCTTACTGGTTTGTCCCTGTCAGACGCAGGACCCAGAATGGCTTAAGGAAAATAAGCAATGCTGGCTCACCACTTACCAGCTCTGTGACTTGGGGGATATCTCCTGAACAATCACCCTAGCATATCTCAGCTTTCTCATCTGTAAAGTGGGAAAATCACAGAGCTGGTTTGTTGGACCGCCACTGTACACAAAGTACTTAGCAGAGTGCCCGGCACATCATAAGGACTTGATAAATGTCTGCGGTTATTCTGACTGCATTTAGTATTCTTGCTCTAAATGAGAGTGACAAAATACTCAGATATGTGGGTCTGGGGCCTTTGGTATAGTCTGTGCTCTGTAAATGAAAAATTGAGAAACCAAATAAAATCTAGCATGGATGTGAAAGCCCCTTTAAATTGTACTAAGCTGCACAGGTGAGAGAGGCAATGACTAAGTGGCCCACAAATATGCTTCCATAAGAAAGGCCTGGAAGCAGAGCAAGTGAACAGAGCTGCAGCTGGGTACGGACATGGTGACCACAGGCTGGGCTGAGTTTTCTAAGCTCTCCCCACGGAAATGAGGACAGGGGTGAAGATAACCAGAATGCCAGCAGCCACTCATCAGAGGTCCCCACGAGGTCCTTCCACATCCACAATGATCCAGTGTGATTTGCTGGGCAAGTGTTTATCATTGCTCCTGTTTACAGACATGAGAACAGAGGCTCTGGCCCACAGTCACAGAGCCAGACTGGAACCCATTCAGCACGATGTAGTGACCACAGCGGGGCCAGAGCCACGTGGGTCTAGAGGGCCTTTGCCCTATTTCTCACAGATCAAATGTTGGCTGAATGGGTGACAAGGGTGAGCAACTCCTCCTGGTTTGCCCAGGACTTTCCCAGTCACAGAATCAAAGACCCTGTTGGGCAAACTGGGATGGTTGGTCATGAAATTGAGCAGGACCAGTGGTGCCTTCCCAAGACAAACCTCCCCTGTCCCCTGCATCTTGCTTATAGAAAGGCATTCCCCAAGTTCCAGAGAACAAATGTAATGAGTTAATAATTAGAGGAGCACAAAGAAAAGCCGTCAAACAAAGCAAAATAATAACAGCTTAGCCATAAAACAAAGTCAAGGACACTTTGTTCCTCCTCGAGGGCTATAGATAACATCCTAACACATATCCTTGAGTTGTTTTGCAGAACCTAAGACTCACCCCCACCCCTTCACCAGGCAGAGGAAGTTAACTGCATGATGACCACCAGAACGCAGACCCAAGACTGGTTGAAACTAGAAAATTGATGATTGAGATTCCTGAAATAACAGCATCACCTCTCCACCAATCAATCAGAAGAACGTCCGCAAGCTGATCCACATACCCCGCGACCCTCAGCCCTAGTGTGCCTGTGGAAACCCTGGCTTGAAAGCCATCAGGCAGTTTGGCTGTTTTGTGCGTGAGCTGACCCTTCTCCTTGCTTGGCACCCTGCAACTCAGGCTGTATTTTCCTTCATTGCAACCTAACGTCAGCTGACTGGCTTCACTGCTTGTCGGACGAGCAGACTCAAGCTCAGTTCAGCAACAGTGACCAAGACCCACTGGCTTCAGAATGGGCCCTATTTCCTTCCAGAGGGCCCCTGAGAACACTCAGCAGAGCCACGCTCATCTCCTGCTTCACACCCGACACTCCGCTCTGCTGTTGCCAAGGAGACCTACCCATGCTGGAGGTGGAGGTGCTAGAAAGAAGGCAGGTGTGACTGAGTCAGTGGTGCGTGGAGAGGCTGAGGAGGGAGGGAGGGAGGCGAGAAGCTGCAGAGACCTGCTCTTATATTTCCTTCTCGGGCTCAGCTCCCGTGAGCCAGTGCCCTGACTCCACAGCTCTTTCAGGCACCCACCTCCTGCTGTGACCCCTGGGCCCAGCTTGTGGCTGGTGGGGGAACACATGGATGTGAGCAGCCTCTGACACTTGGGCTCCTTCCTGGAGGACATGTAGCACTTCTTGTGGCCCAGTGGCACTTGCACTTTCTGGTCTGATGTCCTGCAGCAAGCTACCCTGCAACACCTGCATTAGGCCCTCACCCACTGGCCCACCTAGGGCTCCAGCTCCCAGCATTACCTGGCCAGGGCCAAAACCAGCTCTCCCACTTTCCCAAGAAAGTGACCCAGGGTTTGTCTGATGTTCCAGGACCAATACAGCGTCTGCACACACTCGGTGGAGTGCCCCTTCTTGCAGAGCTGAGGCCTGCTGGGCAGGGGAACGGGCAAGGAGAATGTAATGCTGGGAAGGAAGGAGTAGCCATGTTCTGTCTACAATGAGAAGCATAGAGACAGAGGCGGATGAGCAGAGGCCATTTGGGAGGTTTCAAAGGAGCCTTCCTGGGATACGATTGACCCCGCAGTGCTAGCTTACTAAGAGGGGAGTCAGTGATGTGGTTGGAGATAGAGATGGAGAATTCTGCTGAGAGAGCATTTACTATGTTGTTTGAATAATTTTTCTATACTTTCTAAACTTTTAACATGAGTAAGTATTGCTTTTATAGTCAGAGGGAAACATTAAACAAAATCAAAGCTATGAGCTCATCCATACCCAGTGCCTCTTGCACAAAGTTTTTTCTGGCTCCATGAGGGACAGTGGAAGAACCCCAGTGGCCTCTGCCAGTGTGTGTGCCATGGCTTGGTGCCCACCAACCAGGACTGCTGTCCCCAGCAGAGGGGCTGAACTGGTTGGAGGTCATGAACTTCCTGATGACAGGTCTGCAGGGAGACTGGTTCAGTGCCACAGATGCCCAACTGAAGGTCTTCTTCAGCGGCCAGGAGCAGAGAACCATCACAGTGTGAAGCGATAACAACCCCAGGTGGATAACATGGCTTGGCTTTGAGGACATGCTCCTGGCCACAGGGTGGAGGGAACCGAGGGGGCAGGACTCTGGCCGGGACAATGCCTGCGTTGGCTCTTGTGACCCCAAACTTACTGCCCAGAAGTCAGGCTCAAAGACTCCTGTTCCCTCAGTGAAGGGTCTCTGGAGTTCGTACATGAAGTTCCTGGTGCCCCACCCCTGAGAGTAGTGGGTGCCTGCACTCCAGACCTCAGGAAGTCTAGGGGGAGCTCCCAGGAACCATGGTGGGGTTTATGGGGAGGGTTCATCCCACGCAACCCAAAGGCTGGGCCTGCTGCCTTCCCCAAGAGCAACCAAGGATGCCTGGTTCCCAGGAAGCTCCACGGATGTCCTCTGTCCAGAAAAGAGAAGGCTAGGAGGTGGCTGACGGGGCAGATCAAGAGCTGCTGGGAGGGGGTGGGATGGGGGTATGACCTCCCTTGCTTTTTATTTTACCAGGTGCTCTGTGAAGGTGCCCTGGCTGTACAATGAATTCGTGTATCATTATACAACCCTTAGCTGGCCCCTCCAATGCTCTGCCAGGTCCTGAGATCCATGCTGCTGGGCTCTGAGAATGAGGACAGCCTGCTGTTAAGTACATGGGCCCTGTAATGCGGGCTCTGGGTGGCTCTCGGGCCCTACCTGTCCTGCCAAGAGCCCCTTGCTGCACAGGGAGTGAAGGGGCTACAATGAACTTGACTTTGCTCTAGTCCCAAATCTCCTCAGACCACTCAAACAAGGGGCCTTGTTTCCATCCTCCTCATCCTGGAATGGGAACCAAACAGGGCTGTCCTAGCCTCCTCCTCACCCCACTCAGTGCTAATCACCTGCCCCAGGTGGCCAATTCATAGAAAAGTTTCAGATACCTCTGAAATCAGTAGAAGCTGCTCTGAGATTCCAAGGAACAACAAACATGCCTGTCATGAGTGTATTTCTTTTGATGGAAATTCTTTTCAAGAAGAAGAAAGAGATGTACCAGTCACTGGGCTGCTGATGCTCAACAAAACCATTTTATAGTTCTCCAGAGGGCCTTATGCTGCAGCAAAGACCACTTTCAAACCGACCCTGGGTCTGAAGCCTGTGGATTCTGCTGGCCACCTCTGTGGAGGCTCCTGACTTCCTGTCCCTCAGATGTCCTCTGCTTGCTGCCATGCCGTGTGTTGCCCGCCCTGGGTGGGACTGGAGACAATCACACTTCCCACCCCACCCCCAGGGGCCAGGCTCTGAAGCCTCTTGTGGGTCTCAGTCACAGGAAGACAACTCTGTCCCTCACTGCACACCTCAGACCTGGCCAGACGTAAGCCTGATCCGAAGGCCCCTCCGAATCTGATCCATTCTCTTCCTCTTTTCCAAAGGCTCATTTTAAAGTGGATTCTCTTTTTAACCAAAGCTCCATCTTTAAGCTAAACATAAATTCAATCTTTTAGTTCTTTCCCAAACCAGATGAAGAACAAAACAGTAAAAGATCTGCCAGTCAGAATGGCCATCATCAAAAAGTCTAGAAATAATAAGTACTAGAGAGGATGTGGAGAAAAGGGAACCCTCCTATGCTGTTGGTGGGAATGTAAATTGGTGCAGTCACTATGGAAAACAGCATGGAGGTTCCCTTAAAAACTAAAACTAGAGTTAGCATATGATCCTGCAATCCCACTCCTGGGTATATATCTGGAAAATATGGAAACTCTAATTCAAAAAGAAAAAGTACCCCAGGGTTCACTGCAGCACTATTTTATAATAGCCAAGATGCGGAAGCAATGTAAATGTCCATCAGGAGAGGAGTGGATAAAGAAATGTGGTAAATATTAATATATACAATGGAATATTACTCACCCATAAAAAAATAATCTAATAATGCCATTCACAGCAACGTGGATAGACTTACGGATGATCCAACTAAGAGAAAGAAAAACATGATACCACTTATATGTGGACTCTAAAAAAAAATACTAGTGAACTTATTTACAAAACAGAAAAGAACTCACAAACACAGAAAGCAAACTTATGGTTACCAAAGGGGAGAGGGGCAGTGGGGAGATAAATTCGGAGTCTGGGACTAACATATACACACTGCTATCTATAAAACAGATGAACAACAAGGACCTCCTCTATTGTACAGGGATCTAAGTTCAATATCTCATAATGTAAAGGAATCTGAAATAGATATACATGTAAGTATGTTTCTCCTGTGGTCATATATGGCTGTGAGAGTTGGACTGTGAAGAAGGCTGAGCACCAAAGAATCGATACTTTTGAACTGTGGTGTTGGAGAAGACTCTTAAGAGTCCCTTGGACTGCAAGGAGATCCAACCAGTCCATTCTGAAGGAGACCAGCCCTGGGATTTCTTTGGAAGGAATGATGCTAAAGCTGAAACTCCAGTACTTTGGCCACCTCATGCGAAGAGTTGACTCATTGGAAAAGACTCTGATGCTGGGAGGGATTGGGGGCAGGAGGAGAAGGGGACGACAGAGGATGCGATGGCTGGATGGCATCACTGACTCGATGGGTGTGAGTCTGAGTGAATTCCGGGAGTTGGTGATGGACAGGGATGCCTGGCGTGCTGTGATTCATGGGGTCACAAACAGTCGGACATGACTGAGCGACTGAACTGAACTGATACTTCAATAAAACAAAAATAACCAATAAACAATCAGTAAAACCAAAAGCTTTTTTTCTTCAAAAATGACCAATAAAACAAGACAACACTTTGACAAGTCTCACTAGGAATAAGAAGAGATTTGATATTATAAGAGATTACTAAGTACAATATCATACTAATAAACTTAAAACTAGATGAAATGGATCATTTCTTAAGAAACCAGAAATTTAAAAACTGACACAAGAATAAATAGAAAACATGAATGAATAAATAACACAAGTATATAGTCAATGATCAACTTTTAACCCAAAAGGCATTTGGTCCAACGGTTTTGAAGAGTTCCTTCAATGTGGAAAATTTGTTTTCATTTTCTTAAGACAAATATCCCAAAGTGGAATTGCTAGATTGTATCAGAGTTCTATTCTGAAGTTTTAAAATAATCCTCATACTGTCTTCCATGGTGACTGCACCATTTTACATCTCCAGCAACACTGCACAGGAGCTCCCTTTTGTCCACATCCTCGCCAATGCTTCTTGTTTCTTGTCTTTTTGTAGAACAGTCGTTCTGACAGGTGTGAGGTGCTATTTCATTGCGGTTTTGACTTTATTTATTCCTCAGTGTTTTTTGAATGCAACTGCAAATAGGACTGTTTTCTTAATTTCTCTTATAGCTTGTTGTTAGTGTATAAAAATGACAGATTTTGGATACTGATTTTGTATCCTGCAACTTTACTGAATGTGTTTATTAGTTCTCACAGGTCGTTTCTTTCGGTGGCGTCTTTAGGGTTTTCTATATATAAACTCACGTCATCTGCAAATAATAATTTTACCTCCTCCTTTCTGAGTTGAATGCCTTTTTCCTGCCTAATTGCTCTGGCTAGGATTTTCATTAACAGTAAAAGTGGACAGGGTGAACAAAATAAAAGTGGAGAAAACTGAATACTATAGAGTAAAAGTGGAGAGAGTGAACATTCTTGTATTGCTCCTCATCTTAAAGGAAAAGCTTTTAGCTTTTTCCACTGAGTATGATATTAGCTGTGGGCTTGTCATATCGCCTTTATTATGCTGATAGAGAGCTGGACTATAAAGAAAGCTGAGCACCAAAGAATTGATGCTTTTGAACTGTGATGTTGGAGAAGACTCTTGAGAGTCCCTTGGACTGCAAGGAGATCCAACTGGTCCATCCTAAGGGAGATGAGTCCTGGGTGTTCACTGGAAGGACTGATGTTGAAGCTGAAACGCCAATACTTTGGCAACATGACGCAAAGAGCTGACTCATTTGAAAAGACCCTGATACTGGGAAAGATTGAAGGCAGGAGGAGAAGGGGACGACAGAGGATGAGATGGTTGGATGGCATCACCGACTCAATGGACGTGAGTTTGAATAAACTCCGGCAGTTGATGATGAACAGGGAGGCCTGGCGTGCTGTGGTTCACAGGGTCACAAAGAGTCAGACACGACTGAGTGACTGAACTGAACTGATACCACTTTGCTGAGAGAGTTTTGTTTGTTTTTTTTTTTTTATCATAAATGGGTGTTAAATTTTGTCAAATGTTCTGTCTGCATCTATTGAGAAGATAATATAATTTTTATCTTTTATTTTGTTAATGTGATGTGTCATATTAATTGAACCATCTTTGCATCCCTTGGTTAAACCCCACTTGTTCTTGGTGTATGATCCTTTGAACGTATTGTCGAATTTGGTTTGTAAATATTTTGTTAAGAATTTTTGCATCTATGCTCAGAGGGACACTGGCCTATAATTTTCTTCTTATTCTTGTGTGGTTTTGGTATCAAGATGCTGTCAGCCTTGTGAAATGAGTTTGGAAGCAATTTCTCCTCAAGTTTTTGGAAGAGTTTGAAAGAACAGGTATTAAATGTTTTGGTAGAATTTACCAGTGAAGCTCTCTGCTCCTGGACTTTGTTTAGAGTTTTTTGATTACTGATTCAATCTCCTTACCAGTAATTGGTATATTCATGTTTTTTATTTCTTCATGACTCAGTCTTAAAAGATGCTATGTATCTAGGAATTCATCCATTTCTCTAGGTTGTCCAATTTGTTGACACAAATTAGTGGTTCATAGTAGTCTCATAATCCTTTGTATCTCTGAAATGTTGGTTTTACGTTCTCTTCTTTCATTTCTAATTTTATTTATTTGAACCCCGTCTCTGTTTTTCCTAGTGAGTTTAGCTAAAGATTTATCAATTATATCTTTTCAAAGAACAAGTTCTGAGTCTCATTAATCTCTTCTATTGTATTTTTAGCCTCTATTTCATTGATTTCCACTTTGATCTTTCCTCCCTTCTACTAATTTTGATTTCATGTGTTGTTCTTATTTGTCTTCTTTAGGTATAAATTTAACTGTTTATTTAAGATTTTTCTTTTTCCATGAGGTAGGCATTTATCATTATAGACTTCCTGCTTAGAACTATTTTCCTCTTAGAACAATGTTTGCTGCATCCCGTAGATTTGGGTATATTTCTTTTGGTTTCCATATGCATGAAACATCTTTTACCATCCCTGCACTGTATATGAGTCTTTTATTAGCAACAAATATGTGGGCCTTATTTTTGTACTCATGTCTATTAAGTCTCCTTCACTGGCAGGCAGGTTCTTCACCGGTAGCGCTACCTGGGAAACCGTTGTGTGTGTCTGTGTGTGTCTGTGTGTGTCTGTGTATGTACTATGTCACTTCAGTTGTGTCCGACTCTATGCAACCCTATGGACTGCAGCCTGCCAGGATCCTTTGTCCACAGGATTCTCCAGGCGAGAATAATAGAATGAGTTGCCATGCCCTCCTCCAGGGAATCTTCCCAACCCAGGGATTGAACCTGTATCTCTCATGTCTAACCTACATTGTTTACCACTANTGTGTGTGTCTGTGTGTGTCTGTGTGTGTCAGTGTATGCACTATGTCACTTCAGTTGTGTCCGACTCTATGCAACCCTATGGACTGCAGCCTGCCAGGATCCTTTGTCCACAGGATTCTCCAGGCGAGAATAATAGAATGAGTTGCCATGCCCTCCTCCAGGGAATCTTCCCAACCCAGGGATTGAACCTGTATCTCTCATGTCTAACCTACATTGTTTACCACTAGTGCCACCTGGGACACACACACATACATACCTACAGTAACAAGTTAAGTTCGAAGTCATTCTAATACTCTACATTTTTGCTCCCTGTCCAATGTTTCAAGTTTTCTGATGTCATATTTTATATCTTTTTTAAAGTGTATTCCCTAACTAATTATTGTAGTTACAGTTATGGTAAATATATTATTTTTGCCTTTTAACTTTCACACTAGTTTCACAAGTTTTTAATCCAACACCATTAGATTAAATTTATTTTTATTGGTGAGGATTTTTGTCTGTTTTCTTGTTACTAATTAGTAACTTCTTTTTAGCTTAAAGGTTTTTCTGTTTTCCTTTTTAATATCTTTTGGAAGGTCAGTTAGTAGGGATAAATTTCTTTAGCATTTGTTTCTCTACAAAGCTCTTTATTTCTCCTTCAAATCTGAACAATAATCTTGCCAGGCAGAATATACTTGATTGAAAGTTATTATTATTTTTTTTTTTCCTTTCAGCACTTTGAAAATAGCATGCTGTTGCCTTCTGGCCTGAAAAGTTTCTACAGAGAAATCAGCTGATAGTATTATGGGAGTTCCCTTGTACAGGCATACCTCATTTTACTGTGCTTCAGCTTATTTTGTACTTTGCAGATATTGTGGTTTTGTTTTTTTTTTTTACAGCTTGAAGGTTTGTGGCATCCCTGCATTATTAGATGATGGTCTGCAATTTTTTTTAGCAATAAAGTATTTACTGAAAAAGATTTGTACATTTTTAGAAATGATGCTATCGCACTGTTAACAGAATGCAGTAGAGTGCAAATGCAATTTGCACTAGAAAACCGAAATGTTTGTGTGACTCCCTTTACTGCCACGTCCACGTGATTGTGATGGTTTGGAACTGAACCTGCAGTATCTCTGACATATGCCTGTAGATGACAGTTGTTTACTCTTTTATTTTTTAGGAGTCTCTCTTTAAATTTTTATATTTTATAGTTATAATATATATAAGATAAAAGCAACTTGAGAATTACCATAGAAGCATCTACTGATAGCAACAGTGACATCTCACAAAGAAGAGGGCGAGGGAGAAATCAGCCAGGTTAATAATGATTGCAAAGTAATACAATTCAAGGAGAGACAAGGAGAATAAGAATCCTAACACTTGATCACTAAACAGTTACTCACTTTCTCAACTATAGAACTGGTTCCAGAATCTCATCACAGCTGATGCTTTTGTAAGTTTCTCTATCCACCGTAAACCTAGATCTGACTTCCTATGGGCTTTGTAAAGACACTTTCATATTCTAAGGTGGTTCTAACAAAATACTTAATGTATCTACTCAGTAAATACTTTTGAAATAAATCTATCAGAAATGTTATAACAAAATACAGGAAAAGAAACAAGCCTATTTAAGAGGTTGTCAGTTTCCTCACTTGGGTTCATGGGAATTAAACATCAAGTAAAAAGCATCTGAATCTGCTAAAAATATGAGGGTTTTAAATGCTGTGACCCAAAGTAGTAGAAAATACTAGTGTCAATTTTCCCCTCTATAATACAACAAAACTTGGATTTCATCTGACAATTTCTATACTAGTTTCAATGCAAAGCAATTTAGAAATACACAAGTTAGAAACTTCTTAAAAATACATTAGGGCTTATAATGGAAATGCTGACAGATGCTTCTCTATAATAATGCCTGGTGAGACTATATTTTACAAATGACTACATCACAATATGCATGCAAGTGTTATATATTAAAATGCAACAATGCCTAGCTTATAATTAAATCAAAACCATGAAAACTTCAGTAGAACATGTTATAAAGAAAGTGTGATGTGACAAGAATTTATATGAAGTTAAAATATAATAGAAACAAGGTCTTCTTAGAACTTAACTATTTAGAAGATTTAAACAAGAGAAAATATCAACATAAATACTAGTAATACAAGTCAGAGAAGTACAAACTCAGCACAGTCTAAATGAAGTGAAGTTGCTCAGTCATCTCCGACTCTTTGCAACTGCATGGACTGTAGCCTGCTAGGCTCCTCCATCCATGGGATTTTCCATGCCAAGAATACTGCAGTGGGTTGCCATTAACCATCTGAGCCACCAGGGAAGCCCATACAGTCTAAGATAGTTTAGTTCTAATGTGACCAGTGTATATCATCAGTTCAGTTCAGTCGCTCAGTCGTGTCCGACTCTTTGCGACCCCATGAATCGAAGCACGCCAGGCCTCCCTGTTCATCACCATCTCCCGGAATTCACTCAGACTCACCTCCATCGAGTCCATGATGCCATCCAGCCATCTTATCCTCAGTCATCCCCTTCTCCTCCTGCCCACAATCCCTCCCAGCATCAGAGTCTTTTCCAATGAGTCAACTCTTCTCATGAGGTGGCCAAAGTACTGGAGTTTCAGCTGTAGCATCATTCCTTCCTAAAGAAATCCCAGGGCCGAGCTCCTTCAGAATGGACTGGTTGTATCTCCATAGTTACTTACAAAATCATATCTGTTTTTGAGATGATCATATCCCTAGACTAAGACCAAAGTCTAAACTTAGAACATAGATATAAGTTTAAAAAAAACAAAACAAAACTCAGTATTCCTTCTTCAAGAATCCATGATCAGCACTCTGCTGTTGCAACATTTCCTGCCATTATACCTCATGCTGTCTTTGTTTTTGACAGTTATAAGCCACCATTTCCAGTAACCTTGTTTTGAACTCTCCACACCTATACTGAAATATATAATTCCCTGGTGGCTTATATGGTAAAGAATCTGCTGGCAATGCAAGAGGCCCGGGTTTGATCCCTAGGTTAGGAAGATCCCCTGGAGAACAAAATGGCACCTCACTCCAATATTCTTGCCTGGAAGAATTTCATGGACAGAGGAGCCTGGCGGGCTACAGCCCATGAGGTCGCAAAGAGTCAGACTCAACTGACAGACTAACACTTTCAGTTTTTTCTTTCAAAGCAATTTGGATCCAAAGACCCAGAATAAGCAATTCTACCACTACCAAAGAAATATGTAAAACTTTCATTTACTAAGAAGCTAAAACTAAAGAACCAACTTCATGTTTCAAAGCAAAGTAGAAACCCAGAAGCATTACACAGACAACTTCATTATAAAGCTGCATGCAGATAACAACATACATTTCATGATACCAGCACATAGTTCATCTTTAAACAAGTAATTTACAGAGAGTTTTCTAAGGGATATCATTTTCTCTATTTTCATCTAATGAAAATACTATATTTGTTTACTTGCATTGGTGTGTCCTACTGAGTTATTCACTGACTCAGTGGATCTCAACAAGTGACAATTTGTTCCCCAAGGGACATCTGGCAAAGTCTGGAGACATTTTTCATTGTAATGAGTGAGGAGAGGGATGCTACTGGTTTATTGTTGTTCAGTCACTACATCGGTTTGGACTCTTTGGAACCCCATGAACTGCAGCACGCCAGACTTCCCTGTCTTTCACTATCTCTGAGAATTTGCTCAAACTCACGTTCCAGTGAGTCAGTGATGCCATCCAGCCATCTCCTCCACTGTCGTCAATCTTGTCTTCACTTTTTCCCAGCATCAGGGTCTTTTCCAGTGAGTCAGTTTTTGCATCAGTGGCCAAAGTATTGGAGCTTCAGCTTCAGCAGCAGTCCTTCAATGAATATAAAGGGCTGATTTCCTTTAGGATTGACTGGTTTCATCTCTGTGCAGTCCAAGGGCCTCTCAAGAGTCTTCTCCAACACTACAGTTTGAAAGCATCAATTCTTCAGTGCTCAGACTTCTTTATGGTTTAATTCTCACATTTATACGTGACAAAACTCCAGCACTCTGGCCACCTCATGAGAAGAGCATTCATCTCTGTGCAGTCCAAGGGCCTCTCAAGAGTCTTCTCCAACACTACAGTTTGAAAGCATCAATTCTTCAGTGCTCAGACTTCTTTATGGTTTAATTCTCACATTTATACGTGACAAAACTCCAGCACTCTGGCCACCTCATGAGAAGAGCTGACTCACTGGAATAGACTCTGATGCTGGGAGGGATTGGGGGCAGGAGGAGAAGGGGACGACAGAGGATGAGATGGCTGGATGGCATCACGGACTCGATGGACGTGAGTCTGAGTGAACTCCGGGAGTTGGTGATGGACAGGAAGGCCTGGCGTGCTGCGATTCATGGGGTCACAAAGAGTCAGACATGACCGAGCGACTAAACTGAACTGAACTGGAAAAAAAACATAGCTTTGACTATATGGACCTTTGTTGACAAAGTGATATGTCTGCTTTTAATATGCTGTTTAGGTTTGTCATAGCTTTTCTTTTAAAAAGCAACTGACTTTTGATTTCATGGCTGCAGTCACCATCTGCATTGATTTTGGAGCCCCCCAAAATGAAATCTGACACTGTTTCCACATTTTCCCCATCTATTTGGCATGCAGTGATGGGACTGGAGGCTATGATCCTCATTTTCTGAATGCTGAGTTTTAAGCCAACTTTTTCACTCTCCTTTTTCACCTTCATCAAGAGGCTCTTTAGTTTGTCTTTGCTTTTTGCCATTGAAATAGTATTATCTGCATATTGGAGGCTGTTGATATTCCTCCTGGCAATCTTGATTCCAGTTTGTGATTCATCCAGCCCAGCATTTCGTATAATGTACTCTGCATATAAGTTAAATAAGCAGAGTGACAATTTATAGCCTTGACGTACTCCTTTCCTGATTTTAAAACAGTCTGTTGTTCCATGTCAAATTCTAACTGTTGCTTCTTGTCCTGCATACAGATTTCTCAAGAGGCAGGTAATGTGGTCTGGTATTCTAATCTCATTAAGAATATTCCATAATTTGTTTTTATCCACACAGTCAAAAAGGCTTTTTTTTTTTTTCACTTTATTTTACTTTACAGTGCTGCTGCTACTGCTGCTAAGTCACTTCAGTCGTGTCCGACTCTGTGCGACCCCATCGACGGAAGCCCACCAGACTCCCTTGTCCCTGGGATTCTCCAGGCAAGAACACTGGAGTGGGTTGCCATTTCCTTCTCCAATGTATGAAAGTGAAAAGTGAAAGGGAAGTCGCTCAGTCGTGTCTGACTGGTAGCGATCCCATGGACTGCAGCCTACCTGGCTCCTCCATCCATGGGATTTTCCAGGCAGGAGTACTGGAGTGGGGTGCCATTGCCTTCTCCAACTGTATTGGTTTTGCCATACATCAACATGAATCCACCATGGGTCAGTCAAAGGCTTTAGCGTAGTCAATAAAGCAGATGTTTTTCTGGAATTCTCTTGCTTTTTCTATGATCCAGCAGATGTTGGCAGTTTGATCTCTGGTTCCTCTGCCTTTTCTAAGTCCAGCTTGTAAATCTGGAAGTTCATGGTTCAATACTGCTGAAGCCTAGCTTGAAGGATTTTGAGCATAATTTTGCTAGCATGTAAAATGAGTGCAATTGTGTGGTAATTTGAACATTCTTTGGTTGTATCTGGTGGTCAAAGTAAATCCAATGCTGTGAAGAACAATACTGCATAGGAACCTGGAATATTAGATCCATCAATCAAGGTAAATTAGATGTGGTCAAACAGGAGGTGCTAAGAGTGAACATCAACATTTTAGGAATCAGTGAACTAAAATGGACTGGAATGTGCAAATTTAATTCAGATGACCATTTTATCTACTACTGTGGGCAAGAATCCCTTAGAAGGAATGGAGTAGCCCTCATCGTCAACAAAAGAGTTTGAAATGAGGTACTTGGTTGTGATCTCAAAAATGACAGAAAGATCTAGGTTCATTTCCAAGACAAACCATTTAACATCACAGTAATCCAAGTCTATGGCCCAACCATTAATGCTGAAGAAGCTGAACAGTTCTATGATGACCTACAAGACCTTCTATAACTAACATTAAAAAAAAAAAAAAAAACCATGTTCTTTTCATCACAGGGGACTGCAATGCAAAAGTAGGAAGTCAAGAGATACCTGGAATAACAGGCAATTTTGGCCTTGGAATACAAAATGAAGCAGAACAAAGGCTAACAGAGTNATAACTAACATTAAAAAAAAAAAAAAAAAACCATGTTCTTTTCATCACAGGGGACTGCAATGCAAAAGTAGGAAGTCAAGAGATACCTGGAATAACAGGCAATTTTGGCCTTGGAATACAAAATGAAGCAGAACAAAGGCTAACAGAGTTTTGCCTAGAGAAGGCACTGGTCATAGCAAACTCTTCCAATAACACAAGACTACACTACGCATGTACATCACTAGATGGTCAGTACCGAAATCAGACTGATTATATTCTTTGCAGCCAAAGATGGAGAAGCTGTATACAGTTAGAAAAAATAAGGCCTGGAGCTGACTGTGGCTCAGATCATCAGCTCCTTTTTTTGCAAAATTCAGGCTTAAATGAAGAAAGTAGGGAAGACCATTAGACCATTCAGATATGACCTAGATCAAATCCCTTATGATTATACAGTGAAGGTGACGAATAGACTCAAGGGACTAGATCTGGTAGGCAGAGTGCCTGAAGAACTATGGATGGAGGTTTGTAACACTGTACAGGAGGTGATGCTATGGATATCTGATGAGTATCCAACAGCTAGCTGAGCGACTTCACTTTCACTTTTCACTTTCATGCATTGGAGAAGAAAATGGCAACCCACTCCAGTGTTCTTGCCTGGAGAATCCCAGGGACGAGAGAGCCTGGTGGGCTGCTGTCTATGGGGTCACGCAGAGTCGGACACGACTGAAGCAACTTAGCAGCAGCAGCGATGCTGCTAAAAATTTTTCAATGTACAAGATAACCTCTTCCTGGCCCAAAGCATTATAGTGCTGCTTTTTAGAAACGTTCCACTAACTCATTTGTTTTCTTACCAAGTGGCAATTCAGTTTCCCTCATTTTTAACCCAAACAAACATATAAACATATCAACCAAAAATCAAGGACTAAACTAAGGAGAGTGAAGAGGAGTAAAGAATGCAGATAATCGTACTCCTTAAAAGAGGAGTGAAGAATGCAGATAATCGTAATTGAAGTATGCAACTGACTCATTCAACATATGATAGTACTACGATCAGATCACAATCTGACACAGTACTAGGCATTGAGGACATCATGGTGCTAAGATAAGAACTCTGCTTTCATTTAGCTTATGTTCCAATGGTTCCAGGTTGAAGAAATAGTCAAACTAAATTAATAAACCTTCCATTGCTGATACATTCTGGAAAACTGGTGTAGCTATGCACACAGTTCCCAATGATAGAGCACTCATTCTATTTTTGGAAGTGTCTTCATTTTAATGAGCCAAAATAACCTTCCCTGTGGTTTTCACCTTCTGATCATAGTTCTGCTCTCCTGAGTCATAAAGAACAAATGTCTGTTCCACATGACAGCCCTTTACACATTTAAAGACAGCTCTCATACATCTCTGAATTTTGTCTCCCAGAGGCTAAAACAATTCCTCTACTACCTCTGATAGTTCTTCATAAGACATGATCCTTAAGACTGAATGTAAATGAATAAAAACACTAAGATTTTGCAAGAATTTTGGCTACTAATTAGTAATTAATAAATTTTCTTGAGCTATCCTTCTCAAACCCACAAAACTGTTTTTTTAAAAAAAGAATATATTTACTACCTCCATGCACAATATACTTGACATTTTATATGCATCATCATATTTAACTATCACAACAATCCAGTGAATAACATAATTTTATTTTCACTTAAGACACGAAGAATTCATGCTCAGGAAGATAAAAGGAAAGAAACTGTGGTACATATACACAATGGAATACTACTCAATCATAAAGAGGAACGCATCTGAGTCAGCTCTAATGAGGTGAATGAACCTAGAGCCTATTATACAGAGTGAAGCAAGTCAGAAAGAGAAAAACAAGTATCATACATTAATGCAAATATATGGGATCAAGAAAGATGGCACTGATGAACCTATTTGCAAGGCAGCAGTGAAGACCCAAACATAGAGAACAGACTTATGGACAAGGGTGGAAGGGGAAGAAGGAGAGGGTGAGATGAATGGAGAGAGTAGCATGGAAGCAAATACACTACTGTATGTAAAACAGATCGTCAATGGGAACTTGCTGTATGACTCAGGGAACTCAAACTGGGGTTCTATAACAACCTAGACGGGTAGGAAAGGGTGGGAAGTGGGAGGGAGGTCCAAGAGGGAGGGGACATATGTACACCTATGGCTAATTCATGTTGATGTATGGCAGAAATCAAACCAATATTTTAAGCATCATTCCTTCCAAAGAAATCCCAGGGCTGATCTAGATGTGTATAAGAGACAGACTGTATGTAAAACAGATCGTCAATGGGAACTTGCTGTATGACTCAGGGAACTCAAACTGGGGTTCTATAACAACCTAGACGGGTAGGAAAGGGTGGGAAGTGGGAGGGAGGTCCAAGGGGGAGGGGACATATGTACACCTATGGCTAATTCATGTTGATGTATGGCAGAAATCAAACCAATATTTTAAAGCAATTATCTTCAATTAAAAATAAATTTAACAAAAAAAAAAAAACAGTATCTGGGGAAAGGATTAGTAAAGAACAAGTCAGTTACACAGCAATAAACACTCCTTTCATTAAAAATAAAAAGAAAGATTCAAGCCATTTTTCGAGATCATATGTCTTTCCAAAGCCCATGTTCTTTTCACTATACCATGCTATCTAAAAATGGTGCTTGTGTCCACATTTCAACTCAGTCACTGAGTTTTCATTATTTCCACGAACCAGTCTTTCAGTGAAGCTAAATTTCAGAGTATTTTATGCTTGCATAAACAAGAAACTTGCTCTAATATAAAAGCATTGTAACATTAAGTGTCTTTTAATAAGAATATAGATAAATTTCACTCTACCTATACAATTCTCCCTATTATATATTGAATTCTGCTTGATTAACAAATTCTATGTAATACATGATTTCACAAATCGCTATACCATAAGAAAACAATCTAATTAAGAAAGGTAACATTCATTTGAAATCTATACACTACTAGCTATACTGAAATAATATACAATGTCAAAAATTCTTAAAGCTCATTCATGGAAATCAGACAGAATAATATAATGGCAGAGGTTAGTGACAGACTGGATATGCAACACTGAACCACCTCTTAATCTCTTTGGGCTTCTGTGCTCTAACCTAAAAATGAAGAAAATAATAAGATCTACCTCACAGGGCTATTGGAATACTGTAACAGGTCGTGAATGGGTCTCCCTACTTCCACCATTCTCATCCGTTCCTTCCCATTCCACCTACTTCTATTCTGTACACAAGCAGCCAAAGTTTAAAACAAAAATTCTATCACATGATTCCAATTACAAAAACCTTCAGTAATTTGTGTCATTTTTGGAACAAAGTCCAAAATCCTTACCAGAGTCTGTAAAACCCTAAATGATCCAGTCCTTGGCTTCCTTGCTCACTTATTCCCGCCACTATGAATGTTCTTCCCCTAGATGCCCGGATGGCCCAATCTCCTTCCTTCCATTCAAGTCTGCTTTAAAGGTCACCTGCTCATATAAGCTTTCCCTAGTTTCCTCTACTTATTTCCAGCAGCACTGATCAGTAGCCTCTATTATATTATGTTTTTATTTATTTATTTCTGTCTCTCCTACCAAAAAATATTAACTAACCCCTGAGAACAGGGTCCTTATGTGTCTCACCACTGTATCTCCAGTACTAAGCATAGTGGCTAGCACATTATAGGTGCTTCATAGTTTATCCATGAAATAATGCAAATAAAGAGCTTAGCACAACCATTAGGGAAACAGTAAACATTCAAACAGTGTTAACAACAATAATAACTACTATTATTACTACCAATACCAGTATTTCTGTTATTTTTCATACATTCATTAAACAAACTACCTCTAAACACTAACTCTGTGCCAGGCATTGTCCTGTGTGATTTTCTACACGTTGATTTTGGGCTTTGGAAAGTTTCTGAAAACTAGCTAGAAAGCCCCTGGCATAGAATGATAGTTGCAATTCATCAAGAATTAAACACCTCCAAAAGACTTCTGGAATTCTACTACTTCCAGAATTTATGGTTTTTCTTTTAACTTGATCTGTATATCCCATTAGCCCAGGCATAGTACCAGGCAATAGCAGTCAATAATAAAATGTTAACAGTGGGGGTATTATCATTTCCTTCTTTAACATTTTTTTCGGGCTGTTGACTTTTCTTAAAACCAAAACCCAAGCCATACTCCAGCCATGAACAATTATAAAATATATGAATCACCAAAGCTACCCAGAGGCACTGATTATATTAACAATTCAAATGAGGTTACAGGCGAGGCAGCTATGGTATAATAGTAAAGAGTCCAATGGCAACCCACTCCAGTACTCTTGCCTGGAGAATCCCATGGAGGGAGGAGCCTGGTGGGCTGCAGTCCATGGGGTCGCAAAGGGTCGGACACGACTGAGCGACTTCACTTCACTTCACTTCTTCACTTCCCAGCTATATATGACCTCACGCAAGCTACTTAGCTTCCCTATGCTTCTGTTTCCTTAACTGCAAAACAGAACAACAACAAAAATTACCTCATAAAGATATAAAAATGAAATGAAATAAAGGAGGTGAGATTTCAGGCACACACAAAGACACTAATGTCTGCTCTCACAGCTCATGGAACGTAAGCTCAAGAAGAGGTATGGAATTTGGCAATGCTTTATGCTTTTGTGTAATGTCCACAATATCTGCCACAGATTCAGTAAATACTGACCTTATATTACATTATACAGGGTCTGCTGCTGCTGCTAAGTCACTTCAGTCGTGTCTGACTCTGTGCGACCCCACAGACGGCAGCCCACCAGGCTCCGCCGTCCTTGGGATTCTCCAGGCAAGAACACTGGAGTGGGATGCCATTTCCTTCTCCAGTGCATGAAACTGAAAAGTGAAAGTGAAGTCGCTCAGTCGTGTTCGACTCTTCAGGACCTCACGGACTGCAGCCTATTAGGCTCCTCCATCTATGGGATTTTCCAGGCAAGAGTACAGGAGTGGGGTGCCATCGCCTTCTCTGCATTATATAGGGGAAACATACCTTACACAGTGTATAGACATTAAAAGCATCAAAACCCAAGCAATTTGTCCAATGTTTTATGAGTCACTAATGAAGAGAAACTGATAATCATGCAGTTTACAAGATGGAATCAGCATTTCTCTAGATTTAAAAAACCCCTAACGTTGTCATTATTCATATGACTCCCCCAAAATCATGTCATTTTTTTAATGACATGACAAATTATGTCATTTGTTCAAGCCAACACATCCTGAAATTCAAGTGCATGCCACCTATTATTCTAGGTGCTAGAGATAAAAAAGATAAGGCTTGGTCTCTCATTTACCCTTAAAGGAATGCAAAGGCTTTTAAAAATAGCTCATCTTAAGGGTTATGGAAGTTCTGTGGAAAGAATCAATTATTTTAGGAATAGCTTTATAGAAATGTTCTCCAATGGGCCTTTCTGCAAGGATGAAAATGTTCTTTAATATGCATTGTCCAATACAACAGCCACTAACAACATGTGGCTAATGTAATTGTGAAATGGAATTTTTAATTTTAATTAATTTTAATTTTAATAGCCACAGGTAGCTAGTGGTTACTTTACTGAATAGCAGCAGGGCTTTACAGAATAGATAATAACTGAGCTGAAATATTGAAAGAAGGGAGTAAGGAACTGATGGGGGTAGGGGACAGCACAGTCCCATTCCCAGGAAATCAGAAGGGCACAGATGAGACAAAGGCCTGTGAGAACGATTTCCTAACATGTTTAGGGAAGGCTGCCTGGGATATGTAAAATGTGGAAAAAAGAAGTGAGGTTAGAGGGTTAGATAGAGCCTAAACATGACACCTATGACTATCAGGCTAAGGAGTTAGACTTTATGCACCAGAGAGGGGAAAATATTAAAGATTTCAAACTCAGGGAACAAATGAATATGATCATATCCACACCTTCAGTCCAGTACAGCCGCTCAGTCGTGTCCACTCTTTGCAACCCCATGAATCGCAGCACACCAGGCCTCCCTGTCCATCACCATGTGCTGCGATTCATGGGGTCGCAAAGAGTCGGACATGACTGAGCGACTGAACTGAACTGAACTGAAATTGTCAAATTTATGGGCATGAAATTGTTCCTAATATCATCTTATGATCTTTTTTATGTTCATAGGCCCTGTAATGATATCATCTTTTTCATTCTTGATCTTGTCAATTTGTGCCTTTTCTTTCTCTCTTTTTCTATATATCTTGCTAAAAGTTAATGATTTTTGTCATTTAAAAAAAAATTATAGTTATTTTTCTTTATAGTATATGTGCTTTCCAGTTCATTAATTTCCTCTCTTTATTATTTCCTTTCTACAATGGATTTAATCTTCTACCCTTTCATACATCTTGAAATAGATACCTTAATTATTGATAATAAAAATTTTTCTCCTTATCTGATACATGCATTTATGACTGCAAATTTCCCTCTAAGCATGACTTTCATCATATCCCACATATTTTAGCATGTTATATTTTTATCATTCAGTTTAAAGTATTGTCTAATTTATTCTTTGTCTTAGGGTCTATTTGCTGATTTCCAAACATCTTGGGATTTTCTTTTTTGTTTTTGTTCTTATTATTGATTCCTAGCTAAAACTATTAGATAACAATAATATCTGTAAATTTTCAATCCATTGAAATTGATTCCATTTCTGAGACTTATTTTATGGCCCAACAGATAGATGATTTAGAGCAATGTTCAGTGTACACTTAAAGATCTATTTCTTCAGTACATGTGTGCAGTATTCTATATATATTAGCTGGATCAAGCTTACCAGTTGTGCTTTTCAAATCTTTTATAGCTTTACTGATTTTATTGTTGTCTATTTGTTTAATTAGTTACAGAGAGAAGTAAATTAAAGCCTTTCACTGAGATTGTATATTTACTCTGTTCCTTTTTCTATTTCTTTGCTTGAATCTTCCTCAGGTTCTCTTTTATACACAGGTTGGATCTTCTCTTCCATATCAATCATTTTCTCTCATATCCTTTCCCCCCCCATTCTCCAGTTTATTATTATTTCTTTTTATTTTTGTTCCTTTTATCTTCTATTTCTCTTATGATATTATTTGTGTTATTTACTCCCTCCTGTATTCACATGATTTCATTTCTGAGATGGTTTTTCTTTTTAAAGGAGAAAAATACTTTTTTCTTACTGAATTCTACACAAACTCTTTTTAAGTCTTTTTTTTGTCCCATCATCTCATTTATGAATTTTTATTATCCTCTGCTATGGTTTCATTTCATACCTTTAGTCTTTAAAATTTTTTAACTTATTTTGAAATATTAAATTAAAATTTTCATTTGTTTTATAGGCATGTTTTTCTAGAGAACCTAATTGTCTGCTGGCCTGTTATTATGTTCATCAGTTTGCTTTCTTATAAGAACTCTGAGTTTCTCCCTTCAGCTCTTTGCTGTTGCCCATGTTTAAGTGGGGTAGATTTCCCTGTACACCTGAATGGGAAGGATGGGCAGATTTCTTGGCCAAGATTCATGACTCTAGGGCTCCCCCTCCTGTTGTACTGGAAAATGTCTTTAAAACATGACAGGAATTTAATTGCTTCCTGTTCAGTTGATCAGTCGTGTCCGACTCTTTGCCACCCCGTGGACTGCAGCACACCAGGCTTCCCTGTCCTTCACTATCCACTGGAGTTTGCTCAAACTCACGTCCATCGAGTCAGTGATGTCATCTAACCATCTCATCCTCTGTCACCCGCTTCTCCTTTTGCCTTCAATCTTTCCCAGCATCAGGGTCTTTTCCAGGGCTGGCTCTTCGCATCAGGTGGTCAAAGCACTTGACTCTTCACTGTCCCATTTGGTTCAGATTCCACTCCTAACCATTTCTCTTCAGAATGTAAGGCTTTGTCCTAAAAGAGGTATTTGGCTGGCAAGTTTCAGCATTTCATGGGGATATTTCATGTGGTATTGGGAAGATTAATTTACATCATAATTTTAAAGCACTTCTCAAGGTGCCTGGCAGATAGTGAGTATTAAATGTGTGATATTTATAATATTTATAATCACTAATACCTACCTATCTTTCCCGTACATACTAGGCCTTGTCATAAACACAAGCTGTTTCCTTGATGTGAGTCTCTTTTCTGCCATTGCTCCTGCTATTCCACTCCCTGAAAACCTCTGCACCATGCCTGCCACCTGCCAATCCTTCCAGAGCATCTTAGTCTGGTGACATCAGTGGGATAACTGAATCTAAAGCTACCACTCTGGACTACTCTAGCTCCTCATTTCTAAGCCATACATCCAAAACCCTCTTTAAGATTTTATGCCAACAACCTACCTTTTGTTTCGATCTTTTACTCTGTGCCAAGCCCTTTACATACGTTACCTTTTAATCTCCACAGCAACCCTCTGAGTTACAAGTACAGCTGAGTAGGAACAATCACTGGCTTTATTTTACATATGAGGACACTGAGGCTGAAAGAGATTACTTATCCAAGGCTGATTGTCAATTGGGATCAAGCAGTGGTTTTGACCAGGCAGTTCACAAGACTAAAAAGTCAACTAGGATGCTAAAACTTCTCTGGACTATAGTCTCCATTAAAGATAGAGTCTTATCTTGTATGGTTCTATTACTGCCAGCCCCTAGTTTATAGTAGGTGTTCAGTAAAGATTTCATCGTTGAGTTACAATAGATGACTGTGCACAGGACAGAGTTTTAAGATGAAATTTTTCTAGCTGAAAGGCACATGGAAAAGTCTCAGACACTGCTCAATTTCTTCCATAGAGCCATTAGTCAGACTCTTACTCAGAAATTCTTTTTTTTTTTTTTTTTTTCCATTCAGGTTTAAGCTCAGTGAGACGTGTATACTTTCACAAGCTGTTGGCCACTAGTAACCCACTGCAAAACTCCCGATACGGCCAAGCATAGCCCTCAAGACATTCACGAAACCCACACTGGTTTTCTAAACTCTATAATCTGAGGCCACCATTCTCACAAAGAAATCTCAGACCTTCTGTTCTTTAATAGAAATCTCAGAAAATTGGGAGCTCACTGATGAGTTAGAAATTCAATTTTTCCAGACATTGGAATTTCATTTGGATGCGGACTTACCAGGCAGCTGTATGTGAGCTGAGCTCCTGAGAAAGACTCGGTCTTGAGCCAGAAAACCTGGGTTTGGTCCCTGCTCTGCCAATTGTTGGCTGTGTACTGGTGGGCAAGTACTAACTGTTGGGTTTCAGATTTTCATTTAATAAAATAATTAGGAAGAACAAGATTCTGCTTATGTCACAACACTGTTAGATATTGATTCAATAATGTATGTGACCGTCTTTGTAAACGTAAAATCCATGCTATACGATCAAAAGGGTGAGCCCTGGGAGCCAACTGGGAAGGCTGGGCTGCCATGTTTGCTGGCTGGCCCACCAGGTTTCCCAGGGCTGCCATGTTTAAACAGCCATGATGGAACCACCGAAGCAGCTGAGTGAGCCAAAGAGGCACCCAATCAAAATGAAGAGTGGTACAGAGAAACAAGAGGAGATGAAAGAGGCGCAGAACCTGAGAGAGAAACACAGAAGGGACAGGGGAGGCGCAGAGCCTGAGAGAGAAACACAGAAGGGACAGGGGAGGGGAAGAGCCTGAGAGAGAAACACAGAAGGGACAGGGGAGGGGACGAGCCTGACGTCTTCGTAGTTTCAACATTCTAGAGACCGCCACAGAAACATATCCTTAGAGCAACCCTCATTAGCTTCAGTGATTTTTTTTTAAAGGGACTTCCCTAGCAGTCCAGTGTTTAAGACTGCACTTCCAGCGGGTGGGGGGTTCAATCTCTGGTTAGGGAACTAAGACCCCACATGCCACATGGTAGAGCCAAAAAGTAAAAAAAATAAATTAAAAAAGAATTTTTAAAGGAGATTCTACTTTGTACTACTCATTTGTGTGATATACACATTAGCATTCTAGCTTCCTAAAATGTTTTATTAACATTGTTTTATTAATACAGATTTATCAGTAGAGATTAGTGTAGTGGGATGAACCTCAAACAAGGGTGTTACAAATGCCCTCTTAGTCCTATCCAAGTTGGGTTGACTTCACATGAAAATGTCAGCATCCATCATGCTAAGATCTCTTTGTTAAAATAGGAAAGAATTTCCCATTAATTTAATAGTGTGTGAATTAGCTGGTGGTTGCTATACCAATAAGCATAATCTTTTTAATCTTTTGGAATAAAATAGAAAAAATAGAATAGCCTAGCACATGGTAGGTGCCATTTTATTTGAATAATATAAACATTTGAATACTTATTAAATGAGTATTTGTGAGATCAAATATTATAGAATAATTATCCTTAAATTTTCCCTTGCTGCAAAACACCAGGAAGGCCAGAGTAAATATAGTAACATGTATCAGAAAACACAGATGAAATTGAAAATGAGTAAGAGAAATCCCAAGATGCCAAAAACCAAAGTAATAATTAGGGAGAAAACTCCAGTGTTCTTGCCTGGAGAATCCCAGGGACAGTGGAGCCTGGTGGGCTGCCATCTAATGGGGTCGCACAGAGTTGCACTTAGCAGCAGCAGCAGCAGGCAGACCAGCAGTGGATGCCCTGAGGGTATGTGTCTATCCAGGAAAACCAGAGCTTAAGTTACAATGACCAGAGCTGTAAAAGGCAACCATATCCTGGGGAGGGGTGTGGAGGCAGAGAAGCTGAAATCATCTCACATAAGACCTAAATAAATGCTCTAAATCGGGGAAGGCAATGGCACCCCACCCCAGTACTCTTGCCCGGAAAATCCAATGGACGGAGGAGCCTGGTGGGCTGCAGTCCATGGGGTCGCTAACAGTCGGACAGACTGAGCGACTTCACTTTCACTTTTCTCTTTCATGCATTGGAGAAGGAAATGGCAACCCACTCCAGTGTTCTTGCCTGGAGAATCCCAGGGATGGGGGAGCCTGGTGGGCTGCCGTCTATGGGGTCACACAGAGTCGGACACGACTGAAGTGACTTAGCAGCAGCAGCAGCAAGGGCTAATAATGTAAATCAAAGGGTAGACTAGAAAAAGAAATTTATTTACTGGGAAAGGGAGCCAAGAAAGACACTTGTTTGTTTCACTCTCAAATCTGAGTGGAAAAACACAATCTCTCCTAAAACATCGTAACCACAGATCTACTCTCCCTTCATTTGAGGTTCACATTTATGCCACATGTATGGATCAGAATACGCCAAGCCAAAAAATAAACACAAATAGTTGGGTTGGTCAAACTGGGAAGGGCCTCACAAAACCAAATGCAAACCTAATTGGAGGAATTTTTCAACCCAGGTGAAGACAGTCAAGCATCGCACAATATCAATTTATAAACAAAATGCTCAAAGATACAAGCCACTAAGAGGGGAGATTCAGCTGACATAACAACATAAAGAGGTTGATGCACCAAGGGTGACAGGTATTGGCATGACTTGACATAAAATTTTAAATGAGTATGTGTGAATGTTTTTAAAATTTTTTAAGGAATGGAAAACATTATCACAAAAGCTGGAACAGAATGAAACAGAGTGTTTATAAGTAAAAAATAAATCACTGAAAGTGAAAAATGAGGGACCTGGCAGTCTAGTTGTTAAGACTCCATACTTCTACTGCAGGGGAATTAGGTTCAATCCCTGGTCACGAAACTAAGATCCCACATGCCATGTGACATGGCCAAAAAAGAAAGTAAAAACGAACTGAACAAAAATCGGGACGTTTGACCACATATTCTACTGATAAGACTAAGGAAAACAGGACTTCACATGCATTGCTGTAAGAACAAAAATTGATGTCAAACCTATGGAGGGTATATACAAATATATATACATATGTATGTATATATATTGTTGTTGTTCATTCAGTCTTTGAGACCCCATGGACTGCAGCCATGTGTGTGTGTGTGTATATATATATATATACTCTATATGTATATGCTTGCCATGTATATGTATATACATGTGTGCATGTAAACATAAATTGAACATATATAAGGTTCTGATCTAACAATTCAACCTCTGGAAATTTATACACAGATATACCCACAAATATGCAAAATGAGATATGTACAAGATTATTCACTGCAGCATTGTTTGTAAGAGCAAAAAACTATAAACAACTCAAATGTCCATCAACAGGAGTCTGGCCAAATTATGGTTCATCTACATAATAAAATACTATGCAAGTGTTTAAAAAATAAAAGGATGAGGAAACTCTCTATATGCTGATGTGTAAATATCTTCAAAGAATATTATTTAATAACAAAATCAAACTGCAAAGCAAGATGTAGGACATGTTTTCTTTTGTGTGAGGAGAGAAAATAAAAAATTTTACGAGTATTTGCTTATATTAGTGTGGGGAAAAAAATCTGAGAAATAACCAAAAAAACTCAAAAAAGAAAAGAAAAAAGCAGCACCTGTGAATATAAGTTAGAGGGTTAGGCAGGTGGGGAAAGGATCAGGAAGTTTATTCACTGTATATCTTTTTATAGTTTTGATTTTTACATCATGGTGAATGTATTACCTAGGCTAAAATCTCAGTTCTAGATTTCCCCACAGGGAGTGGGGACTTTTCAGGAGTTTTAGATAGTAGCTGATATTTTGTGTGTTATACCTGGTATTATGTTATGTGTTTTTCATGTGTTATTTGGTCCCTAAAATAACTCTGAGCTATGTGCTACTGTTACCCCATTTTTAAGATGAGGAAACTAAAATTGACTTTACTGCAATAATATTTTTTTAATTTTTGAAATAAATAAATTTCACTTTTAAAACGTTAAGCAAATCATAATAATAGGAAAAAGTAAAACGTTTACTGAAGAAAAAATGTATATTCATATCTAACTTTTGCTCTTGTAGGTTTTTTCCTTTTCTTTCTTTTTTTCAGATCTCCACATCTCTCCAAACTAGAATTCTTCCTCACCTGCCACAGTCTCTAGCAGTTTTGTTGATGTGACTGTAACGGGTTTCTAATCCTTAAACATATTTCATAACCCAGTAATCCTTTTACTCAAAAGTATAGATCACACCCTAAAATGTTGGTATTTAATGATGAAATATCATTAATACATCAATTTTATCTTTAAAACAATGAGGAAACTAAAAAGTTTGAAGAAATTAATTCACTTGCTAAAGATGAATCACAGAGCTGGGATCTGAGCTCCAAACCCGCTCTAAACCTCATACGTTTTATCAGTTCAGTATATCTGTGGTCTTTTAAGAAAATGTGAGCCTTGTCCAGATTGCCTTCTGAAAAATGAAAAGAGAAAAACCCAATACCAACCAGCAATAACTTCAAAGCATCAGTCAGCTGAAATCATGATACATAAACAAGGGTGAAACAAAGATGTTTGGGTAAACAGAAAGTGAGAGTGTGCACCACCAGAGACAGCCACTGAAAACCCTTCCAATGGGCACACTTGAAGAAAAAGCAGAATTATCCTCAAAGTAAGCCCAGAGAATAATGAGCAAAGAAACTGGTAAATGTATAAGGAAATGTAAGCAAACTTTGAGTGTATTAATAGTGATTAATTTAGTAGAGAAAAAGTAAGCTAGAACTAAAATACTGGGAAAAAAATAACCCTCAGAATGAGAAAGGGTGATTTTAGGTAATAGTATACTAAGTATCCCTAGAAAGATACTTACAAAGAATGGATGTTATTAGCATTTTTATGGGTAACCACAGAAAATCAGAAAGACTTTAAGAGCTAAACCATTAGAGAAAAAAAAGAATGTACTTTTTCTTTTAAAATTTAGTCAGTCTAAAAGAACTGATTGGCAGGAAAAGAGTGGGGAAAGGGAAAGCACAGAAAAAGCGGTAGAAGGAAAAAAATATAACCCATGGTGGTAGAAATCAACTCTTAACAGAACAATAATCACAATAAATGTAAATGGACTTAATGCAGTTATGTAGTTACTCAAATTGGATGACAAAACAAAATCTAATTATGTTTAGCAGGGACCCACTTGACACATAAGAACACAGGGAGTTTGAAAGTTAAGATAGAAGATCTCGGTGTGTGAGTGTGTGGTTGTTTCAGTTGTGTCCCACTCTTTGTGATCCTGTGAACTGTAGCCCACAGGATTCACCAGGCGAGAACACTGGAGTGGGTTGACATTCCCTCCTCCAGGAGATCTTCCCAACCCAGGGAGCAGACCCATGTCTTCTATATCTCCTGCACTGCAGGTGGATTCTTTATCACTGAGCTACCAGGGAAACCCAATCCCCATAAGTGAATGCTAATCAAAACAAAGTTGATACAGTTAAAAATGATTAAGAGGGTAAATTTTATGTTATGTGTCATCTAGCACGGTTTAAAAATATAGTTTTTTAAAAGTTAGGATAGTTTTATTAATATGAGACAAAATGAATACTGTGGCAAAAACATTATTTGGGATTAAAAGGGCAGTTAAACAAAGAATTAAATTCACTGAGATGAAACGACACTACACTTGTTTCATAAAACAGCCTCAAAACATAAAGCTAAAATTGACAGAACTCTAGATACAGAGAGAAAGTCACAGATCTTGAACACTGTCTTCACAATGGGAGATTTTAACATGATTCTCTCAGTAATTAGTGTATCAACAAAACCAAAGATTTGAATATAGAACCCTACGTCCAAAAATTAGCAAATAGATACTCTTCTCAAGTACACAGGAACATTTACAAAAACTGCACATTTAGTAGATCACAGAGAAGATTTCGACAACCATCAAAGAATGGTAGTCATACAGACAACATGTTACCGACTACAATGCAACTGTATTAGAAACCAATAACCAAAAGAAAGCATGTAAAACTCCATTTTCCTGAAAATGCAAAAAGCACACTTAAAAAAAAAAACCCACAAGTCAAAGAAAAATCATAAGGAAATTTAGAAAATATGAAAAAACTAGGCAATGATGAAAATATTTCAAAACTTTAGAGACGCAGTTAGAAAGATTCATAGAAGCTTAAGTGCTTACATTAAAAAAGAAGAAAGTTTAATCCAGTAATTCCACTTCTGGGTATTTGTTCAAAGAAAACAAAAATACCAACTTGAGAAGTCATCTGCATGCCCATGCTCACTGTAGCATTCTTTACAATAGCCAAGATAAAGAAACGTTAGTGTCCACTAATGGATGAGTGGATAAGAAAATCATGTATATATATATAATTGAATCAGTTCAGTTCAGTCACTCAGTCGTGTCCAACTCTTTGTGACCCCATGAATTGCAGCAAGCCAGACCTCCTTGTCCATCACCAACTCCCGGAGCTTGCTCAAACTCATGTCCATCGAGTCGGTGATGCCATCCAGCCATCTCATCCTCTGTCGTCGCCTTCTCTTCCTGCCCCCAATCCCTCCCAGCATCTTATAATTTTATATACACATATAATTATTATTTAGCCATAAAGAAGAAGGAAATTTTGCCATCTGCAACAGCATGGATGGATCTTAAGGACATTATGATAAGTGAAATAAATCAGAGAAAGACAAGTACCATATGATTGTATTTATACATGGATTCTTTTTTTTTGACAAAAGCCAAATTCATATATTCAGAGAATAAATTGGTAAGGGTTGGAGGGTCAATGAGATGAGTGAAGGAGGTCAAAAGGTACAAACTTCCAGTTATAAAATAAGTCATGGGGATATAATCTACAGCATGGTGGCTATAGTTAATTGTACTATACCGTGTTATTTGAAAGGTAAAAAAAAAAATAATAGATCTTTAAAGTTCTCATCACAAGTGAAAAAAGATTTTGTAACTAAGCAGGGTGACGGATGTTAACTAGACTTAATGTAGTAATGATTTCACAATATATACACATCAAATTGTTATGTTGTACACCTGAAACTAATGTTTACATGTCAATTATACATCAGTTAAAAAAAAAAGACTGAAAATTACTGAACTAAGCATTCAACTCAAGAAGTTAGAAAAAGAACAACAAAATTCCAAAGAATACAGAAGAAGGAAGTAAATTAAAAGATAAGAATAAAATGAACAAAATGGAAAATAATGATACAATGAAGAAGATGAATAAAGCCAAGAGCAGATTCTTTGAGAAAAGTAACGAAAATCTTTAACAAAACCGATCTAGAAAAAAAAAGAGAAAAACCATAATAAAAATTACAATCTTTTAAAGGGGTATTGCTACTGATTCAAAAAAACGTTTTCAAAGAAAGAGACAATTGTAAACAACTTCATGTCTACAAGTGTGAAATTTTACAGACAAGGTTTCCTAAAAAAATGTAACTTGCCAAAACCAATATCAGATTAAAAAAAAAAAAAAAAAAAAAAGCCAGAAACTCAGATAGAGCTATTGAAGACATGGACCCTACAGTTACAAATCTACAAATCTACCCAGCTACAAAGACTGAGCCTTCCACAAACTCTGCCACAGCATGGAGAAAGTGAAAAAATTCCAATTTATTGAATGAAACTAAAGATGGTGACTCAAGCATAACTATGGATAACCCATAAGGAAGAATCCCAAAGTTTCACAAATCTGTAAAGAAAAGGGAACAAAGAATGACGACAGGATGAAGAGAACAATGTCTGGGACTACATTTTGGATCTCTCAAATAAGCACAGTAAGTACAGTCTAAACACTGGATTTGTGAAAGGATCTCTGCCTTTGATTATGGCTCATGTCTACTGTAGGTATAGTTTATGCAGGTAGACACCATCAGGATCAAACGTGGGTCTCCTGCATTGCAGGCAGATTCTTGACCAACTGAGCCACGAGGAAAGCCTCTATAAATCCATATCCACATACAAAAGAATGAGGTTGGACAATACTCCAAGTAGATCATGGGCCTAAATGTTAGAGTTAACTATAAGACTCTTAGAAGAAAACACGATTAAATCTTCATGACCTTGGTTAAGCAAAGATTTTTAGATACAACATTAAAAGTATGAACAACAAAAGAAAAAATAGGTAAGTCGGACTTCATCAAAATTAAAAACATTCATGCTTTGAAAGATCCCATCAAGTGAGTGAAAAAACAACTCATAGAATAGGAGAATATATTTGCAAATCACATTCCTGAAAAGAGTCTACACTCTGAAGTAAATAAAGAACTATTATAAATCAAGCATAAAAAGACAACCCAATTCAAAAATGGGCAAAGGACTCAAATAGACATTTCTCCAAAGAAGACACATGAGTTACCAATAAACACATGAAAAGATGCTCAACATCATTAGCCGTTGGAGAAATCCCAAACTGAAACCACAATGAGACGACATTTCATACACACAAGAACGGCTACAGTCAGAAAGTCAGATAATGACAAGGATGTGGAGAAATTGGAAGCTCGTACACTGCTAGTGGGGATGTAAAATGGTGCACATAGGAAAATCGTTCCTAAAGAGTTACTATAGACCCATCAATTCCACTCCCACGTGTAGATCCAAGACATATGAAAACATATGCTCACACAAAAAAATGTGTATGCAAAGGTTCATAGCAGCATTATTCACAATAGCCAGAGAGTGAAAACACTCAAAACATCCATCAAATGATAAATGGATAAACAAATGTGGTATGTCCATGCAAGAGAATATTATTCAGTCATAGAAGGCAGGCAGTTTTGATACATACTACAGCTTGGATGCACCTTGGAAATATTATGTGGAATTATACTACAGATACAAAAAGTCATACCTTGTATGATTCAGTTAAAAGGAAAATCCACAGAGCCAGAAAGTAGATTGGTATCCGGGGAAATGAGCAGCGACTGCTAATGGGTACATGGTTTTTCTGAAAGAGTGACGAAAATGTTCTAAAACTGATGGCAGTGATGGGTGCACAACTCTGTGAATACACTAAAACCCACTGAATTATATACTTAAATGGGTGCATTGTATGGCATGTGAATTATGTTTCAACAAAGTTGTTAACAATAAACCATACAGATGGTTTCTGAAAATTGCAACTTACGTCTCTCCGGAAAAACTGTGATTAAAGCACGTTTCAAGTGAGAAGTTTCAGCTGGAGAGGACAGCTGTCATCCTAAGTTGCGAACGTCAGTGTCATCACTGCTCTTTCATGGACTGCCCCTAACCAGCATGTGTTATACCAGATGAAAACTGCTAAATGTACATTTCATCATCAGGAGCCTAAGCATCCCTAGAAATTTCAAAGTCCTCCCTTTGATTTTATAAATGAGGAAACTAACCTAGAAAGGTGTGTAAACTCTACTGCCAAGAGTCACACAGCAAGCCTACACTGAATGGGGATTGGAACCAGTCTCCCCTATATCCCCTTTGTCTTCCTACAGATTTTCTACAGGGTTCCACACTCTTTAAGCTGGTCTTCTGAACACAGGAAAAACTAAACTCCACAGCCTGGATATCTGACCTTGGCTGCGGGCAGGAGCTAGAAGGGGGTCAGGAGGCTGCAAATTCTAAGAGAGAAAGGGGGACATTGTGGGGAGGAGACAGGGCTGGGTTTCGAGAAGACGGCTTAAGCCCTAGTTCCCGTAAGAGCAGGGGACACAGCCGGGGGCATAAACTCAGAGGAATGAGCCGTCCCGTGGTGTCACACGTGGTCTGGGGCCTGTGGCTATTTCTTCCTGTTACTGATGCGGTTGGGGGGTGAACTCATAAGAACGGTGCCCCACTTGCCGAGCTATCTCCACCTCAGACCACTATGATGTTGGTCCCCCCTCCCAGAAGTTCCTCTGTGAGTCACTCAACCCATGGAAACCTCAGGTAAAGATAGATGTTGGAGAAGACCCCGGGCCCCTGGTCCCACCCAGATCTCTCTCCCCAGCAGGGTCACACAGCTGTCCACCCATCCAAGCTATGGGTACTATTCCAGACCAGGGCTAGCGCGGAGGCTGGAGACCAGCAAGGCCACTGGTTCTCCTCGCAGACTGAGGAGCAGGAGGCGCTGTCCTGGAACATGTGTTTGGGGTCCAGAACCTGGCCCTGGGGCTGGGCTGCAGGTGTGGGCAGGAAGTGGGCAAAGAGGTCTGAACGAGAATTTATTTTCTCCCCACTGCCCCGGGAGGAAGGAATGGTCACATGCTTTAATACTCACGGAGGGCCAGGCGCTGGTCTGAGCACTTCACACATAGTAACCCTTCAAATCTTCATAACCCATGGGGTCTACACTAAGAGTAGCCCCATTTTGAGATGAGGAAACTGAGGTACAGAGAGGCTGGCCCAAGCGCAGGCAGCCTGGTTCCGAAGCTCCTCCTCTACACTGCCTCTTACAGCTCACACATGAGATGCTGCGGGGAGAAGCAGGGAAACTGTCCCTGCCGGCCTGTCATCAACTCCAGAGTTGAATCTCAGAGCTCTCAGACCCCTGTGTTCTTGCTCCACCCGCGAAACCTCACCTGTTTGCCCCAGGTTCCCGGGCCCCAGGCAGCGCTGCTTGGCAGATGAGCCTCTGGCCCTCACCACTTATTTCCTGAGGGCTGTCAGCAAGCCGGATGGGGAGGTGAGGACAGGGTGGGTGCCGGTGGGCGGTGGCCAGTGGGGAGAGCACCAGGGACCGGTGACTAGAGCTGGTGGGGGCGGGGCAGGAAGCAGAGGTGATGTGAGCTGTGGCCTGGGTGATGAGCTGTGTGGTGAGCCTGCCTAGGGGGCTGCGCCACCATTTCAGGAGCTGTCCGTGGGGAGAGAAGGTGTCTGCATAGGAGCATCTCAGCATGGACTCCAGGTAGGGAGGAAGCAGGGGGCCAGGGAGGCTGGGAGCCCCTAGGTGGGGACAGAGGGGCACAAGAGCCTGTCTGGGGGAGAGCCTGATGGAGCAGGAAGTGCTGTGCCCCATAAGACAAGAGGCCAGCGTCTAGACTGTTCCACTGCTGACTCGCTGGGCAGCCTCAGGCCCTCCCAGGGCTTCAGTTCTCTGTTATACAAAATGAAGAAGTTAGAGTACGTTGTCTTTAAGGCCCCTTCAAATTAAAACTAAAAAAAGTCCAGAAACAGGCTCTCTGGGAGATAATATGACGAGGGTCAGGGTGGAAATGAGTAATAATTTTTTTGGCCGCATCACGCAACATGTGGGATTTTAGCTCCCCGACTAGGGATCGAACTTGCATCCCCGGCAGTGGAAGCACAGAGCTTTATCTGCCAAACCACCGGGAAGGTCCCGAGACTCCGTTTTTTAAAGTTATGAACCACGCTGGCTCCCTAAGTGAGATGATCTGAGGGCATTCCAGACTCCTCTTCTCCTGTTTACCTCCCTGGGGCCTGCTGTGTTGCCTGGAATTTTGCCACTCCTTTGGGGAAAGCATGGGAGGCTCCAAGCTAGAATGCAGGGCAGGTTCCTGCCCTCCATGATCCCCTGGGCCTCCAACAAGCTGCTGTCCCTGGTAGGTGCGAGAGGGGAGCGGTCTCTGAGGAGCTCTGTTTGGACAGGGATAGACTGGAGATTCCAGTTCATAAGCAGCCCCAGTGAGGCTGCTGAGCCACCTCCAACTGAGGAAGAACCTTTTAACTAGGCGTTTAGTGATAGGCAGCTTACAGATATGAGCAGAATTCAGCAGAGCCAGGCAGGGAAGGCAAAGAGGAGATGAGCATGAGGAGGAGAGCAAACCGAATGGTTCCTCCCCACACTGGGTCTAGGGACACAGGTGCTCAGGCAGCTTTTATCCTAGAATTCAGGCTGATGTTCTTCCGTGAGCTCAGAGAGAGGCCCCCAAGGCGTAGTGGGGAGGAAGATGGTGATGCGCAACCTCATTTCTTCCCCAATGCTGCTAAGAGCTTAATGGGGGAGGTGGTGGAGTGAGAGAGGTGGGGTGGGTAAAGNTCAGGCAGCTTTTATCCTAGAATTCAGGCTGATGTTCTTCCGTGAGCTCAGAGAGAGGCCCCCAAGGCGCAGTGGGGAGGAAGATGGTGATGCGCAACCTCATTTCTTCCCCAGTGCTGCTAAGAGCTTAATGGGGGAGGTGGTGGAGTGAGAGAGGTGGGGTGGGTAAAGAAAGCATGGCTTCTTCTTGAATCCAAAATGATCCCTCTCCAGAATCCAGGCTCCCCTAGGGTTCTCAAATTCCTCCTCAGATCTGCTCCAACTACTCTCTGCCCCCTCCTCTGCATGCAGAACCCCTCTCCACCAACAGTAGCTGCGGTCCTGGGGACAAAACCATCCATCTGGATTCCTATTCGAAATCCTAGTAAGGTCTCCGCCTGGCTGTGTGACCTTGGGCAAGTCCCTTCCCCTCTCTGGGTCCAGCTGTACAATGCAGGCGGTGGACCAGATTTGTAAAGGCCATACCAGCTCTGACATCCAGTGACTTGAGAGATGTATCTCCATCCCTCTCCACCACATATGTCCTGATAACCTACAGCTGGAGGAAGAGTTAGCCACCCTCCACGCCCCTGCCCACAAGTTCTGGGAGACCAAACGTCCCTTGTCTCCACAGCTCCATGGCTGCCCGAGGGCTCCTCCTGGGCATCCTCCTGCTTCTGCCCATACCTGCCCCTGCCCCCTGCTACACAGCCGCGCGCTCTGAGTGCCAGCGTGCCCTCAAGTTTGTGCCGGGCTCCTGGCTGGCAGGGGAGGGCGTGGACGTGACCAGCCTCCAGCGCTCAGGCTCATTCCCAGTGGACACGCAGCGTTTCCTGCGGCCCGACGGCACTTGCACCCTCTGCCGCAATGCCCTGCAGAAGGATGTCCTCCAGCGCCTGCCCCTGGCAATCACCGACTGGCGTGCCCACGGAGCAGGCTGCAAGCGCAGGGTGGTCAAGTTAGAGGGCCGCTCCACAGAGGATGTGGCTGGGGAGGCGGCCAACAGGATCCGCAACGACTGGCAGGTGGGGCTGGACGTGTCTCCCAAGCCAAGTGCTAAAGTGCGCGTGACAGTGGCGGGCTCCCACTCCCAGGATGCCAACTTCGCCGCCCAGAAGACTCACAAGGACAACTACCGCTTCAGCCTGGACTTAGTGGAGTGTCGCTTTTACAGGTGAGCACTGGGAGTGGAGGGGACTTGGGAAAAGGCATGGGAAACTCAGGCTGATCTGGGAGTCCTGGAAGGGTACAGTGGGGACCAGAGGCTGCTTCCACCAGGAGCAGACGCCCAAGCCCCTCTTTCTTGGGCATTGCCAGCTTCCAGTGGGCAGGAGACCCAGCTCAGTCCCTCTTCCCTGGACCTGTTTCATCCACTCAAGCACTCTTCATTTCTGCCTTCTCAGGCTCTGTGCTGGGAATTATGACTACAGGTTGAACAAAAGTCGACAGGCCCCAAGTCCTCAGGGACCTCGTCACCCTGAGAAATGCATGTTCCCATGGGACCTAGAGTCGCTGACCCTGATTTTTCTCATGGAAGGCCATGTTTCCCACACAGGAAGGCAGGGCACCTCCTGACTGCATGGCCAGAGCTGTCAGGAGCCTGGGCACACAGGACCCAGTCCAACAGACAGACAAAGTCCACAGGACTAGGTTCCAAAGCCAGAAGGTTACCAACAGTAAGGTAGCATTGCTTTTAAAATTAGAAAATAGAAAAAAAAAAAAAGTTTTTGAGTAAGAAAAACGGAAATACCTCTACAAACTATCTAGGTTATCAAGGGGCAAATGGGCAGAGTGGGTCTCCCTGCTGGATTGGTGATTCAGAGCTTGGGCTTTGGAGCCAGGCCACCTGTGCTCAAGTCCTAGCTCTGACACTTAATCTGACCTTGGGCAGTCTCAAGGGGGTTACTGAAAGGGGCCCGCCACTGGGCTCACCTGCTGTTTTTCTCGCCTCTCAGTTTTCACCTGGTGCACACTCCCCCAGTACACCCCGAGTTCAAGAGGGCCCTCAAGACGCTGCCCCCCCACTTCAACACCTCCACCGAGCCCGACTACCACAGGCTTATCTCCAGCTACGGAACCCACTTCATCCGGTCCATGGAGCTGGGCGGCCGCATCTCGGCCCTCACTGCCCTGCGCACCTGCGAGCTGGCCCTGGAGGGGCTCACGGCCAGTGAGGTCGAGGACTGCCTGGCTGTCGAGGCTGAGGTCAGCATAAGCGACCACGCCAGTGCCTCACCGTCGTTCAAGGCATGTGAAGAGAAGAAGAAGAACCACAAGATGGGGACCTCCTTCCACCAGACCTACCGGGAGCGCCATTCCAGTGTCGACGGTGGCCACCACTCAAGCATGCATGACCTGCTCTTCGGGAACCAGGCTGGGCCCGAGCAGTTCTCAGCCTGGGTGGCCTCTCTGCAGGACAGCCCTGGCCTGGTGGACTACACGCTGGAGCCTCTGCACATGCTTGTGGAGAGCCAGGACCCGCGGCGGGAGGCCCTCAGGCGGGCCGTGAGCAAGTACGTGACTGACAGGGCACGCTGGAGGGACTGCAACCGCCCGTGCGCCCCTGGGCAACACAAGAACCCGAAGAACCCATGCCAATGCCTGTGTCCTGGCTCAGCAGCCACCACCCAGGACTGCTGTCCCCGGCATAGGGGCCTGGCCCACCTGGAGGTCATGAACTTCAAGGCATCGGGTCTGTGGGGAGACTGGATCACAGCCACGGACGCCTATCTGAAGGTCTTCTTCGGCGGCCAGGAGCAGAGGACCGCCACAGTGTGGAACAATAACAACCCCAGGTGGATGACGCGGCTGGACTTCGGGGATGTGATCCTGGCCACCGGGGGCCCCCTGAGGGTGCAGGTCTGGGACGCAGACTCTGGCTGGAACGATGACCTTCTTGGCACATGTGACCGCAGCCCAAAGTCTGGCCTATATGAGGTGTCGTGCCCCATGAACCACGGTCTCCTGAAATTCTCCTACCAGGCCAAATGCTTGCCTCACCTGACGGGGGAGAGGTGCCTGCAGTATGCCCCCCAAGGGCTTCTGGGGGACCCTCCAGGAAACCGGAGTGGGCCAGTGTGGTGAAAGCAGTGGGTCCTGAGACGACTAGTGTGCGAAACTGGGAAGGTCCCATGCAGGAACCCAGAGGGTCTATATCTCCATATCTCCATTAGACAGGTGGAAAACTGAGACTTTTTTTTTTTTTTTCCAATGAGGTGGCTGAATTTACAGGCCAGCCCTCAGCCCGGTCCAAACTGCCTTAGCTCTTCAATATTCTCGAGCCCAGGAACAGAGGTGGAGCTGGGTTAGGCCCTACAGCCAGTGCTACACTGCCCTACAGGTCAAAACAGGGCGGAAAGCCAGGAGGCTGCTCCCACCAGGCTGCCTGGGGTCATTTACACCATTCCCTTGCAGCCCCTCTTCTAACGTGATGAAGTCTTCATCATATTAGACCTAACCTCTTTGGCCCCAGCTGCTCCATTTATTCTGTTTTCTTGGCCCACCAAGCTTTGCCTCTCAGCCAAAATCCGGGACTGTCTTGACTTGTCTCATTGTGTACACAGTCTGACCAATAAATGTGATGTGATTTTGACCATGATGGTGGTGGTGGTAGCAGAGGAGACGACAGAGACCAGGCATAGCCTCGAAGATGAACTCCGACCTTAGCAACCCAACCCACAGAACAGGTGGTTGACCCCAGGGGCAGGCAAGTCATGTAAATTAACTGTTTTCCCAATTTTGTTGGAAATGGGGAGGACCCAAAATATCTCAGTCCTCTCATTACTCTCCGATTCAAGAAAGAGCAGTGTAAACAGGAATAAACACAAGCGGATGTTCAGCTCTGAGCGGGGAGATCAGAGGGAATGGTGAAGTCTGGGATGAGCTGAAGGGCATGTCTTATCTAGGGTCGGGGCAGGGGAGGGGCATCTCTGCAACAACCAAAGGTTCCCAGGCAGGAACGTGAGCCCGGAGTTTTTCCTTCCTAATTCCTTAAAGTAACCAGAAATCCCAGCTTGACTCCTAAGTGTTGGCAATTCACTTCACTTTGTAAAAATAAACCAACATAGGCAAGCGCAGTACAAGCCAGAGGACATGTATGCAGGTCATGATTGTTCCAGAGCAATCACTTGAAAATTCTAATTTCAGAACCTGGCTGACTTAACAGCTCTCTGAGTCCTACAATTCTAGGGCAGAAGGCAGTGGTTTCAAGGGCTCCTGGCCTTGGCATGAAGGAAACTTCAGAGCCTCAGGCTATGATGTAACATGACCTGGTCTTAGTTTCATGTGCCTGGAACATAGGTCTCAGAACACAGGCCCATGGGGTGGGCGGCCTCCTAGACCTGGTAGGATTTGGCTGTGCAGGGCCACTGTCAGTGGGGCTCACAGTTGCTGGCATAGGCCTCCTGGATCTCTTTGAAACTCCCTACAAATTAAGCCCTTTGAGGTCTGTGGACCCATAGGCTCAAAAGCCCAGCAGTGACATTACACTCACCCTGAATCCCCAAGTTGGGCAGGGAGATTGGCAAGCTCTAGAAGCCTGGTTGAAACTGCTGTTCTTACACCTTTCCCTTCACAGCCACACACACACACACACACAAACACAAGAGCACAAAAGTAATCATGCAGCTTCACTCTGGCTGCTGTAGTTGTTGAAAATAAACATGGCTATGGGCCGTACCCTTGAGGAGAGTGAGGCCAGGGCAGGCCTGGCTCCAGAAACAGCTCTGACCAGAGACTGGCAGTCTTGGTCTAGGCCCCACGTGGTCAGTGACCTCCAGAAAGTCCCCCTGAGCCTTGGTTTCCCCGAAAGGACGATCTGCGTTTTACTCCCTTCCCAGGACTGTTTGGAAGGGGGTCATGAGCCTTCCCAGAAGGTCAGTGCTATAGAAGCGATCCTGGGAGGTCATCTGATTAACCCTCCTGGTTTTGCATTTAAGGAAACAGAGGCTCAGAAGAAGCGACTGGGCCAGGGATGCAGAGGTCAGTGGCTGAGCAGGGCTCTGTGAGTCGTGGGCACTCCACGCGGAGAACAGCTCGGAGAGACCAGCGGGACTCGGACAGGAGGGCCCACAGGGAAAGGGGGTTTGTTACCAAGGAAAAGGAATGGCTGATGCTGTTGAGGGGCAGCCAAGGAGCCCTCAGCTCCAATGCAACACTTTCATTGACATTCCACTGACACTTTGTCACACTTGGGGCCCTTCGCTTGTTCAGGAAATTCCTTGCTGTGCCTGATGTCTTCCATCCGCCCTCCACATCTCATCCTCACCCTGCTCCGTCCTGCTCTGGCCCGGAGGCTGGCCGATCTGAGCCTGTCAGTGGGCAGGAGATGGGAGGGAGGGAGGGAGGTCTCAGAGACAAATGAGATGGCCTTGGGCTCACTGTCCCTGTGTGACCACTCCTCTCCGGGGTACCCCTGCATGTCTCTGTGTTCCAGACATTGCTCCCTCCCCTCATCCCTTCAGACCTAGGGACGGTGACTGCTCCACCACTACCAATGCTGAGTTATCACACTGTCCCTTCTGCTTCTCGACAGCCCCCCACCTTTGTCAAGAGGCCCTTTATAAATACACATGCACATGCTGAGTCGTTCAGTCGTGTCCGACTCTGTGACCCCATGGACTGTAGACCACCAGGCTCCTCTGTCCACGGGATTCTCCAGGCAAGAATACTGGAGTGGGTTGCCATGCCCTCCTCCAGGATACCTTCCTGACCCAGGATCGAACCCTTGTCTCACATACTCCTGCACTGGCAGGCGGGTTCTTTTACCACTAAGGATACCTGAGAAGCCCCCTTTATAAACCCTCCTCAAGTTATAATTTGAATATGCCCAGGCTATGGTCTAAATGCTTATGTCTCCCCATGAATCATGTACTGAAATAGCAATCCTCAGGGTGATGGTATTAGAAGGTGGGGCCTTTGGAGGCAATTAGTCATGAAGGTGGAGCCCTCTTAATGTAGGTTAGTGCCCTTATAAAAGAGGCCCCAGAAAGATCCCTGGCCCCTTCCCCTATGTGAGGACACAGTGAGAAAACACCTTCTCTGAACCAGAAAGCAAGCCCACTGAATCTGTAGCACCTTGATCTTGGACTTCCAGAACTGTAAAAAATAAATTTCTGTTGTGGCACCTGCTTGTGGCATTTTGTTACAGCAGCCAGAACAGACTAGGATAGCCTCCCATAAGAGCGCTGATGACATATCAGTGAGTCTGGTAGGAAGAAGGACCACTTTGCCCCGGAAGCTGAAAATGCCCTATTCTTCTTTCTCCAACCTCCCCTGCAACTAGGAGAAGACGTGTGACTGGTTTACCAGTTGGATGCAACTGGCTCTGGTATGGGATTCCTAAGAAGCTGATGCTGAGACCAGGCAACTATGTGGGCGGTGACCCCAGGGAGCCCAGTAGGGGAGAGGGGTAGTAGGCCAAGGGAGGGAGGGGGCCCATAAAAGAGGCATGATCCAGCAAGTTACCATGTGGGCAACCAGGGCCAATGAAGAGCTATCCCAGCTGGGAGGGAGGGAGCTGGGCTTCCATACATCACCTCCCACCCATCATTGGTTAGGGCTGAATTATTTCCCTACTTATTTCATCCAGACTTGGCTTCTATTTCTGGCAACTAAAAACCCTGATGATGACACCATTCCATCTTCTCCCTTGCTGCTTCAACACACCACCCCCTTTCCCAACCCTCCTCCCACTCCACCCTGGTAGGCCCTTGTCTTAGAGCCACACTCAACTGCTCCCAGCACTCCCCTCCCCAGGGCACGGAGCAGGGCCTATTCACAGATTCCAGCATTCACCCAGGGTTACCGAGCACTTTCTGTCAACCGGGTCCTGGGGCCAGTGATCGAGCCATGTGGAGCATCTGCCTTCTCGTGGCCTGTGCCTGCATCTGATGGGGAGATGATGAGAGCGCGGAAGAGATTCATGGAGCACTGACCCCCTCACCTGGACCCTTCCACAACTCTTGCACGACACGGGGCTTGGGTTGACAACAGCCGAGGTTTGTTTTCTAAGCAGTTACCACAGCACCCTCATCTCCCTGCAGACACACTTCGTGGTCTCTGAGGTGTGCCCCAGCTGGTGCGGCGACCGTGTCAGTGTCTCTGACACGTGTGAGCAGGGGAGGATCTGCTGGAGAACAGCTACGCGGGGGTGGAGAGAGCCCGAGGGGAGGCTGCCCCTTGCAGCTTTGAGAGGCTGTGAATCCTCTCTACAGTGACCATTCCCCCACACCTGTCACCAGTCAGCCAACTCAGCCTCCTGACACGCGCCCCCTTCTGCTCACAGTCGCAGCCTCTCCGGGCCAGGCCACCCCATCTCTTGCTTGGACAGGTCTTCCTGTGGCCTCCTCACTGACCTTCAGGCTCCTGTCTACCCCTCACTGTCCCTCCACCCCACAGCTGCCGGATCCCCTGGGCCCTACAGCAGGCTGGCCCTGCCTCTCTGCCTGAGGGCTCCAGAGGGGGGCCAGAAGTGCTGGGGAATCATGCCATGCCCCACTCAGCCCAGAACAGCCCTCAACCAATGCCTGATGGGAGGTGGTATACAAATACCCCAGCTCCCTCCATCTCAGGGCTGGAGCAGAGGTGGGGATAACTCCAAGGGACATACTCAAATTCAGTGACTCCCAGAGTTTCCCAACAGGGTTAAGGTCCAGTATCCACAATGGTGACCTGCTTGACCACACATGCTCTCTTGGCTATCTCCCTTCCCTGGCTCAATTCTCCACTCCCCTATGGGGTATTTTCTGGGATCACTTCCTACACAAACAACTCATTGGCAAATCCCTGTCTCAAGGTTTGTCTCTGGGGAAACCCAGCTAAGCAAACCACACCACCGCCTCACTTAAAACTCTTCATTGGTTCCTTGTGGCTCTTGGGATAAAGTTCAAAGCCCCTAGTGTGACCCAATTCTGCCCTGATCCACTCCTGCCCCCACCCCATCCCCCACCAAGCCCTTCCTCGCTGAGCAAGTGGATTCTTCTGATGGCTACCCTGTCTCCAGCCCTTCACGTGTGCTGCCTCCTCTTTCTGGAATTTTTATCCTACACCCAGATTAAGTCCTCCTCAGCCTTGGGCTCCAGCTTTCAAAGGTGGCTTTCTCCAGGAAGCCTTCTTGCAGGAAGCCTGGCTTTCAGGTCTGGGTCATGGGCCCCCATACCTCATTATCTCCCCATCACAGCACTGTGAGGCCAAGGGCCATTTCTATCTGATTCACAGTTGAACCAATTAGTCCAGCTCCGGACATTAGTTTGATGCTTGAAAAACATTGGATGATCAGATGAATGAATTAATTCTACCAAAGAATCCTCTAGCCTCACTTGAATTCTCCCAGAGATAGAACTCATTACCTCCAGAAGAAGTTGTTCTACATATGGAAAGTTCTAACCATGAACCATCATGTGACATAGAAACCTGCCCCTTTATAATGTCCAGCCATGGTCACGGATCAGGGATGCTGTGTCTAAATATACAGTCCCATCTCTCACTTGGTTGGGCAGAAAGACCACAAAGCTGACTCCAGTCTAGGCAATGGCTGTCCCTCACCCCTCTTTTTGTGAAGGAGCCACAGAAGGGCCACCCACTGTCCAGGTCAAGGTGGATAGGGGACTGGGTCAGTCAGTCATCCTCCTCTCTGATACCGACAGTGAAAACACCGCCAGTTCTCAGAAGTACTGCTCCACAGGCGCCTCTCTTCACAAAGCCAGATCTGCAACCCTGGCGGCCAGACCAGGACAGCTGCTATTGTTTTGCAGACTATAATGGCAATCTGTTTACTGCCGGGCTTGACTGCACATCTGGAGCTCTCAGTTAATCTCCACAACAGCCGGTTCCCTGTTTCTTCTTAAGAGGCTCATGACGTCAGCTTACTGGCAGGACACTGACTTTTCCCCTGGGAGACCCAAACTCCCCATGAGATCCACCACCATGAAAGAAGGCTGGCCCCGCAGGAAAACATATTTGTCTCCCTCTCCTCTCTATTCATAGGAATCATCATCACCTGGTGGATGGGGGACCTTCCCCCAAGGTCCCGCCTCCGTGGAGGCCGTCACTAAGGATGTCACTCCCACCTCTGCAGATCCTTCTCCCACGGGAATGTGGGGCTTCATGAGACTTCATTTTGCGAGGCATTTTTCCGAGTTGCAGTAATTGAGAGACCCCCTACTGCCTCTCCTTGCCACTACACTACCCTTATTTTTCTCTTACTAACACTACAAGTAAAACACTAATAAGTGCTTGAGTGCTTATGGTAGAATTTTGATGGTTGTACGTGCATTAGCACATTTAATCTCCCCAGCAGCCCTATGAAATGGATGTATTCATCCCTGTTTTAGAAATGAGGTCTCCCAGAAAGCTGAGGAGCACGTGTCGCTGGCTATCCCACTGTATGACTCCTGAGATGTCCAGAATGTATTCTGCACCATCTCCCCTAACGTCTTGTCCGCATAGTCTTCCCAATCATCACCACACAAAGCCCTCACGTGAAGAAGACTCAGTTTCGGGGGATGCTCTCAGGAAGAGCAATTCCCTGATGCCACCAGCCACTCGCTTTTTTTTCTTAACTTAATATGATAAGACAACATACAGAGCATAGTGGGCTTCCCTGGTAGCTCAGATGGTAAAGAAGCCGCCTGCAATACAGGAGACCCAGATTCTATCCCTGGGTTGGGAAGATCTCCTGGAGAAGGAAGTGGCAACCCACTGCAGTATTCTTGCCTGTAGAATTCCATGGACAAAGAAGCCTGGTGGGCTATAGCCCATGGGGTCCCAAAGAGTCGGACACGACTGAGCGACTAAGCACGCATGTACAGAGCATAATATTTATCATTTTAACCATTTGAAAGCATACGGTTCAGTAGCATTAATTACATTCACAATGTCATGCAAACATCAACTCTATTTTTTATTGTTCAGTTGCTAGCTGAAGGTGAAGGTGAAGTCGCTCAGTCGTGTCCGACTCTTTGCGACTGTGGACTGTAGCCCACCAGGCTCCTCCATCCATGGGATTCTCCAGGCAAGAATACTGGAGTGGTTTGCCATTGCCTTCTCCAGGGGATCTTCCCGACCCAGGGATCGAACCCAGGTCTCCCGCACTGCAGGCAGACGCTTTACCCTCTGAGCCACCAGGGAAGCCCATCTATACCTGAAACTTGTTCATTATCTCCAACAAAAACGCTGTTCCCATTAACAACAACTCCCCCTCCCTCGGCCTCTAGTAACCTCTGTTCTATATTCTGTCTCTATGAGTTTGCCTACTCTAGGTACCTCATGGAGAAGGCAGTGGCACCCGACTCCAGCACTCTTGCCTGGAAAATCCCATGGACGGAGGAGCCTGGTAGGCTGCAGTCCATGGGGTCACCAAGAGTCGGACACGACTGAGCGACTTCACTTTCACTTTTCACTTTCATGCATTGGAGAAGGAAATGGCAACCCACTCCAGTGTTCTTGCCTGGAGAGTCCCAGGGACAGAGGAGCCTAGTGGGTTGCCGTCTATGGGGTCACACAGAGTCAGACACGACTGAAGCGACTTAGCAGCAGCAGCAGCAGGTACCTCATATGATCGGAATCGCACAGTATTTGTCTATCATTTCTGGCTTCTTTCATTCCACATAATGTTTTCAAGGTCCATTCATACCGTCAGCTATGTCAGGCCTTTATTCTTCTATGGCGGAGTAATAGTCCACTGTATGGATATTTCACCTTGTTTACCCATTCTTCCATGATGGACATTTGGGTTATTTCTTCCTTTTGGCTATTGTGAATAATGCTATGATGAACACTGGGGTACAAGTTTCTGTTTGAGTCCCTGCTTGTACTTCTTTTAGATCAACAACAAGGAGTGGAACTGCCAGGTCAGATGGTATTTCTGTGTCTAACCTCTTGAGAAACCACCGCTCTATTTCCGGCAGCCTGCCACTGGCTTCTCAGCTGGCCTCTGCCTTGACCTTCCTGTGTCTATCTTCCCACCTGTCAGGCCAGGACCTAAAACAAGATCCCACTCAGCTCTCCACCATTAGGGAGACCAACCTCACGCTCGTGGTAGGGTCATGAGACTCCAAGCCTTCCAAGCACCAAGGACCTAGCCCCATTCACTGCTCCGCCACCCCTCCCAGGACTCCCTGTTTGAGTAATGCTCCACCCGGGGGTGGGGGTGTAGGGGGGCTGTGAAGAAAGCCAAACGGGTGGGGCTGTCACTAGGCCTTGAGACTCTCTTGCATGGTACTGTCTTGATCATCACTGCCTCCATGTCCCTAATAGGACCTGGCACTTAGCAAGTACTCAGTAGACACTGCTGAATGAATGAATGTTGGCATATATTACCCACTGCTTCATGTAACTGTGAGCTTGTGGGGTGAGGGGGAGACAAAGAGACCAGGGAGAGTGGGAGAGCGAGCGCTGGAGCCTTGCTCCTGGGAAAGAAGAGTCGAGGGTGGGCTGGAGAGAAAGCTTCTGCTCCTCCCTTCCCACTGCCCCCAAGGCCCCAAGCCCCCCAGAAGGCCAGCTCCATCTCTACTCTGCCTCTTTCTGCCTTGAAACAATTTGAGACTCCCAGCGTGGGAAGCCAATATTTGGGAGGACGGGACTTCCAACCAGAGCCAACCCCACTCTCATGCAACAAGCTCATGACAAATACCAAGGTGAGGATGAGACTTCAAGGTTTCTAGTTGGGTTTTACCTTTATCAACCACTTCTTAAAGTGCCTACTGTGAGACATGTGCTGTGTAAACATGCACGATTTCATTTATTTTTTCTAAGAGCCCTACTCTGTAAGTGAGGAAACTGAGGCTAACCAAGATTTGAGAACTTGTCCAAAGTCTCCCCGTTGCATATGCTGGGAATGGAGAGATTCGAACCAGGGGTTCTGCTGCTGATGGCGCTGGGTATGTCCTGCTTCTGCACCCATTTCCCCACCTCCCCATCTGTCCTCCCCGGGCATCCACACCTCGCTCCTGCAGGCCTGTAGCAATGCCCGGGTACCCTCAGTCCCTCCTCCTGTCCTAGCCAGGGCATAGGGCTCTCACCAGGACCCTTCCCCTCTGGCTCCTTGCTCCTCCACTCTGGTCCACATTACACTGGAGGCTCCTAGCCCACGCTGGTGTCCCCCATTGTCTTCCTTGGCACTTGGAAATGACACCTGCAGGTTTGTACATCGCTTCTCCAGGGGCTAGAACGAGGGGTGCACTTGGTTCCCCTCCCTGGGGCACTCAATGAACCAGACCCCCAACTCCCATGCCTACCCTCTGGACCAGAAGAGGGTGGGGAAGGCTGGCTAGGGATTCCAGGGAGCCTGGAGGGAAAGCAGGGGACACGAATTTCCTGGGCATCCCTGTGTCAGACACCGTGCTTCTCCATCACTATAACCCCCTCGGCTGCCAGGCAAAGACCCACAGGCAGGGCAGGAGTGGGACTTGCTCCAGGCCACATACAATGACCCAGAAGGCCTCACTCCTCATCAGCCGCTCCCTTCAGTTCCCACGACCCTCTCCTCTCCCAGGAGGCCGACCGCTAAGGAAGCAGTCAGTTGCTGAAGGCAGCTTACAGGAGGGGCCCAAGGACAGGACTCCGACCCAGCTAGAAGCCCCCTCCCTGCCCCTTAAAAGCAAGCTGGGCAGAGAAGAAACAGAAAGCCTGTGTTTAAGCTGGAGGCAGCAGTCTAAACATAAGCATCTGTTTATGATTTCAAAAACAAAACAAAAATACAGTTTGCTGAATCAATTTGCAGGGCGAATGACATGGCGGGGGATTCTTCAACTTCACTAAGAACGCAAACTGCTTTCAAGTCTTTTGGAAACCATTTAAAACCATGTAAACGTGCTTATTAAGCAAACCATGCAAATCAGCTTACAAACCACGAGTAATCCCGCATGATTCTTATCTGGTGTTTAAGCAGGTGCTGCAGGGCCCTAGCTGGGTCCAGACGGTAGTTTATTCTTGGTTCTCATCTGTAGGGTATTTGAAAATAATGCTAGGGCTTTCCTTGAAAAAGTTCAATGATTTAGATGTTCTGGTTCATTCTTCCCTAATTATGTCCCCCAACTGCTTCCAAAAAGCATTTGTTTACTGTTTTGTTGCATCAACAAACTGGGCAGAAGGGCCTTTATTGGTACCACCTGGAGTGAAGAGCATTTTCACAGCCCTCCCAGACCAGATGTGTGTGGCAGGCTACGCCCTTGCTTGCTACGTGACCTTGAGCAAGCAGGTTCCCCTCTGGCTTTGTTGTTCCTCATGTTGTCCGGACACACTGACAGCTCAGGCAGGGTCCAGGATCACACGTGGGCTTCTGTCGGGGAGAGGACCGGATATGGAAGCACCTTACAAATATGTCGGGTGCAGCAGCAGCAGCATCGGGAAGGGGCCCGGCTTACAGGTGGATGCCTGTCCTGCCCCAGATCCCACAGGCAGCTAGGGAATCCTGCTGGTGCGGCAAGTCAGGGTGTGGAGCAGGAGAGCACTGTCGGCTCCTTTTAGAGACGCAGAAACGGGGCTGCGGCGATGTGTCAGGAAAACATGAGATGCTCAATAGTACCTGTCACTCAAGAAACACTCACACAGATGCTACCGCGAGTGGTACCACAGGAACCACAGACACCACCGACTGCAGCAGCCTGCGCTGCTCTGCTCTCACCTCTGCCCCGAGACGCTCCTGCTCACGGCCAAGTCCCTTGTCAGTATACCTTCCCTGGAAAACCTCTTCATGAAGCCGCAAGCCTGCCCGTCCAGCCAAGGAGAGAGTGCACCTTGCCAGAGAGAATGCCACCCACTGCCCTGATAGGGGAATCTGAGGCAGGAGGGACAAAGGCCTGGCTCCTGCATCAGCAGAAGATGGGCACAGGGACCCAGGTAACGCTAAAGGAGTGGGGTCGTCTCACGTGGCCCCCACCCCCACCCAGGACTTCCTTTCCCGGGGAATTGGGACAGGAGATTGCTTTTGTCACTTAGAGCATGCATTCTCCAGAATTTCACCCAAAACTCTTGTGAGAAAACTTAAGCCAACAGACAATGATATAACCTCCCCATGTGACCAGAGTTCATGCCAATTGGCAGTCAACTAGTGGAAATGCCATCCAGGGATCCCACACAACCCACACCCAGCCACCTGTAGGGGGTGCCTTTCAGGAGAATTCTACACAGCCCACCAGTACACAAGCTCTAAGCAGCTGCTTCTCAGTGGAGGGCAAGATTCCCAAAGACTGGCCCACACTGACTTCTTCAGTCAAGAGTAACATGAGCAAAATAAGGACCATGTAGGGTGTTACAGCTATTGCATCTAATTGGAAGGCCCATGATTTTTATCCCCCAGAGAATCTGTCCTTGTTTGGAGAGGTTAAAAATACCCTTTTATGATATGATAGTGTTATAAGTGTTATAAGAGGGGTTCATTCCTTTTTAGTGGGGCAACTTTCCAAAAATTTACCACCTAATATTCTTTGAAAAATTCTATTTGTCTCTGCAATCAAGAAGTTGGGGAACCACAGGAGAAACACATAAAGGAGCCCCCACCCACTTCTGGGGAGTCACGGTTTTTGTATTTGTTTTGAAAGCCTGACACAGACACTGGATCCTCTCCTGAGCTAAGTATATAAACACAATTTCACACACAGCTTCAAGCATCTGAAGCCCATGGGGAGCTTCAGTGAAGAAGAAGAAAGACAGGCACTATGAGCTAGGGCCTGGGAAGACACCCACACAGCCTGAGGAAAGGTGGCTTCTGGGGGTCTCCAGGCCCTGGGTTAGTGAGTGGTACCAATGCAGATGCTCAGATAGATCTGGAGAGGAAGGGAAAATGAAAGCGCACTGCAGGGGGTCAGCACACTGGTCCTTGCGTGACTTGGGCTTCATTGCCCTTCCAGCCGCAGACCCCTCCTTCGCTAAGTGAAGAGACGCACGCGCTCCCTTCAGGTGTCATATTCCCACGGTGAATGCATTTCCAGCCGCGAGTGACATATTCCAGTAGTATGAAAATACTCAGCAAAGGTTCATTCACTCATTCTTTCCAAAAACATTGAGTGCGCCTGCTAGTTGCCAGGTCCTGGGACATTCAGAAAAGCACAAACACAGTCCCAGCCCCAAGCAGCCTCTAGGCTACAGAGAGGGCACGGAGTCGCCAGCATGGGTTTGAGGAATCTTGGTGTCCTGAATCCCAGATCCCTTAGGGATATGATGTGAGCCTTGAGTAAAATAGAGAACCTCTCTTGGTCTCATAAAACAGAGATTGTAATCCCAGCCTCGTCTGATTTGGGAGGCTCTGGTGAAATAACGAATTCAGCGCCTCAACATGATGTATGAAAACCACCCACAGGCATTCAATAAATGAAACTTTCCTTCCCTTTTCCTGAGAAACACCAAATGCCTTGTGAATTATCAACTCATCAAATATTTACTGACCACATTCCGTGTACCAGGCCATCACAGACCCTAAGATGCAGAGTCCCCAACCTCCAGGATCTAATGCCTGATGAGCTGAGGTAGAGCTGATGTAATAATAATAGAAATAAAGTGCACAGTAAGTGTAATGTGCTTGAGTCATCCTGAAACCATTCCCCCCACACCTCGTCCATGAAAAACACTGTCTTCTGTGAAACCAGCCCCTGGTGCCCAAAACGCTGGGGATCGCAGCTCTAAGGAACTGACAAGTGAGAGGAGGTTTAGACAAGCTGATGGACAATACTGTGAAAGTGCTTTTGAGAAACGGGCACAGAGGTACAGACTGTTCTCCATACGATACTTCCAACCCGCCTGCATTTTTGAAACTCTTGTAATGAAACGCTGGAGGTAATGTGGGCACATCATCTTGAGAAGTCAGAATCCTTTCTCTACGTATCTTAAGGGCCCTTAGATGGCAGGGGTGAGCAGACCTGAATCAAACTGAACTTGAACCATCAGGAACAGTGGGCTAGAGAAAGGAGGAAAAGCAAAGGGAAGGGCAGAAGGAAAATCTGGAGGTATCACTGGATCAAGGTGCCTGAGCCTCCTCTTTTGTAAAATAAGGAACATGCCTACCTCCTTGGGCTGTCGCAGAACTACAGGAGGTGACGGCATACTTGGAAGAGGCTGAACTGGTTCTCCTGTTTGTCTCTCTCCACTCCCTTTCTCCAGAGGCTGACCCACCCTGCGGAGCACGTCACTGGTGCCCCCTGCAATCAAAGGAAGGTACTGATGGGAGCTCAAAGGACAGGAGAGGAGAGCAAGGCAAAGCATCTGCCCCTCTTCCATCAGTCCCATGTTCAATGACGCTGCTCTGGCCGTGGTTACCCAAAACTCTTGTAATGAAACGCTGGAGGTAATGTGGGCACATCATCTTGAGAAGTCAGAATCCTTTCTCTACGTATCTTAAGGGCCCTTAGATGGCAGGGGTGAGCAGACCTGAATCAAACTGAACTTGAACCATCAGGAACAGTGGGCTAGAGAAAGGAGGAAAAGCAAAGGGAAGGGCAGAAGGAAAATCTGGAGGTATCACTGGATCAAGGTGCCTGAGCCTCCTCTTTTGTAAAATAAGGAACATGCCTACCTCCTTGGGCTGTCGCAGAACTACAGGAGGTGACGGCATACTTGGAAGAGGCTGAACTGGTTCTCCTGTTTGTCTCTCTCCACTCCCTTTCTCCAGAGGCTGACCCACCCTGCGGACCATGTCACTGGTGCCCCCTGCAATCAAAGGAAGGTACTGATGGGAGCTCAAAGGACAGGAGAGGAGAGCAAGGCAAAGCATCTGCCCCTCTTCCATCAGTCCCATGTTCAATGACGCTGCTCTGGCCGTGGTTACCCTCTCAACTCAGTTTCTGCTGGATGGTCCCAAGTCCCCTGTGGCAGGGGCAGGTAACACAGTGCTGTCCCTTTGCCCCCTTAGGTCTAGGGACAGTTACAGCTTCCCCCTGTAACTAGTTCCTGAGCACCTCACCACTGGTTCCCTTAACCCTGCCCACACCTCTGCAAATGGTCCTTTCATTAAACTCTCTTCACCGTTGGATCTCAAGGTTGTTGCCAGAATCTTAATTGTTACAGGGCAATGGCTACATAGTGTGAGTTATTTTTATACATAAAGTATGATTGAGCATATGTTCTCATTTCCTCCTCCCAACCCACAGTCCTCAAAATATCATTTAAAGTATTTATTTGTTAAATTCTATGCCAGTGCTCGAGTAAGAAGGGGTCAGAAATGGTGAGGAATCCCTGAAAGACAGAGGTGGACGGAACTGGATGGGCAGGGGAGATGACAGCCCACAAGTCGTGCAGGTGAAAGCCTCTGAGAGAGGAAGAACCAGCTTTGAGGAAGATTTCAGCCCAGAGATGCCAGGCCAGGAGGCAGGAGGAAGACTGAACACCCATCAGGACGTAGGCTGGAGCATTCCAGCAGAGGTGGCTGGAGACTTTGGCTCTCCTTGTGCCCCCTGAGGAGCCCAGGGCAGGTCAGGGCAGGGCAGCATGTCGGCAGGTAGTAGCAGTGAGAGGGGCACTCGGGGCAGCAGCCCAGGGCTGATATCCACCCTTGTCCAGAAGGACAGCCACCAGCACACACTGTCACCAGCACAACTCATCCCCACCCAGCAGTCAGTCATCTGGGATATGCTAAAGAGTCACAGGTCTCTCAAATCTCAAGACAAAGATGAGTGCACAACTAAACTCAGCAACCACTAAGGAAAACCAGCAACATGAAAAACAAACCCCAAACTCAACAAAGAGAAGAACTAACATCCAATAAAACGGAGCTAACAGAACAAACCTTCACATACGAATAACTAACGTCTTCAAGGGGATTCCCAGGTGGTGCAGGGATCAAGAACCTGCCTGCCAATGCAGGAGATGTGGGTTTGATCCTTGTGTTGGGAAGATCCCCTGGAGTAAAAAGTGGCAACCCACTCTAGTATTCTTGCCTGGAAAAAAAAAGTCCATGGTCAGGGGAGCCTGATGGGCTACAGTCCATGAGGTCAGAGAGTCAGACACAACTGAGACGCACCCACACCATGCTAACGTCTTCAAAGAGATGAGGCTTATCATGCTTTTAGGCTTCCCCTAAGAAATGAGCTGAAAATNTGCAATCAAAGGAAGGTACTGATGGGAGCTCAAAGGACAGGAGAGGAGAGCAAGGCAAAGCATCTGCCCCTCTTCCATCAGTCCCATGTTCAATGACGCTGCTCTGGCCGTGGTTACCCCCTCAACTCAGTTTCTGCTGGACGGTCCCAAGTCCCCTGTGGCAGGGGCAGGTAACACAGTGCTGTCCCTTTGCCCCCTTAGGTCTAGGGACAGTTACAGCTTCCCCCCTGTAACTAGTTCCTGAGCACCTCACCACTGGTTCCCTTAACCCTGCCCACACCTCTGCAAATGGTCCTTTCATTAAACTCTCTTCACCGTCGGATCTCGTTTGTTGCCAGAATCTTAATTGTTACAGGGCATTAGCTACATAGTGTGAGTTATTTTTATACATAAATTATGATTGAGCATATGTTCTCATTTCCTCCTCCCAACCCACAGTCCTCAAAATATCATTTAAAGTATTTATTTGTTAAATTCTATGCCAGTGCTCGAGTAAGAAGGGGTCAGAAATGGTGAGGAATCCCTGAAAGACAGAGGTGGACGGAACTGGATGGGCAGGGGAGATGACAGCCCACAAGTCGTGCAGGTGAAAGCCTCTGAGAGAGGAAGAACCAGCTTTGAGGAAGATTTCAGCTCAGAGATGCCAAGCCAGGAGGCAGGAGGAAGCCTGAACACCCATCGGGACGTAGGCTGGAGCATTCCAGCAGAGGTGGCTGGAGACTTTGGCTCTCCTTGTGCCCCGAGGAGCCCAGGGCAGGTCAGGGCAGGGCAGCATGTCGGCAGGTAGTAGCAGTGAGAGGGGCACTCGGGGCAGCAGCCCAGGGCTGATATCCACCCTTGTCCAGAAGGACAGCCACCAGCACACACTGTCACCAGCACAACTCATCCCCACCCAGCAGTCAGTCATCTGGGATATGCTAAAGAGTCACAGGTCTCTCAAATCTCAAGACAAAGATGAGTGCACAACCAAACTCAGCAACCACTAAGGAAAACCAGCAACATGAAAAACAAACCCCAAACTCAACAAAGAGAAGAACTAACATCCAATAAAACGGAGCTAACAGAACAAACCTTCACATACGAATAACTAACGTCTTCAAGGGGATTCCCAGGTGGTGCAGGGATCAAGAACCTGCCTGCCAATGCAGGAGATGTGGGTTTGATCCTTGTGTTGGGAAGATCCCCTGGAGTAAAAAGTGGCAACCCACTCTAGTATTCTTGCCTGGAAAAAAAAAGTCCATGGTCAGGGGAGCCTGATGGGCTACAGTCCATGAGGTCAGAGAGTCAGACACAACTGAGACGCACCCACACCATGCTAACGTCTTCAAAGAGATGAGGCTTATCATGCTTTTAGGCTTCCCCTAAGAAATGAGCTGAAAATCTTAAAAATTAAAAATGTGACCTGGGAAGGTGGTAGTAGGAGGTGAAGTGAAGTGAAAGTCATTCAGTCGTGTCCAACTCTTTGCGATCCCATGGACTATACAGTCCATGGAATTCTCCAGGCCAGAATACTGGAGTGGGTAGCCTTTCCCTTCTCCAGGGGATCTTCCCAACCCAGGGATCAAACCCAGGTCTCCCAGATTGCAGGCAGATTCTTTACCTGCTGAGCCACAAGGTGGTAGGAAATGTACCCATTACACACCTATTAGAATGACTAAAGTTAAAAAGATTGACAACTCCAGGGTTGGTAAGGGCGTGGAGGTACTGGAACTCCCATGTGTGCTGGTGGGGATGAAACCATCTGGCAAATAGTTTGGCAGTTTCTTAAAAAGTTAAACATACATATGCCACATCATTCATTCTCTCCTTAAGTATTTATCCAAGAGAAATGAAGACATATGCCCATACAAAGACCTCCACATGTTCATAATAGCTTTACTTGTACTAGCTAAAACTTGGACATGACCCCAATACCCAGCAACAGTTTGGATTAACCAACTGAAGGTATAGCCATATGGTGGAATACTATGCAGCTGTAAAAAGAATGGCCAATTGACATATATATTAAACACAGATGATTTCAAAATAACCATGCTGAGTGAAAGGAGCCAGATAATGAAGAGTGCAAGTTGACGATTCCTTTATATAAAACCCTGGAAAAGGCAAGCAAATCTATGATTTCTAAAAGCAGGTCAAAGTGTGCCTGGTAAGAGGGATGGGGAAGGGGGAAAGGAGGAATAACAAATGGACCTTAGCAAACTTTTGGAGATGATGGATATTGTTCAATAACTTGACTTCATTAACTTAAGGGTCATTTCACAGGTGTGTATATATGTCAACTTAAAAAATTAGATACTTTGTGGTTTGCTGCTACTGCTAAGTCACTTCAGTCGTGTCTGACTCTGTGTGACCCCATAGACGGCAGCCCACCAGGCTCCCCCATCCCTGGGATTCTCCAGGCAAGAATACTGGAGTGGGTTGCCATTTCCTTCTCCAATGCATGAAAGAGAAAAGTGAAAGTGANAGCTGTCTCTTATACACATCTTCGTGTCCGACTCTGTGTGACCCCATAGACGGCAGCCCACCAGGCTCCCCCATCCCTGGGATTCTCCAGGCAAGAATACTGGAGTGGGTTGCCATTTCCTTCTCCAATGCATGAAAGAGAAAAGTGAAAGTGAAGTCGCTCAGTCTGTCCGACTGTTAGCGACCCCATGGACTGCAGCCCACCAGGCTACTCTGTCCATTAGATTTTCCAGGCAAGAGTACTGGGGTGGGGTGCCATTGCCTTCCCCGACTTTGTGGTTTAGTGTATGTCAATTATACCTCCATAAAGTTGTTTTTAAAAACTTTATGGAACTGTGAAAAAAAGAAAGATTGGAGTATTTGTAAAAGAGTTTTTAAATGAACAATATTCTTCTCATCTATTTTGCGTATGCTAGTTTATATAGGGGGTAGGGTACCTCAGGGAGAAGGCAATGGCAGCCCACTCCAGTACTCTTGCCTGGAAAATCCCACCGGCGGAGGAGCCTCGTAGGCTGCAGTCCATGGGGTCGCTAAGAGTCGGATACGACTGAGCAACTTGACTTTCACTTTTCACTCTCATGCATTGGAGAAGGAAACGGCAACCCACTCCAGTGTTCTTGCCTGGAGAATCCCAGGGATGGGTGAGCCTGTTGGGCTGCCGTCTCTGGAGTCGCAGAGAGTTGAACACGACTGAAGCGACTTAGCAGTAGGGTACCTCAGAGTGAGAGATATAATTAGTAGTCACTTGACAAATCTTAATAAGCTTTTCAAAGCATATTTTCCAGAAAAAGGAGAGTTAATGACTCCAATATCCAGGTAATAGATCCTTTTGCAATTCAGGTGTTTTCCAATTCTCTGCTTATAAAATAAATTACAGGAAGGCTTCCCTGGTGGCTCAGTGGTAAAGGATCCGCCTGTCAATGCAGGAGGCAGGGGTTCGATCCCTGATCCAAGAAGACCCCACCTGCCATGGCACAACAAAGCCTGTGCCCCACAACTCCTGAGCCTGTGCTCTAGAGCCCAAGAGCTGCAAGTTCTGAGCCCCCGTGCCCCAACTACTGAAGCCAAGAGCTCTATGGCCTCTGCTTTGCAGTGAGAAGCCCACCCAGTGCAACTAGAGTAGCCCTGCTCGCTGCAACTAGAGAAAAGCCCTTGCAACAGTGAAGAGCCAGCACAGCCAAAAATAAACGAACAAAATTATTTTAAAAAAATTATAGGTGTACTCCCTTGATTGACAGCTAATGAAAAAAAATTTTTTAATGTTTTAAAGAGATATCATGATGTGATTTTTGGCATATTACTCAGAAGAGGTTCACAGAATCATGCAGCATGACTATAGCAAAAAATCACCTCTATTACTTTATGTGATCACAAATTCTCAGTGCTCACATTTATAAGAACGAAAATAGCTTATCTGAAAGCAACAATTGAATAGAAAAACCTGCAAATGTAACCAAGAAAGATATGTAAGATATTCATAAATAGTAAAACTGAGCAAGAAGACAGTCACACATGAGACTCTTTGTGACCCCATGGACTGCAGCCCACCAGGCTCATCCATCCATGGGATTCTCCAGGCAAGAATGCTGGAGTGGGTTGCCATTTCCTCCTCCAGGGGATCTTCCCAGCTCAGGGACTGAACCCAGGTCTCCTGCATTGCAGGCAGATTCTTTACCATCTGAGCCACTGGAGAAGNCATCCATGGGATTCTCCAGGCAAGAATGCTGGAGTGGGTTGCCATTTCCTCCTCCAGGGGATCTTCCCAGCTCAGGGACTGAACCCAGGTCTCCTGCATTGCAGGCAGATTCTTTACCATCTGAGCCACTGGAGAAGCCCCACAGATGCAGAGGAGGCTTTTAAATATTTAGAAGAATATTACATATGATTTTACCTTAAGAAATTTGAAATTCTTGACAAATGTCCATATGTTATTCTGGGGAAATGCTGCTATTTTATCAAAATTGACCCAAGAAAAAGTAAAAGGCCAGAAAAGAATAATAAAGATTTTAAAAATTAAAAATCCAGTCAAGATTTTTAAAAATTAGGATGGAAAGTCAGAAATGGTGGCTGGATGATGAATGGATGCTACAGGCAATGGCAACCACATGTCTATTGTATGGACCCATCAAATGACGAGGACCGCAGTTGAAGGAGTAGAGAATCTTGGCTACTCAATAAATTAACGTGGGCCAACTGGATACCCATTAAAAAAATAATAAACTGTATTCTGTACCTAACATCACTCACAAACATTTATTCCATGTCAAGTAAAGAATGAAACATAAAGGACAATGCTGTACAAGCGATCAAAGAAACCCAGAAATTAGATCAATAATCCTGGGCAGAGAAGGTCTGCTGACACAAGACACAAAATACAAAAATTTGACAAAAGACACTCCAAAAGAATGATGAGACCAGATAAACCAGGAGAAAGAACTGGCTGCAGATCTACCTACAAATGAAGCAGATTATGTTAATCTCTTACACCTATTAATTTTTAAAAAACCCAGTAGAAAAATAAGCAAACATATAACAGAGCAAATTCCAAATGGCCAACAAAGGAATAAAAAGATGTTCCATCTCATTCGTAATTGGGAAAATCATATTAAGATAAAAATACAACAGCTTTCTCCCTGATCAGATGGGCAAAAATTAAGAAGACTGGTGACCTCAAATGCTAGGGTGGGAATGGAGAAATGGGTGTTTTCATAAATTACTGGTGTCTAATTCAGCCCAGGAGACGGTCTCATTCAGTTCAAAGAAAGAAGGAAAATTACTTCTGGATAGCATGGCCACGCTGTCATGTACGGCACGTCAGTGGGTGAGGTGGGCAGATGGTAGGGGGAAAAACACGCTAAGGGGAGGCACAAAATGAAACTCAAAGGCCCCTGTCACAGATAATCTATCAGAGTGACTCAAAGGAAACAAGCCCTTCTTGTGGGTGTTGAGGGGAACCTCTTGAAAGGACACAAGGGTTTGAAAAGCATCGAGTCTGAGAACCACAAGACCTCATGGGAGGGTTTTCAAAGCAATCATTCTTTCCCTTCATCCCCCTCCCAGCCCGCCCCAGCAAAGGCACGCTTCCAGAAGGACTGACATTTCTCTCCTATCACTGAAAATGTCAGAAAGGATTCCAGTACCCAGAGCTGGCACCAGTATCCATCTCTAAAATGAGCGCAGGCTTGGAGTCAGATACTCTCTGGGCACACAAATGAGCGGAACAGAACAGAGAGCCTAGAAATAAGCTCATGCACTTATGATCAATTAGTCTTCAACAAAGGAGGCAAAACTATCCAATGGAGAAAAGACAGTCTCTTCAATAACAGTATGGAGGGTCCTCAAAACACTAAAAATAGAGCTTCCATATGATCCAGTAATTTCACCCCTGAATACATGCCCAGAAAAAGAACAAAAACACTAATTCAAACAAATGTACCCCAATATTCATTGCAGCAGTATTTACAACAGCCAATACGTGGAGGCAATCCAAGTGCTTATCAACAGACAACTGGATAGAGAAGATGCGGTCTGTGTGTGTGTGTGTGTGTAAACAAACACACAAGGGGCTTTCCTGGTGGTCCAGTGGTTGAAAATGCACCTTGCAATGCAGGGGATGTGGGTTCAATCCCTGGTCAGGGAACCAGATCCCACATGTTGCAACTAAGACCCAAGGCAACCAAATAAATATATATATTAAAAAAAAAAAAAACACACACACACACACAATGGAATAGTACTCAACCATAAAAAGAATGAAATTCTGCCATTTGCAGAAACATAGATGGACCTAGAGACTATTATGCTTTGTGAAATAAATCAGATAAAGAAAGAAAAATAGAGTATGATACCATTTATAGGTAGACTCTAAAAATATACAACAAACCAGTGAATATAACAACAACAACAAAAAAGCTGATTCATGGACATAGAGAACAAACAAGTGTTACCAGTGGGGCGAGGGAAGTGAGGAGGGCTAATACAAGGGTAGGAGAGTAAGAGGTGCAAACTATTAGGTATAAAAAAAGCTACAAACATATACTGTACTACACAGAGAATATAGCCAATATTTTACAAGAACTCTAAGTGAAGTATAAGCTTTAAAAATTATGAAAACTAATATAACATTGTAAAGCAACTATACTTCAGTAAAAATTAATTTTAAAAATTATAAATCACTATACGTCTTAAGTGTATAATACCACAGAGCAACTATACTTCAGTTTGGAAAATAAGTAAATAAACAAACTATAAAATTAAACACGTATGAAATTCTATTTTGAGCCACAAAACTATCAAGAACTTTTTTAAAAAGTGTAATAGACCTGGATGGGAGGGGAGCTTGGGGGAGAAGGAAAACACACGTACTCACGTGTGGCTGAGCCCCTTTGATGTCCACCTGAAACTATCACAACACTGTTAACTGGCTATACTCCAAAATAAAATAAAGTTTAAAAAAATGTAATAGCAGTGCTGGCCAGGCTGGAGAAACACTAAGCTCATTAACTGCTACTTGAGACCATCAAATAGGACACTTCTGAAGGACAAACCTTCTCAAGAAGGTTTCTTCTTGAGAAACCTTTATAATGGGCATTCCCTTTATTTAGAAAATAATCAGAGGTTGGCACTGCCACATGCAGATTTGGGGATGACCCACCCAGATCACACTGAGCACCTCAGGCCTGCCTTCCCCACCCCACCCTCATCTATACGGAAGATGAGTAATCATTCCCCGCCCTTCCAGCCACAGTCCACAGGCCCAGTGGCCTCACACTCAAGATGGAAGGGCAAGGAGAGAGAAAGACAACTGATTCTGGCTGGAACTATAACATATGAAGTTGGAAACCGGGCTGGTGGCTTCCCTAAGCAGTGCCAGGGAAGGCTGCCTTCACCACAGAGAAGGCCAAAGCAGCTGCCCAGAGAGACAAAGATGAGGGTGAGGGTGTGCCACTCAGATCCTAGAGCGGCAGACACTAGGGTGGGATTAGACTTGCAAGAGATTTACTTGTGGAAAGCCCTGTGAAGGATGGAGGAGGAAGAAGGCAGGAAGAGCCGACAGAACTACAATGCAGGTCTGACACCCATGAACAGAGGGGGCCAAGGAAGAGCCCCACACAGCAGGGTGGGTCTGAGGAACGCCCAGCCAGACCAGTGGGGAGGCTCCAGGCAAGGCTGCCACGGGCAGAAACAGTGTAGCTAGTGGCTCAGAGTCCTGCCTGGCTTGGTCATCATCCGGGAGAGCCTGACTGGGGACAGTGCTGTGCAGGGAGCGCGGCCTTGGCGCGTGCTGGATGGAAGCTGCAAAGGCTGGGGGTTGTGCCGACTGCTCTTGCAGCTGGTCCTCTTGAGGGGGAACCAGAGCGGTGTACCCCGCGGATGCTGCAGAGGGCTTCTGGGGCTCCCTGGGCAGTTTTCCAGTTCCCAATCCAGGTCGTCCCAAGAGCCTGCCGCATCTCTATCAAGGATCCCAGATTTTTGTACTGATCATATTTTTATAATCCCTTCATCCCAGGCAGAGAAGTGCAGAACCACCCCTCCCACTTACACACACACGCATGTGTATACACACCACTGCACTCACATTCAGAAGCCACACAGAGCATCCTTGGACTCAGGGCGCTGGGAAGTAACCCCAGGAGGCCTCCCTCCACCCAGGCTGGGGCGAAAACCAACCCTAGTGCAGTAGGGGCTCTGGATTCCACTCTGACCTTGAAACTTCCACTCCAGCTCAACTCGGAACCACAGCCCAGAGTTCTGATTCCCCCTAATTCTGGAAGAGCCTAGGGAGAAGCCTGGGTCTGCACTCTGCCTGCCTCACTCTCCCTCCTGCCTCTTTACACATCCATTTCTCAACACAAATGTGTTTGAGCCTTTGAGGGGCCTAAAGGGACCAAGAAGAGTCTGCGGGGATGAGAAAAGGAAGTAGAGGCTGAGGACCACCCTGCTTTCACTCTGCTTCATAGCCCATGAAATTAATTTTGCTCCATCTCCCCAAATATAACAGTCCTTCACACTTTAGTCTGAATTAGCCTGTTACATTACTTTCTTCAAGGAGGGGCTCCTCAGCACGTCAGCCCTGGGCATCCAGAATGAGATGGTCATACATGATTGGGGATGTGAAGGAAAGAGAATGATGTCCAGGAAAACCCACGTTCTCTGAGAATCAGGTGCACAAAGGGCAGGTGCTCTTGGCTCACCCTGCCATCCCACCCTTACTCTGAGGGAACAAAGACCCCAGCTGGCACCAGTTCTGTAATACCTGCCCCACACTAAAGACATTGGCAGCCAAGCACATTTCACATTTAGCCATTTTTAATGCTCAAAAGATCTGTTAAAAAAAAAATCACCAATGATTCCTCACAACACCCCTGTGAGGTAGGTAGGCAAGTATTATTCTCCCATTTTACAGATGGGGAAACTGAGGCAGAGAGGTGATGTGACCAGCCAGTAGTCCCAGCACAGCTGAAAGTCAGGGCCAAACATGAGAACACAAAAGATCCCTCCCAGTTCAGCCCTGATCTCTGACCCCTCATCTAGACCTTGTCTGCAGAGAAATTAACACTATTTACCACATGCAAAAATAAAACCAAAAACAACAAATCTAAAAAGGTAGTGAAAAGACATACAGTAGATTTGCAAAAGAACTCAGCCAAAATGGTCATAAATTTTCCAATACTAGGTAGACGCGAACAACTCTGGCCTCATCCGCCTTTTCAGAATACCACGACCAGTGATACATCATCTGTTTTTCTGCTCAAGTGCTGGTGTCCAACCAAGAGAGGCCTGCCTGGCCCCAGTGAGGCAGGCCAGGGGGACAGAGTCCACACAATTCAGCCCCTGCATTTTAGGAGGAGACCAGTCCCCGGAGGGAGAGCCACAGGCTCAGCTCAACACCCGCCTGCCTCTCCAAGCAACCTTCCCACCATCCACACAGAGTTGGTCCCAGCAGCTGCCAACTCGGTAGGCCTTGGCCTCTTCTGTTCCCATCACAAGGCAACTCGAGGGTGCTCAGTGAGGGTGGCCTGCAATCCACGTGCCCCCTCGTGCCATCCCTGGCCCACTCTCACACACTCCACTGCTCACTCAGGGTCATCCAGGAGTCCCCATGGCTCCTGCCACACCAGGTAGGGGCTCAGACCACTGCTGGGGGGCCAGGCAGAGCAGGGAGGAGGTGCTTCCCCAAACCTCCCCCCCATGCTTCCAGGGAAAAGGAGCAGGTCTCTCCAACAGGGCGGCATGCACCTCTGGGAGCTCTTTCTTGCCTCCTCCAACTCCAAGAGGGATTCCCTTTTGTTTTTAGCTCCATGGAAACCTCTACAGTCCTGCCAGCCCAGGGGAGGGGAAGGGGCAAAGGTAGGAGGGGCAGAGGCCTCCACTGAACCCACAGGGAATGTGGTTGTCTTTCTTCATGTCTTGAGGTTGAGACAAGGAATGAGAGGCAAGAACACTGCAGAAAACTGCCTTGAAGGTAACAAATCTAGCCAGAGCGAAGTCCATCTCCCAGGGCCCATCTCCCATCTCCCAGGGAGCCCAGGGCCACCAGGGCAACGCTCAGGCAGCAAAAGGGGAGAAGCCAAGTGGGAGAGCTGCAGGGAAGGAACCAACACTGGCCAGAACTGCTCTAGGCCAGGGGCCATCAGAACTGCTCAGGGCAGAGGGGCGGACAGAAATGGCGAGAGGTTTGGCTTGGCAACTTGGGGAGTGAGCGCCTTGGAGAGCTGATGCCACACCGGACCTTCCTGCAGGCCCTCCAGGAGCGGCCATTCACAAGGCATCACTGTGGCCAACTATCCTATAACAACTCTTTCAAAAAGGGGATCCCCACCAACCCTGGTCTCTGGGAAGCCGAGGAGTCGTTTCTCAGGGCCACTGCCACCGAAGAGCGTCGGGTACCCCCAGACCACATGGGGAGGGAGGTGGCCCTGCAGAGGCAGTGATAGCAGGGGCAAGGGGAGCGCGTCCCACAGGAAGCCCCCTTCCTACAGGAAGTCCCCAGCTGCGGAGAGCTCGGGGCCACGGTTCTGCTCCTGCCACCGGCAGCGCAGCCTCGAGAAGGGCTGGTCCTCCACGCTCTCAAGCTCGGGGAAGCCCAGCTGGTTGAGGATCTCGTAGACGCCGGCCTTTGCTGCCACCTGGGGAGGACAGGAGAGTTTGGGGCAGTGCTTGAGGGGAGGGAGGGTGTCATTCCGGTCCCGTGCCCTCCTCTGTCACACCCCTCACTGGGCTCCGCTGACATATGTGTGAGTCTGGGGCCCAAGCACTGCCTCCCACCAGCTCAGCGATCTGCACAAGTTTGCATCTTGATTCCTATTAACTACTCCGAGCTTCCGTTTCCTTGTGATGGCAGAGCACAGCGTGGAGGGCTGCGCTGCACAGAAAGTGCTCTGCAGGCAATAAGGGCAGGTAGGAAGCAGAGAGCAGAGCGGGAGGCCAAGCACGCCCCATGCCTTCAGCCCCGATGCTCCCAAGGGCACACTCAGGAGCACAAGCCCAGCTGCTCCTGGTGTTACAGCTGGGCCCACGGGGAGCGCTGGGGAAGCCAGCATGGAAGCAGCAGCCAGCAAGAGCCTTTTTGCTATGGGTTCCGACTGTGGACCCAGCAGGCCCACCAAGGGCCTCAGCTCAGGCAGGGTGACTGAGGCCTCCCTAGACATTCTCCATACAGCCGTAGTGCCCAGGCCCTGGCCCTAGACTCAAACCACTCAACGACCAGCCTTCTTCTCTCCCCACCATCCTGGGGATGGGGAGGATGCAGGCTCCACTCCAACCTAACATCCCCAGGCAACCTTCACCCCCTGCCCCTCTGCTCATCCCCTGAGGCTAGAACCTTGACATCTCCCACGACCCACCACCCAGCTTCAGCTGGGGAGGGGATCAAGCGCCTTCCCCCTATTTCAGCTCTCCAAGCAGAAGTGTCCTAGGTCCCTTACTACCGTCAAGAGGAAGCTGAGCCCAGGCCTGCTCGAGAGGGTGGCCCCCACCGTGACCCTGGTGTGACCCACCCCCACATCAGGACTACCCTGAAGGCCTGTCTTTGACACAAACACCCAGCAGCCACCTGTCCTGGCACTGGGCCCTGCAGGGGCCTCCCAGCCGCTGCCCCTCGCAGCTCTGACCCCACCTGCACACCTCCTGAAGCCCCACACCCTTCTTATACCCGTCACTCCTGCCTTCCCATCCACCCTGCCCAGGGGAGCTAATTCCAGCCTGGAGTCCAGATGTCAACCACCAGGACAGGCCGGTGAGGTCAGCAGGGGCCAGCGTCCCAGTGGAGGGGTAATTACAGGCCACTCCGCCAAGCAGGAAGGGAGACCTTTCTCCTACCCTAGGGGAGCCGAGGCGGCAGCTCTGCCTCTAAAACTAGCCAAGCCGGGAAAAGCCAAGCGGAAGGGAGCGAGGAGGTGGCCGGAGGCATGTCTGTCCCAGGCCGGAACTGGTGGGCTCTGGAGCCAGCCAACTGCTCTAGCGCCATGAACACGGCACTGAACCCCGCTGCGCCCAGACCCCTCCTCTCGAGCAGGGCGCACAGCGGCCACGTGACGCAGGCCTGCTGCCGCGAGCGGGGCAGACGGCAGGGCGCGAATCTCAGAATCCCCGCCACGGCCTCCTGAGGAGGCGCCACGGTGCCGGGGACGGCAGCCCAGAGCGCCTACGTGCCTTGCCCACGCTCACGGCTGGAAGGCGGCCGGGGAGCGGGAGGCCAGAGGGCACAGGTGGAGGAGGAACACGGCGGGGGGCGTGAAGCACCCAGGCGATGTTGCCGCAGGGCGCGGCGCGCGGGGCGCGGGGCGCAGGGCGCGGGGGCCCAGCCCAGCCCCACCCGGCCCTGCCTGCTCCCCCGCAGCCCCTGCCCGCGGCCTGCCGGACCAGAGCTGAGCGAGACACGGCCGCGGCCGCAGGGAGGACTGCCGCAGGGCTGAGCCCGCTCGCCACGGGGCCTGCCCGGCTCCCGCCCTCACCTCCCGCATCCAGGCGCTGAAGGGCCTCTGCCAGGAGCCGGCCTTCTCCAGGTGCAGGTAGGCGCTGAAGAGCACCAGGCAGACGTAGCGCTCCAGGTACTGCAGGCTCCGCAGCCGCAGCCTCCGGGCCTCCCGCTCCGACTTGGCCGCTTTCGCCTGCGGGACGGACCGCACGGGACGGGGGTCAGAGTGGGGGCTCATCCCCACCCCAGCACACTGCACACCCACACGCTCCACACAGGCACACACGCACCCCCCACACACACACCTGTCTCTTATACACATCTAGATGTGTATAAGAGACAGGTCATACATGATTGGGGATGTGAAGGAAAGAGAATGATGTCCAGGAAAACCCACGTTCTCTGAGAATCAGGTGCACAAAGGGCAGGTGCTCTTGGCTCACCCTGCCATCCCACCCTTACTCTGAGGGAACAAAGACCCCAGCTGGCACCAGTTCTGTAATACCTGCCCCACACTAAAGACATTGGCAGCCAAGCACATTTCACATTTAGCCATTTTTAATGCTCAAAAGATCTGTTAAAAAAAAAATCACCAATGATTCCTCACAACACCCCTGTGAGGTAGGTAGGCAAGTATTATTCTCCCATTTTACAGATGGGGAAACTGAGGCAGAGAGGTGATGTGACCAGCCAGTAGTCCCAGCACAGCTGAAAGTCAGGGCCAAACATGAGAACACAAAAGATCCCTCCCAGTTCAGCCCTGATCTCTGACCCCTCATCTAGACCTTGTCTGCAGAGAAATTAACACTATTTACCACATGCAAAAATAAAACCAAAAACAACAAATCTAAAAAGGTAGTGAAAAGACATACAGTAGATTTGCAAAAGAACTCAGCCAAAATGGTCATAAATTTTCCAATACTAGGTAGACGCGAACAACTCTGGCCTCATCCGCCTTTTCAGAATACCACGACCAGTGATACATCATCTGTTTTTCTGCTCAAGTGCTGGTGTCCAACCAAGAGAGGCCTGCCTGGCCCCAGTGAGGCAGGCCAGGGGGACAGAGTCCACACAATTCAGCCCCTGCATTTTAGGAGGAGACCAGTCCCCGGAGGGAGAGCCACAGGCTCAGCTCAACACCCGCCTGCCTCTCCAAGCAACCTTCCCACCATCCACACAGAGTTGGTCCCAGCAGCTGCCAACTCGGTAGGCCTTGGCCTCTTCTGTTCCCATCACAAGGCAACTCGAGGGTGCTCAGTGAGGGTGGCCTGCAATCCACGTGCCCCCTCGTGCCATCCCTGGCCCACTCTCACACACTCCACTGCTCACTCAGGGTCATCCAGGAGTCCCCATGGCTCCTGCCACACCAGGTAGGGGCTCAGACCACTGCTGGGGGGCCAGGCAGAGCAGGGAGGAGGTGCTTCCCCAAACCTCCCCCCCATGCTTCCAGGGAAAAGGAGCAGGTCTCTCCAACAGGGCGGCATGCACCTCTGGGAGCTCTTTCTTGCCTCCTCCAACTCCAAGAGGGATTCCCTTTTGTTTTTAGCTCCATGGAAACCTCTACAGTCCTGCCAGCCCAGGGGAGGGGAAGGGGCAAAGGTAGGAGGGGCAGAGGCCTCCACTGAACCCACAGGGAATGTGGTTGTCTTTCTTCATGTCTTGAGGTTGAGACAAGGAATGAGAGGCAAGAACACTGCAGAAAACTGCCTTGAAGGTAACAAATCTAGCCAGAGCGAAGTCCATCTCCCAGGGCCCATCTCCCATCTCCCAGGGAGCCCAGGGCCACCAGGGCAACGCTCAGGCAGCAAAAGGGGAGAAGCCAAGTGGGAGAGCTGCAGGGAAGGAACCAACACTGGCCAGAACTGCTCTAGGCCAGGGGCCATCAGAACTGCTCAGGGCAGAGGGGCGGACAGAAATGGCGAGAGGTTTGGCTTGGCAACTTGGGGAGTGAGCGCCTTGGAGAGCTGGTGCCACACCGGACCTTCCTGCAGGCCCTCCAGGAGCGGCCATTCACAAGGCATCACTGTGGCCAACTATCCTATAACAACTCTTTCAAAAAGGGGATCCCCACCAACCCTGGTCTCTGGGAAGCCGAGGAGTCGTTTCTCAGGGCCACTGCCACCGAAGAGCGTCGGGTACCCCCAGACCACATGGGGAGGGAGGTGGCCCTGCAGAGGCAGTGATAGCAGGGGCAAGGGGAGCGCGTCCCACAGGAAGCCCCCTTCCTACAGGAAGTCCCCAGCTGCGGAGAGCTCGGGGCCACGGTTCTGCTCCTGCCACCGGCAGCGCAGCCTCGAGAAGGGCTGGTCCTCCACGCTCTCAAGCTCGGGGAAGCCCAGCTGGTTGAGGATCTCGTAGACGCCGGCCTTTGCTGCCACCTGGGGAGGACAGGAGAGTTTGGGGCAGTGCTTGAGGGGAGGGAGGGTGTCATTCCGGTCCCGTGCCCTCCTCTGTCACACCCCTCACTGGGCTCCGCTGACATATGTGTGAGTCTGGGGCCCAAGCACTGCCTCCCACCAGCTCAGCGATCTGCACAAGTTTGCATCTTGATTCCTATTAACTACTCCGAGCTTCCGTTTCCTTGTGATGGCAGAGCACAGCGTGGAGGGCTGCGCTGCACAGAAAGTGCTCTGCAGGCAATAAGGGCAGGTAGGAAGCAGAGAGCAGAGCGGGAGGCCAAGCACGCCCCATGCCTTCAGCCCCGATGCTCCCAAGGGCACACTCAGGAGCACAAGCCCAGCTGCTCCTGGTGTTACAGCTGGGCCCACGGGGAGCGCTGGGGAAGCCAGCATGGAAGCAGCAGCCAGCAAGAGCCTTTTTGCTATGGGTTCCGACTGTGGACCCAGCAGGCCCACCAAGGGCCTCAGCTCAGGCAGGGTGACTGAGGCCTCCCTAGACATTCTCCATACAGCCGTAGTGCCCAGGCCCTGGCCCTAGACTCAAACCACTCAACGACCAGCCTTCTTCTCTCCCCACCATCCTGGGGATGGGGAGGATGCAGGCTCCACTCCAACCTAACATCCCCAGGCAACCTTCACCCCCTGCCCCTCTGCTCATCCCCTGAGGCTAGAACCTTGACATCTCCCACGACCCACCACCCAGCTTCAGCTGGGGAGGGGATCAAGCGCCTTCCCCCTATTTCAGCTCTCCAAGCAGAAGTGTCCTAGGTCCCTTACTACCGTCAAGAGGAAGCTGAGCCCAGGCCTGCTCGAGAGGGTGGCCCCCACCGTGACCCTGGTGTGACCCACCCCCACATCAGGACTACCCTGAAGGCCTGTCTTTGACACAAACACCCAGCAGCCACCTGTCCTGGCACTGGGCCCTGCAGGGGCCTCCCAGCCGCTGCCCCTCGCAGCTCTGACCCCACCTGCACACCTCCTGAAGCCCCACACCCTTCTTATACCCGTCACTCCTGCCTTCCCATCCACCCTGCCCAGGGGAGCTAATTCCAGCCTGGAGTCCAGATGTCAACCACCAGGACAGGCCGGTGAGGTCAGCAGGGGCCAGCGTCCCAGTGGAGGGGTAATTACAGGCCACTCCGCCAAGCAGGAAGGGAGACCTTTCTCCTACCCTAGGGGAGCCGAGGCGGCAGCTCTGCCTCTAAAACTAGCCAAGCCGGGAAAAGCCAAGCGGAAGGGAGCGAGGAGGTGGCCGGAGGCATGTCTGTCCCAGGCCGGAACTGGTGGGCTCTGGAGCCAGCCAACTGCTCTAGCGCCATGAACACGGCACTGAACCCCGCTGCGCCCAGACCCCTCCTCTCGAGCAGGGCGCACAGCGGCCACGTGACGCAGGCCTGCTGCCGCGAGGGGGGCAGACGGCAGGGCGCGAATCTCAGAATCCCCGCCACGGCCTCCTGAGGAGGCGCCACGGTGCCGGGGACGGCAGCCCAGAGCGCCTACGTGCCTTGCCCACGCTCACGGCTGGAAGGCGGCCGGGGAGCGGGAGGCCAGAGGGCACAGGTGGAGGAGGAACACGGCGGGGGGCGTGAAGCACCCAGGCGATGTTGCCGCAGGGCGCGGGGCGCGGGGCGCGGGGCGCAGGGCGCGGGGGCCCGGCCCAGCCCCACCCGGCCCTGCCTGCTCCCCCGCAGCCCCTGCCCGCGGCCTGCCGGACCAGAGCTGAGCGAGACACGGCCGCGGCCGCAGGGAGGACTGCCGCAGGGCTGAGCCCGCTCGCCACGGGGCCTGCCCGGCTCCCGCCCTCACCTCCCGCATCCAGGCGCTGAAGGGCCTCTGCCAGGAGCCGGCCTTCTCCAGGTGCAGGTAGGCGCTGAAGAGCACCAGGCAGACGTAGCGCTCCAGGTACTGCAGGCTCCGCAGCCGCAGCCTCCGGGCCTCCCGCTCCGACTTGGCCGCTTTCGCCTGCGGGACGGACCGCACGGGACGGGGGTCAGAGTGGGGGCTCATCCCCACCCCAGCACACTGCACACCCACACGCTCCACACAGGCACACACGCACCCTACACACACACACACCACACACGCTCCACACAGGCACACACGCACCACACACACACCCCACACACGCTCTACACAGGCACACACGCCCCACACTCACACCACACACGCTCCACACAGGCACACACGCCCCACACTCACACATACCACACACGCTCCACACAGGCACACACGCCCCACACTCACACACACCACACACGCTCCACACAGGCACACACAGCACACACACACACCACATGCTCTACACATGTACACACACACCATCCTCACACCACACACCTCACACACTCTACACCTGTACACACACCACACACTCTACACATGTACACATGCCCCACACTCACACCACACATACTTTATACATGTACACACACCCCATCCTCACACATCACACACACTCTACACATGTACACACACCCCATCCTCACACACACACCATACACATGTACACACACCCCATCCTCACACATCACACACACTCTACACATGTACATACACCCCATCCTCACACACACACCATACACATGTACACACACCCTATCCTCACATATACACACTCTACTACATGTACACATGCCCCATTCTCACACACACACCACACACTCTGTACATGTACACACACCCCATCCTCACAAACACCACACACAATCACATACACTACACACTCACACATACCCCAGAGGTACTCAGTCACACACCCCACACACACTCACAGAGCCTCACAATCACACACACCACATACACTCATACACACATACCACACACACTCTATACATGTATACACATCTTAATCTCACACAGACACCACACACAGAGCCTCACAATCACACACACCACACATACATACACACCACACACACACAGACTCTCACAGTCATACACCATACACTCCATACACACTCTACACATATACAAACACACCACTCACATACTCCACACCTACAGACTCTCATAATCACACACACCACACATACACTTATACACACACCCCACTCACACACCACATTCTCATATACACATCACACACAGATCCTCACAAACACACAACACACATACACACAACACACATACACTCATACATACACACCCCGCACACACCACATGCACCCAGTCACACATACCACACACACTCACGGACTCTCATAATCATATATACACTATACACACTCTACGGATATACAAACATGCCACTCACATACTCCACACACACTCAGACTCATCATCACACACTCAACACACATCGCACACACAGAGACTCTCACAATTGTACACAGCACACCCACACTCATACACATATATGAATACACTCACAAATACCTCACTCACATATCACACACCCTCACTCACATACCCCACACAACCAGTCACACACACACTACACACATACACACACACATACACACAATCTCTCTCACACACACACTCTCTCCAAGGCTGCAGACAGGTCATAGAAAGACCACAGAAACAGAATTAGCAAGAGGTGCAGAGCTTCAGGGAAGGAAGAGGCTGGAATGGAACACAGACCCTTTTAAAGAGTGACCCCGAGCACTTTCTAGGAGAAGAGCACGAGGTCCCTGCTAAGGGGAAAAGAGACATCCAAGGGGTTAAAGAGCTTCCCAGAGAGCGTGGACGCAGCTGGACCGTGAGGGCCTCTGTGGACTCGGATGGACAGTAAGCAGCAGAAGGGGAAACAGAGGTGAGGTGGTGCGAGGCAGGTGGGCGTCGGGAAGGCGCCGGCTTGGCTGGAAGGAGGGTGCAAAGGGATGGGCTGGCACCCACTGGCAGCTGCCCGGGGCTGAGACGGCCGCCCTCTAATCAGCTGCCCTGCATGCAGATGCCTGGGCCCCACCCCGGACCAGACGAGTGTCTCCACAGGTTGGGCCTGGGCTTTGGATTGTGAAAAGCTCCCTGGGTGGTTCTACAGAGCTAGGGCTGAGGCTTCAGCACTGGGGAGCCACTGACGGTCTGAGAGTAGGGGCGACCTGTTAATGGAGGACTCATGGGAGACGGATGCTCAGGAGGAAGGAGGCCTGCTCGGGGGCCTCTCCAGGTTCTCCTCAGCATGGGGGTAGGCGGGCAGCCGGGGGCACAGGCCCAGGACAAACAGGGCCAGCTCCCCCCTGTAGGGTATCCACCCCAGCACCTGAGAGTGCCCCTTCAGCCCACCACAGATGGATCGCCACCCAGGGGGAGCCCCGAGAACTGAATGCCACACCTCACCTCGCACCCTCCCTCTGCTCACCACCGCGCCACCGTTCCAGGCCTGGCCACCATCCAGGGCCCACAGCAGCCCTCTCTGCTCCAGGAAGAGGGTGCGGCATAGCAGCTGTACCTTTAGGCACCAGGAGCACCCGGGGAGGGCATAGATGACTCCCAGCCCCCAGGAACCAGGAAGGGCAGTCTCCTAACAGCTGGGCCACAGCTAGAGGCCTTCCCACGCAAGCACACAATGTCAGTCTCATGCATCTCCTTCAGGAAGGCTCCCAGGCGGGCCCTTACCCCACACGTGACACAACCCACAGCACCCTGAACAGTGAGCTGGAGCAGACAGGCTCGCGGGGCCTGTGGCCCCTCCCACTTCTGCCTCGGGTGATTCGGCCTTTGGGGCCTCTGTCATCACTGCTCCAGGGTCGGGAGTGGATGGTCACTTGCACAGCTGGCCCCTCCCATTACCTTCCAGAAGCACCTCTGGAGCCTTTTGAACGGAAGTGGGAGGGAGACAGGGGTGGAAGGCAGACAATGAATGGGGCCCCACTGGGGCGAGGCGACCACGGCCAATGTCTTGACTCCCTGGGAGACGGGACTGGGTGCGGGTCCCAGTTCTGCCATTTAAACTCTCAGCCCCACGTCGCCAGGGGTCAGATAGCTCAGTAAAGTATGGTACAGGGAAACACCTGTAAGCCCTGGGGAGCCACAGGGGTCCAACCATTCGTGGAACAGGGGGTGGAGGGCCCGGCACAAAGGTGGGGCACACACAGGCCCTGCCCACAGAGATGCCTGTGGTCTGGGAGAGGCAAAGGACAATCGGCAAACACCCAGAGCAGCCGGATGGCAGGGTCGAGGCAAGATGGGTGGCTGGAAGAGGAAGGGGCTCTGAGAGAAGGAGGATTTGAGGTGCATTAGGAAGAAGGGGGCAGGAAGGTGTCCTGAGAGGGGAGGCAAGGGTCAAAGAGTGAGGTGGGTTCAACGGAGGGAGTGGGAGGGGTTTGTAGCAGCAGGGGACCTAGAGCCAGGGGAACCCTGGACCCTACAGACAGAGGTGCTGGTGAAGGTTTCCGGCGGGTGTGAGGGTGGGAATGGCCCCACGGCTGCTGCCTTGGGAAGATGACTGGGCAGGGTCGGGCCAGGATGCCTGTTGTTCTAGGAATCAGGCAACCAAGTGCTCAAAAAAAAAAAAATTTTTGTTTAGAAATTAAGCAGTGAACCAAAACTTAAAAATTTTTTACCTAAATATAAACTGTGGCCAACACAGCACAATTCTGCCTGTCTCTTAAGGATGAATACGTCATGCTGAGAAGCACTGGGCATCCACCACCCCATCCCTTACCCTGCTCCCCAGTCTCCATCCAAAGGCCAGGAGCCTAGTTCAATACAGTTTCTTAGAGAGAAGGAAAGGAGTTCACCCACTGTCCCACCAGGTGAGAGCCACTGCAAACTACTTTCGAGAGCTCAGAAGTAAGGTCCTGGGGTATGAAGAGGCCCCAGCTCTGGGCTCAGCCCAGGGGCACAGCCGCACCAGCCCTTATCCTCTTGGCACCCCCTGCAGCTGGGGGGACACAATCCTGCTGTGCCCTGAAACTCCAGAAAGGATTCTGAGGACCATCTGGGGCGGAGAGGTCAAGTGATTCCTTCCGAGTCCTACTGGCAAGGTAGGGTAGAATTATCTCTAAATTCAGACCACTGGGTCAAGGTGACGCCTGACACCCGCCAGAAGGTTCCTTAGGTGCATCCTGCCAGACTGCAGTCTATGATTTGAGACAATGACCCACCTTCCTAGCAAAGCCCTGGTTTCCTCAAAATCACCCCGTGTCGGCACTGTCTGGAGAGGAAGACAGGCCAGCCGCCTCCAGTAGATAAAAATAGTGGCTATTTTTAAGTGGCCTGGCAGGCCAGGCTGTCATTAGCTGTGGCAGAGCAAAGGTTTCCTCGTCCACTGGGGACTGAACACTAAAATAGACAGGGCCCGGGAAAGGCGGTCCAGGCGCTGGGAGGTCAGGTTTCTCCCGCCTCCCTTCTACCCAGCATCGGCACGGCCCCGCGGCACCTGCAGTGGCTCCCCTGAAACTCTGCTGCTTGCTGGACCACCTGGGAGAGCCCCACAGAGGCTACAGGGCCCCTGAGGGCAGGTACCAGGTTGAGCACGTTCATGCAGATCTGATGATGAGATGTTCATGCAGATCTGATGATGAGATTCTGATATGCCCTCCAGCGACCCCATGAGGGAAGAGGGTCATCTCATGTTGCAGATGGGGCTCAGCAAGGTCACAGAGTTCTAAGCTGGGACATGAATTCCAAAACTCCAGCTTTCCTACCAGCACCCTAGCCCCCTTCACCACATTCGAGTTCAACCACTCCCTGCCTCACTCTTGGAGCTGTACTTGAACCCTTTTTCTTCCTCCTGTCTGGAATGCTCTCTCCCTTCGCCCGGCCAGGTGATGTTCATCTTGTCCCTCCAGGGCCTGGACAAGCCCCTGTTCTCCCAAGGCTCTGAACCATCCAGTCCCACAACCTGCCCTTTTGGCTCCCGTTCTCTGCACCAATTCATTAGCTACTACAATACATTTCATCATGAGGGTTTCCTTTTTTTTTTCTTAGGCCATGTCATAAGACATGCGGGATCTTAGTTCTCAGACCAGGGATTGATCGAATCCATGGCCCCTTCATTGGGAGCTCAGAGTCTTAACCACCGGGCCACCAGCGAAGTCCCATCATGAAGGTGTCTGACTGGTTCTCCAAGGCATGAGTGGTCTCCTCAAGACAATGATAAGCTGAGGCAGACGTCAGATTATAAGCAGGTTTCCATCTCTGCCTCCCCACCACAGCCCCAAGTGTCTGAACAAGACCCGGTGTGCTGAGGGTGCCTGACTAGTCCATGGACACTCACTTCCTAGGTCATGCCACCCTTTCAGTGTCACCTAGGACCGAGAGTGCAGGCAGGACCCTGGGGACTCCCACACACACACCTGCATCAGGGCTCAGACGCGCAACCGCTGCTCATGAGCTCCACATGGATACAGTTCAGACTCGACAAATTCCACCCGCACCCCAAAGGGACCTTGGGAGCCCTCCCCAAACCTGGCCCACCCATAACTTGCCCTCTTAGAGGAAACTCCATCCTTCCTGCTGCTCAGGCCCGAACTTGACATTCCTCCTCGACCTCTCCCTTTCTCAGCCCCAGTTTCGTTCAGTTCAGTCACCAAGTCATGTCTGACTCTTCAAGACCCCACGGACTGCAGCACGCCAGGCTTCCTGGTCCCTCACCATCTCCCGGAGTTTGCCCAAGTTCACGTCCATTGAGTTGGAACCACCTCATCCTCTGTCACCCTCTTCTCCTTCTGCCCTCAATCTTTCCCAGCATTGGGGTCTTTTCTAATGAGTCAGTGGGTCTCAGCCCCACATCCAACCAATCAGAGAATCCCACCGACTCTACATCAACACACCCCCAGAAGTTACCCACCTCTCATGCTCCGGTAAAGCCATCACATCTCAGGGCCAGCTCCTGCCTGGCCTCCCTGCCGCTGCCCTCACCCCCGTCCCTGCCGTCTCTTCTCCCCACAGCACCAGTGAGAGCCTGCAAGAACGTGGACCCACTACCGGGGCCCCCTGCTGCCCTCTCCCTGCCTGCTCCAAAAGAACAAGGCCCCCTTTGGTTACCACTGCTCTCCAGGTGGAGCAGGGTTCAGACTGGTCAGGAGGCTGACAGCACTCAAAGATGGTCAGTTTCCGGACTTCCCTGGTGGGCCAGTGGTTAAGACTCCAAGCTTCCAATGCAGGGGACATGGGTTCAATCCCCGGTCAGGGAACTAAGATCCCGCATGCCGAAATACGCGGCCAAAATATTAAAAAAAAAAAAAGATGGCAGTTCCTAAGGGCCAGGGTTCCCAAATTCAGACCCCACCCTTCTTCTCAAAGTTCAATGCTACCCTCTCCTTGGGGGCTCCACATGAGTCCCTACCGACTCCCTCCTCAGGCCTGTGGGGAAGAGGGGCCTCAAGCCCAAGGAAGCTTTCCACACCTAATCCCCAAGAGGGATTAGGCCCTCAGCCCAGACATGGGTAACTGGCTTTCCAAAGATGTCATATTTTGATCAGCACTTTCAAGGCATGAAGGAGCTAGACTTGGCACCATGGGCTTCTCTGTGTGCTGTTTATTCAACAAACGGTGTCACCCGTAGGCCAGGCTCTGGGATTCAGGGCCGACCAGATACGGTGCCAGCCTCAGGAGCCCACTGTCCCTGCACACAACCCAGGCAGTCTGCCTGGTGTCCAGCTACCCTATAGCCCACTCCCACATCATCCATAGCCAGGCTGGTGCTCACCACCACCCCTCAAAGCAGGCTGGGCAGCAGCAGTGAACTCAAGTGACAGACGGAAAAACAGAGATCCAGGCAGGTCAAAGTGACGGGCCCAAGGTTGCACCGGAAGTTACCAGCAGAGCCTGGGCTAACACCCAGCTTACCAACCCCCATTAGGGCTGTCAGTCACTGGAGAAGAGCGCCCTCTCCTGGAGACCAACAATGAGAACAAAGAACCAAAAGGTACAGAGATAGTAGGGGCCAGTTTCCTATTTAATCACACAGTGACTATTCCCTCGTCCCCCTTCCATGCACTCAAGGGCAGACATTCATGGAGTCCTGCTCGAGCCAGGCAGGGTCTGAGTCAGGGTTTCAGGATGAGCCCTTGTGCATGGAACAGAGACGATCAGCAGAAAGAGTACTTCAGTGACAATCACAAACTTGACAACAGCTCTGAGCACACAGGCTGGGTATCAGGTGAGCAGGGAATACGCCGGGGTTGAGATGTGAACCCCTCTAAACCACTGAAAACCCCAAGTCTGACGGTGCCTGCTCGAAAACCGTGCCTGGCACACCATCCGCGCTCACTGGATGGACTCTTGAAGAAACCAGGCAAGTACAGCCGGAGGATGGAAGCAGCTCCAGCTCAGCCATATGATGGGAAAGAAGGGAAAGCTAAGGAGGTCTCAGACTGAGAACACGAGCCTACTCACGCTCACACATTCACGCCTACACACAGACCTACAAACACCCACGCCATCTGAAAGCTGCTCACCTATTCCACTGGCTCTGCTTTGGGCCGAGGTTAAAGAGCCTCAGGAAGGATCCTGCTGTCATGTTTTACATGACAGCTCACAGCACTCCAGGACTGCTCTAACTGCACGACCTGAGACATTTTACCTACCAGAATGAGGTCTCCAAGGAACAACTCTGCCCAAGCCAGAGTCTTGGAGAGACTGAGAGAGACCCCATGTGGGGGTCAGGGCCAGAGCTGTCTCGCTACATTTTTCTTAAAAAATAATCTTAGTCCTTGGGGCGCTGAGCTGGACCTCTCTGACCTCTTAGCAACCCAGGGTGGTGCATCCAGGAAGGGCTGGTGGCTTCCTTGCCAACCCTTTTATTCTGCCACAAGAGAACCATTCCCTGGGTTGTGACAGTGAGGGAAAGGAATGTGGGCCGAGGAGTTGGGAGATAGGTTCTGATCCTGCCTTCAGCTGGTCACAAAACTTCATTAGGCCTCAGTGTCTCCCTCAGGAAACTGGGTCTAATAAAACCCACCCTCGCCTCCTCACCAGCTGTTCTGTGGACCCAAGGAAAGAGAGGGAAGTTCTCAGAAAACTCAAAAAGAACAGCTCAAAGTTAAAGCATCAGTCTATAAAATAAACCTCAATTTGAGACCAAGGGATGTTTTACATCTCCCTCTGTGGCTAACTTCACCTCAGATTTTCTTCAACCTCTTTCTGAAGGGACGGAAGAAAGACACATCATACTGCTTTAAACACAGAACCAATACAGAATTAGCATCACTAGCCAAAGCTAAGGAAAAGTACCCCTGGCACTGATGATTCTAACAGGACTTCCTGCAGGAGCCCTGACCTTGGTTTCTGTCACAAATATTTTCCCTTTCCAGACCCAGCAGGAAACAACTCATTCACCAGATGGTGTCGCCACTGTGGGCTGGCAGCCATCTTGGATTCTCCTCAGTCAGGGGACCAGCCTTCTCACCTCTACCCCAACTTCATGAAGTGCCTTAGTTCAAAGGATTTTCTCTTTCATTTTTCCGTTTAAGGTATTTTCTTTTAAACACCCTGAGCATTCTGGCCCCTTCACATAAGTGGGGTGATCGGGCCCAGACCCAATCTCACTGACACTCTGGAACGGAGGAGGCATCATGAGCTGCAGCCCAGAGGCCCAGCAGCCTGAGGCAGGCCCCAGTGGAGAGAGGTGCCCAGGCTGCTCTATCAGGGAAGATCTGTCTTTACGGAAAATGTGTGTGCAGGTTTGGTCCCATGCCCTTCTATAGCCGTGACCTGAGTCTGCGATGGGTTCTTGTCTTCTGGCCTCCTTTCCCTACTCAGGCTAGGCCATGGTTTCCAGGTCGTACTATTCTCCCAGTGGGGCTGGAGGTGGGCAAGGGAGGGGAAATGGTGCCTTCTCCTCCTTGGGCAGCAGTGCAGCGCAGCGGCCAGGGCCTGACCTGGGAGTCAGGGGCTGAGGTCTCGCCCTCCTCCCGCTGTCATCTACCAGCTGTGTGTTCTTAGGCAAGCCCAGTGCCTCCCCTCAAATGGAGGTAATGTTATAGGCTGCCTTGGTCAGGCACAGCCACACAGTGAAGATTGAGCCAGACCATGGATGTGAAAATGTACAGTCAGCTTGGCAAGGATACCTCCCAGATGGCGAAGGACACGTGGGGCCTGGGTCTTCCCACCTCCAGCAACTCCCAACCTCCCATCCACCTCCCTTCTCTCAGACCACCCCACCTAGTCAGCCCCAGACCCTCAACACAAACTCCAGTGCCATCCGAGTCTGCAGGAACATTAGGGCTCACCAAGTCCCTCTCTTCGGCTTCAGAGAAGCATCTCCCAAAGCTCCTCTGGGAATGGCAAATCGAGGAGAAAGCAAGCACTGGCCGTGCCTTCGTGTCCTCACAGCATTTGGGGGGAGTCCCTTTCTGGAAGCACTGCAATCAATGCAGAGGGAATGAGAGAGCCAAGATATCACCGTTTTGTAAACCCTGAATAAAATAAGGAATCCAGAAGATGAGTGCCAGAGGCTGCCAGCTCACAAGAGAGACCACAGGACCTTCCAGGGCCCCGCGGCAGCACACAGCATCACCCACAACTGTGCCGGCCGAACACCAAGCCAAATTGGATCGAGCCAAAGCTCCAGGTTTACAGGAAGCATAGGGACTGCAACACAGGCTCAACCAAACCCTGGGGTACAGTCACAAGATCTAGACTATGGGCCGCCCAGGAAGAGACCCGGTTACCTCAGCCCATTCACCTCCAGGGAGGAAAGGAGGGGAAATGTTCTGTGTTCATTGAGACTTAAGGTCTTATCAGATAAATGCCACGTGTGGATCTTTTGGGTCCTGATACAACTGCAGAAAGCCCTTGGAAGACCAGTAAGAAAATCTAACACCAACTAGGTACTGCAGGATGAGAGATCACTATTGTTTTAGGTGTGATAATGGCAGTATGATGGTCTTTTTTAAAAGATCCCTTCTCATGTATATGCTGAAATATTTCAGAGAAAGTAATATTCAGTCTAGGACTTGCTTCAGAATAATCCAGAGAGGGTGGTGGGCAGCACTGGCAGGGCTTCAGATGAGATAAGACTGGTCTTGATTCCTGAAGCTGGGAACACAAGGGTTCATGGAATTATTCTCCCTACTTTGAAATTTTCCAAAATAATCACAAAAAAGTAAGTTCCTACTTTTCAATTCAGTCAATAATCCTACTTCTAAGAATCAGCCTACAGAACCAAGCCACGTGGATGAAAGAGCAGCACGTGCTGTGAGATCCATCTCCTGCTCAGAGCACAGCAGGAAGCCATCTCACGGGCCACCTCCACAGGAAGAGCAGGGGATGCTGGGACATGCCCACTCCGCCACGTTATCACACCAACATTACATATGGGGATATAAAGGGTATTCAACAGACAGGCTAAAAAGTCCACAAGCCCCGACTATTTATTAATGAGCACCTCCTCATTCTACTAGAAGGTAATCTCAGTGAAGCGTCACTCACTATTCCATCCCCAGACACAGGGCAGGCACTCAGTAAGCAATGTGCTAACTGAGTACACGTTTCAGTCCAAGAACATCATCCAGGTGAACACACAGGGCAGCCTGGCCACATATCACGATCCTCCCGTTAGAGGAAGTATGTGCCCAGGCGCAAAGACTAGGAAGAGAAGGCATTAGAGGAAGTATGTGCCAGGCGCAAAGACTAGGAAGAGAAGGCGTTAGAGGAAGGATGTGCACAGGCGCAGAGACTAGGAAGAGAAGGCGTTAGAGGAAGGATGTGCACAGGCACAGAGACTAGGAAGAGAAGGCAAACTGAAACCATTCCTGGGAGACTGGGTAATGGTCTGATATCGTTCCCATAACCACAAAAAAAAGCAACAAACTGTCCTCATCACTGTTGTGTGACCTCACCATGCAGACGGAGACACACACGCTCTGAGCCCGCCCTCCTGATCCTCAACAGGGCAGCGACCTCCACATCCTCCCACTCGTCTCCACCGAGGACCCCGAAACGGTTTTACTGCCGGCAGAAGCGCACTCGCCAAGTTCCAGGAGTTGTTTTCTTACTTGCTTGTGATTAGGGTGTAAGCTGACTGTGGACCTGGCAGGGAAGGGAAGTGCACTGTTTGAGGGTTCTGGGGTGCAGGGCAGGAAGCCAAGGAGCCATGTGCTGCAGAGGGTTTCAGAATCCCAAGGCGGTGGGCTCCTGGGAGGAAACCTTGAGGTGAGCAGAGTGTGGACTGGACCTGGAATGTTGCCAGGCAAGTGGACAGCTGATGTAGGTGGTACACCCACTGCCAGGCAGAGGTTCTGGGGCTCTAACAGGGCAAACAAACGTATACATGCAGCACTGGCCTGCTCTGAGCAGACACTGCAGTCTCCATCGGAGAGCACCTCAGGATTTCCGGCTTGAAACTGGAGGGCAGGGATCTAAATACAAGCCATGTACCAGAAGTGAGACACAGCTGCCAAATTCCAGAGGAGTCAGTCCATCGGGGGAAAGAGGAGAGGGAAGAGCTGCCTTCTGGAGTCTCAGCAAGGCCCCCCACAGCCCACTAGAGCAACAAGGACCAAGACCAGGGGTTAAGGGCATCAGGGGAGGGGCTCAGGGCTGGGAGTGAGGGTCTTTGCCTCTCACCTCTGCTCTGCCTATGATAACTCATGTGGGAGCCTGGGCATCCCATTCCTCTATTCATCTGTAAACAAAGTGATCAGATGCTCTCTACGTCCCCGTGGCACTAAAATCTGAGAATCTGTTCAGGGGGTTTAAAGCTAGGAAGAACATCACAGGATACGCTGCCCCACAAAGATCCTTGGGGGCTCCCTTTCTGGAGCATTCACTTTGTACCACCCAAGCCCTGTGCTTCCAGTGCCCTTGCCATCCCCACACACAGCCCTACCAGGAAGCAGCAACAGTCCAGTCTGGCAGGTGGGGGATACAGGCGGCCAGAGAGGATGAAGGTGACCCTGTCAGAACCCAGCTCCCTCCAGCTCCCACATCTTCATTCCCTGCACCAGTCCACCCAGGACAACCTAACTTGCTTCCTTCCCATCCACACAGGGATTGACGATCATAGGGAAGTCCATTCCAGGGTGCATGCACGCGCGCACACACACACACACACACACACACACACACGAGCAGGAGGCCAGATGCTCCTTCAAGTCTGGAAGCCACTGGGACAGCTCAGGTCACCCTGCTCCCAGGCAGGACAGGGACTCTGGGTCCAGTCAGGCCAGGGCAGGTGCAGGGTGACCCTGGAGGAGGCATGCTGCCTTTCAAAGTAAACAGCAGCCTCGTTGCTAAAAGCTGCAAGTCCCCCATCTAGGTTCATGCCCAGTTCCCCAAGTCCACAGGCATTGAGACATACAAACCTCTTCAAGGCCTGTCCTCTATTCTGAGAACACTCACTCTACCTTTCTGGCATTAAAATAGCCTTTCTTTTATAAAACACCAACCATTTTAGATAGTAGTTGGGTGTTTTCATTTTTGTTCCTTTCTTCCTTTAAAATGAACACATTTAACAACATCACATATTGGCACCCCTTGAAAGGTCCTTCCCTTTGTTTTCTCTGGTGTGTGAAATAAGGAATACGGTCTTCAGGTCCTGTCTTTGTTCTATAACAGCACTTCTGGGAGTTTATGATTAGATGGCCTCTGAGATTAGTGTCCTCATAAGAAAGGAGACCAGAGAGCCTCCTGCCTTCACACACACACACACACACACGTACACACAGGCCATGTGAGGGCACAGTGAGAAGTCAGCTGTATGGAAACCAGGATGAGAGCCTCACCAGAAACCCGATCAGCCAGAATCTTGGTCTGGAACTTGCCAGCCGCCAGAACCGTGAGACAGGAAATTTCTCTTGGTTACGCCACGCCGTCTGTGGGATCCTGGTATGCCAACCCAAGCTGACTAACACACTTGGGATGCCCTCTCTCCCTCTCTAGGCTTCTGTATCCCCGTCTGTAAAAGTTGGAGGGTGACACTGTGTGGGTGTCTTCCCTGGTGGCTCAGATGATAAAGCGTCTGCCTGCAATGAGGGAGACCTGGGTTCGATCCCTGGGTCAGGAAGATCCCCTGGAGAAGGAAATGGCAACCCACTCCAGTATTCTTGTCTGGAGAACTCTACAGACTGAGGAGACTGGCAGGCTACAGTCCATGGAGTCGCAGAGTGGGACATGACTAAGCAACTAACACACACACGCGCACACACACGCACACACATGCACACACACACACACTCACACACAACATTGTATGAGGCCAGCATCACCCTGATGCCAAACCACACAAACACATCATAGGGAAAGAAAACTACAGATCAGTAGCTTTTATGAATTTGATGCACAAATCCTCAACAAACCAAATGCAGCAATACATAAAGAAGATGTACACCATGACCAAGAAAGGTTTATCCCACAGACGCAAGCTCGGCTTAACACCCGAAAATCCACTCCAATAATACACTCTACCAACAGAATAAGGGCAAAAGCCAAAGAATCATCTCAATGGAAAGAGAAAAGGCATTTGATAAAAGCTAACATCTCTTCATTAAAAAACACACTCAATAAACTAAGAATGCAGAGGAACTTCTTCAGTCTGACAAAGGATATCTGTGAAAAGCCCACAGCTGACATCATACTTAATGGTGAAAGACAGAAAGCTTTCCTCTTAAGATCAGGAACAAGAGAAAGATATCTGTTCTTGCCACTTCTAGTCAACCTTGTACATGAAGACCTTGCCAGGGGAAATTTAATAAAAAGCATGTAGACTGGAAAGACAAAAGTAGCTATCTCAATTTGCTGATGACATGATCTTGTATACATAAAATTTGAGGAAATTCACTAGCAAAAAGTATTAAGACTAAAAAATGAGTTCTACAAGATTGCAAAATAGAAGATCCATATATAAATACCAGTTGTATTTCTATACAGTAGCAATAAACAAACTAAAAAATAAAATTAAGAAATCAATTCCATTTATAATAGCATAAAAATAACAACGCACTTAGGAATAAAATTAGCAAAGGAAGTACAAAACTTACACTCTGGAAACTATGTCATGTAAGAAATTAAAGACCTCAGTAAATGGGAAAATACCTCTTTTTCATGGGTTAGAAGAGTGACTATTGTTAAGATGGCAATACTCCCCAAACTGATTCCCTGCCTCTTCCCAACTGACTCTGTCAGCAAGAGCACCCCACCTCCCCTTCCTCTTGGATCTGCTTGACCCTCCCAGGGACCTTAGGGAAACCCATCAGTCCACACTCTGCCAGAGCACCCAGTCACTGCCTCCTAGAGGGGCAGAGAGACACACAGTCTCCCATAAAGGAGGCAAGGACTTCAGGTCCTATTTCACCCACAAAAGTCCTCAGTGACCAGGTAAGAAGCCACCTAATCATCTGGATCATGGGTTCAGTTCAGTTCAGTCGCTCAGTCGTGTTCGATTCTTTGCGACCCCATGAATCACAGCACACCAGGCCTCCCTGTCCATCACCAACTCCCAGAGTTCACTCAAACTCATGTCCATCGAGCTGGTGATGCCATCCAGCCATCTCATTCTCGGTCGTTCCCTTCTCCTCCTGCTCCCAATCACTCCCAGCATCAGGGTCCTTTCCAATGAGTCAACTCTTTGCATGAGGTGGCCAAAGTATTGGAGTTTCAGCTTCAACATCAGTCCNGACCCCGCCTCTGCTGCTACTCCAGTGCTCTCCCCTACTGTTGCTCCTGGCCATACCCCTACCCCTGGCTTCGCCCCGCCTCCCAGCCTCACCCCTTAACCTTGCCCTATCCTTCTTTGCTCTGCCTGTGCTCTGCCTCCGACCCCTACTCTTCAGTCGGTCTCTGTTTCTGTTTCCCGGTTTAGCTATGCCCCACCTATTGCCCCCAGGTCCTCTCCTCGCATTCCCGAGCCTGGCTCCGCCCCCACGTCTTGCTCCGCTCCCCCACATTTCTCCGCACCGCCCCTTTCTCCGTGCTCGGGACCTGCCCAGGTACCAGATCCTGCCTCTAGACCCGTCCCTCTCCCGAACCTGTACCTGCCCCACGCCCCACCTCTTCCCCTGTCCTCGCTTCGACTTCTCTCCTGTAGCTTGCCCCTCGCTCGGCTCCTGCGCCTTGTCCCTCCCCTTACCGAGCCGCCCTCCCTCCTCATCCTGGGGAAGATGTTCTTCCCAAGCCCGTTCGTTGCCCCGCCCCCTCCTGTGACCCCGCCCCTTCCNTTTGGCACTCAGCTTTCTTCACAGTCCAACTCTCACATCCATACATCATGACCACTGGAAAAACCATAGCCTTGACTAGACGGACCAAAAAGGACAATTTCCAAGGAATTTCCTGGTAGTCCAGTGGTTAGGACTTCATGTTTTTACTGCAGAACATGTGGGTTCAGTCCCTGATCGGGGACCTAAGATCCCACAAGCCATGCAGTATGGCCAAATAAATAAATAACTTTTTTAATGTAAAAAAAAAGGCCAATCACCAGTAATAGTGAGGATGCAGTACACTGGAACCTTCACACAGTGCTGATGGGAGTTTAAAATGGCACAGCCACTTTGGAAAACAGTCTGGCAGTTTCCCCAAAAGATGAAACCTAAAGTTATGACTCAGCAATTCCTCTCCTACAAAAGACATTCACACAAATACATGTCATTGCTGCTTTATATTCATTATAGCCAGAAAGCAGAAACAGTTAGTGTCCACCAGCTGATGAAGAGATAGACAAAATGGGATCTACCCATACAACAAGAAGAGGGTTTAGTCATAAAAAGGAGTGAAATAGTGATACATGTTACAGTTGAATAAACCACAAAAATATTACACTCAGTGAAAGAAGCCAGTCACCAAGGACAAAATATTGTATAACTCCAAGTACATGAACTGTCCAGAAGAGGCAAATCCCCAGAGGTAGAAAGCAGACTGGGGGTTGCCTAGGGCTGGGGGAAGGGAGGAAATGGGGGAATGATAACTAATGGGCACGGGAAGCTTCTTTTTAGGGCGATGAAAATACTCTAAACTTGATTGTGGTGGTGATGATTATAAACCCTGTGAATACACTAAAAACCATTGACTTGCACACTTTAAATAAGTGATTTGTGTGGTGTATGAGTTACACCTCAAAACAACTGTTATGAAAAGGAAAGAGCAAGGAAACTATACCCAATATCTTATAATAACCTGTAAGGGGAAATAATCTGAAAAAATATATATATTACATATGTAACTGAATCACCTTGCTATGCCCCTAAAACGTCTTAAGTGAACTATACTTCAATAAAATATATATTTTTTTTTTTAAAAAGCAAAGGAGAGAGCAAGAGGGCAAGACACGACATGTTAGACCCCCCCGTGTGGCCCCTGCCCAGGAGTAGCAGCAGCATCTAGGAGCTTGCTAGACACCCGGATCTACAGAAGCAAAGGTCAGGCTGGGCCCAGAAACATGCATCTAACATCCTCCAGGTACTCCAGAACCTCCTAAAGTTGGAGGCCCTGGCTTAGAGTACGCAGCACTCAACCTTAACTGCTCTTCAGAATTACTTGTTATTTAGGAAAAGATCCATGCCCTGGCCACCCCCATCCCTAGTAGACCAACTGAATCAGACTCTCTGGGGATGGAGCTAGGCATGGGCCTGTTTTTAAAGCTCCCGGGTGAATCTATTGTACAGCCAGGGTGAGAAGGATTGAATTGGAGGGTGTCTCAGGCCCCTCAGCTCTTTGGCTCCTTTCGGAGTTTAGCCCAAGCGCAGCTCACTGGGGCCACCTGCTGGCCACATTGGGGAATGACTCTGTGCCCTGCTTCTGTCCCAGACCCTTATCCCCCAATCACCAACACCAGGGATGGGGTTCAGGGGTTGCCCTCTTCCCACAGCAGAGGTTGGCACCATCCTGGCCTTTGTAATAGGGGTAAGTGGCCAGATCTTATAGGGAGGGAACAAGAGTCCTCTGCTGGTTCTGTTTCCATTAAAACACCCCAAACTCCAAAGGCAGCCAGACCATCTACTGCATTTAGTCCCAGCCACCCCACCCTCCCCTCCCACTGTCAACAGAGCAGAGCCAGCTTACCCATCCAATCTCATCTCTGACAATTTCCAACACAACTGTGTTCGTGGGCACCGAAGCACCTTCACCATCTCTGAACTCTCTGCACTTTTCCAGCTCCTGGCCTTTGCCCACGCAGTCCCTCCCATCCGAAGCAACGCCCCCTGGCTCTCATTACATCAGGACGCCTCAAGGCCTGCTCTGTTGGACCTCTCCTCTCTCCCCGAGGCTCATGCCCCCCTGGTGCCCCCTGCTGCACCCGCTGTGTGCCCCACAGTGAGCATCCACGGCTGCAGAGCTCAGAGGCGGGGAGCGTCTATCAGCTTTGGTGGGGTGGGGGGCACCCCTGGATTGCCCGAAGGCAGCGAAGAGCTAGCAGGGGCAAAAGGAAGAGGCTGTGAAGAGGGGTGCTCTGACTGAGTGTGGTCAGCATCGGGAGGGGACCGGCGGTACTTTGAAGCAGAGCTAGGCACTCCTTTCCTACGACTGAGGCCTCGAGCCAGAGAGAAGTGGAAGCTTGGTTCTCTGCTCGCTCAAGTCTCCTGAGCAGGCGCTCAGGCTCTTGGTTCACTGCTGCCACCTGGTGGCAGAATACCAGACCGCCAGGAGAGAGACCCACTGGCAACTCCAAAGGGAGCCGCTGGCCGTGGGGAAAACTATCCCATCTTTCAAAGCTCAGCAAAGCCTGAAACTCCTTAACCACTTTCCCCACCCCAAATTTGGTATCCCTTCCAACTGACCGCTGACCCTGGGCATAACCTGACCCCAGGTGGCCAGCCTTCAGCCAAACACCCTTTCCCCCAACCGTGATCTGATCTGCGACCCTGAGCAAAGGTTGGCCTGGATCAGCCATTCACAACACGTGCCCAGGGCAGGCTGAGCGTGGGGCTGGCTCGGAGCCGCCCCTTCTTGGGGACCGCTGCCCCACCGCAGGTCAGCACCCATGGGAGTGCTTACTCACTTGCAGCACAGTCTTCTCAAAGCTCCCGCTCCCTTCACAACTGTCCCCTCCCACGCCAGCACCCTCCTCTGCCCAGCAGACGGTCAAGTTCACCGGGTCAGAGAGGAACAGAATTAGACAGGTCAGTATGTTCCACACAGAGACCAGAGGCCCCGAGTCTGATGGCCAGAGCAGCCCCCGTGGGTTATGTGGCTGCACCAGCTGGGCCATGTGCAAGAGTGCCTGGGACCAGGGCTGACTAAAGGGCTTGTTTTTTCTAGATCAGCTGAAATTCTGAATTTTTATATGAAATCTGGACTTTTATAGAAAACTTCTGATTTGTATAATTGAATGCTCAGTCCCTCAGGCAGCATCAGCTGTGAAAACACTGGATGGCTTTCCTGCCGGATATTAAACAGCCACTCCCCAAGACCCATCCACCCACCTGCCTCCTGCCCAGGACCCCCAGGGCCTCCCGTGGCCCAGAAACTGGAGGGTGAATGCCTGGCACCACAGGGATTGAGGACAGGGTGTTCCGTCTGAGCAGTCACAGCCTTGACGGGTCTCAGGGCCACAGGAGCTGCCGAATCCTCTGACCCTCACCCCTGCACACACCCCACCAAGCACCGCAGAATCCAGCCGGGGAAAGTCAGGGCTGGGCATGCGTCCACAGCAGGGAGTACCCTGACTTCCAGGAGGTGAAGGGACTGAGAGCCCCTGAGGGTCCTGTGACAGGGAGCCCTAGCCACCTCACAGCCAGGTCAGCCCCTCCTGGGCTGTGCACACGGGGACGGCACGTGGGCCGGGGCTTACCTGGCGGAAGGTGCAAATGATGATCTCCCGCAGGTGGTAATGCATGGGCGTCATGGTCTCGCTGACCGTGTCCAGCGCCGCATCCACCTCCCTCTTCACCCGGTGCCCATCGGGCAGCAGCTGCACCACCTTCATCACCACCTGAGGCCAGAGGCAGGGGGTGAGCCGAACAAAAACCAAGTCGGGGGCCTATAGCGCCAGCAACTGGCTCGCCCACACTAAGGGCCGCGCTGGCCCTGACGGCCCCTCACTTCTCAGACAGGGACAGGACCCAAGGGCGTTCCCGGATAGCTCGGAGGCCAGGGCTCCCGAGGGGCTTATTTTTTCAAGCAGTAGGAACCTTGCTTCAAATGGAACCCTATCTGGGACTCTAATCCATAAAACGGATAGTTGTCGTGTAACTGGAGCTGGCGGGTGAGCAGCGGGTGTATGATAAGCCTCAGGTGGGGCCCCGCTGGCTCTCCCTCCACCCTGCAGGCACTTCGGGGACACCCAGCTCAGGGAAACCCAGCGTGGACAGCGTTCCCTTTACCTGGGGAGACTGAGGCCAGTTAAGGTCACTGCAGTGCAGGGTTCCTCCCACCCTCCCAGTCACTTGCTGTGGATCTCGCTCTGACTCACTCTACCCTGCACCCCCACACCCTGCGCCAGCAGCGATCCAGGCCTCCAGCACCCTCACCCCCACACCCTGTGCCAGCAGCGATCCAGGCCTCCAGCACCCCCAACCCACTGCAGCAGCCCCGCCTCCTCCCCCTCACTGGTAGCCAGAGAGGCCTTAAAAAAGTATAAACGTGAGTGCTTCCTATTTGGGTAACTTCAATCTCTTCCTGGCTCCCTTACACTCAACATAAAAACTGAAAGCTTCCCCACGTCTACAAGGTCGCCCGGTGTCTGACCCCGCCTGCCTCCCAGCCTCACTCAGAACTCCTCCTATGGGCCCAGTGCCTTCCTGGAGCCCTCTCAGTCTACCCACCCCAAAAGCCCACATAGTCCTTTCAGAGCCCCTAGGTTGACCGCCACCTACACATCCATCTCACGCACCCACATGCTCACCTGTTCACATCCACTCCCCACCAGACAAGGAGCTCGCAGACCCCCAAGAGCAAGAGATTTTCCACCTAGGAGGCGTTCCGTGGGATGAAGCTAAATGAACAAAAGACCAAAACCCGACTAACTCAGCTCTTCTCTCAATGTGACCCATCTCCACAGCTGCGTCCTAGCGAGATCACGGTGGTGGCTGGGCTGGGGAGACAGGTCTCCCTCACCCCTGTGTTTCTCAGAAGAACTGGCCCTGAGCTGGCACACCGGCGGGGTGGAGCTACAGCCCAGTGGGAGGAGAGGGGCCATCAGCTGGGAGGACCCTGGGCTAATCCACGCCTGGATTCCGAGCTCTGGGTGGGACACCTCACTGGAGAGGAGTGTGGACCACAGGCAGGCCCCAGCATGACCTAGGGGCAGCTCCCCAGCAGAGGGCTGCAGCTTTTTCAAATGCAAGGCACCAAACCCTTAGCCTCTCCTGGTAAATCGTTCCTCCCCTTCCTCTCCTTGAAGTTTAATCCCACCTCTGGGAATCTAGGCCTGAGGTCAGCAAACTTATTTCTAAAGAAGTCCAGACAGTAAATATTCTAGGCTTGCGGGCTACCAGATCTGTGTTGCGACAGCTCAGCACTGCCAAGGCAGCACAGGACCACCATAGCCTGTACATAAATGGATGGGCGAGATCTCATGTCAACAAAACTTATTTATCAAAACAGGTGGCGGGCTAGATTTGGCCTGTGGGCCATAGTCTGTCAAATCTTAATCCAGACCTTATAAGGCGGAAAATCCTAAATACAAAAAAGCTTAATTTGCATGAAGCAGTTCAATGCAGACTCCTTCGTCCTTCTAAAAATGCACTCAAATGTCACCTTCTCCACGAAGCCCTCCTGGACTCCCCCAAGCTATACCCTCAACCCTCAGCACCAATGTCTATTTCAGCCCTCTTCATACTCTATTAAATGCTCCCTACTGGACTGTGGGCTTGATAGACCTGAATTAATCACAGAGGAAGCTGGTCTAGACATGAGGATGCTAAAGATGGGTGAGGATGTGGGTACAGAGTATTCTTGGGTCACAGGATATAACGTTAGAACACAGATTCAGAGGCTGACTTCCTGGCTGTGCTCTGGTCCCATTCCATCTCTGATGTGGTTCTAGGGTGATGAGCTTGACTCTCTGCATCAACTGGGAGTAGTCAGGGCACCTACCCCTTGGGGGCTGTGAAGGGTAGAGAAGGAAGCACATACAGAGCTCCTGGCACAGGACTGGGTGTGAATGGAGAGAGTTCTATCACATCTGAAGGGCTGGCAAACTTGGAAATAAGCCGTCATGTATACGGTCAAAAGATTTTTGCCAAACCATTAGATGGGGAAAGGACATTCTGTTCAACAAATGGTGCTGAGAATACTGGATATCCACATGCAAAAGAGTAAACTTGGACCCTTAACCATATACTATATATAAAAATTAATTCAAAATAGATCAAAGGCCTAAATTTAAGAGCTAAAGCCATAAAATTCTTAGAAGAAAAGCTTCATAATACTGCACTTAGCAATGACTTTTTGGACATGACATCAAAAAGACAGAAAAGAAGAAAAAAAATCTACTAATTTCATCAAAATTAAAACTTTTGGGACTTCCTTGGCGGTCCAGTGGTTCAGGCTCTACATGTCCACCACAGGGGGCTGCGGATTTGACCCTTGGTTGCGGAACTAGGATCCCTCATGCTGCATGGTGTGGGAAAAAAAAATTGAAAACTTTTGCATGAAATGACACTATCAACAGAGCAAAAAGGCAATCCACCAAGCTATCACATATCTAAGAAGGAACTGATATCCAGAATATATAAAGAGTTCCTACAACTCAACAACAACAATACAGCTTAATCGAAAATGAGTTGAACAGACATTTCTCTGAAGAAGATAAACCGATGGCCTTAAAACAAATGACACAACATCCGACATCACTCATCATTGGGGAAATACGAAGCAACCCTGCAGTGAAGTATCACTTCACACCTACTCAGAAGGCTATTAAAAAAAAAAAAAAAGTGTTGGAAAGACTGTGGAGGAACCGGAACCCTTGTACTTTGCTGGTACGAAGGTACATGGTGCAGTTGCTGTGGAAAATAATACAGTTCCTCAAAACTTAAGCAGTGAGTTACCAACTGATTCAGCAGTTCCTCTTCTGGAATTGAAAGCAGAGACTCAAATAGATATGTGTACACCCATGCTCAGAGCAGCGTTACTCACAATAACCAAAAGGAGAGGGCAACCTAGGTCTCCAGAGACAGATAAATGGATAAATGAGACACAGGAAGTACTTACAATGGAATCTTATGCAGCCTTTTAAAAGGAGATCGTGACACACGCTACAACATGAGTGAGCTCTGAAGATACCACGTCGAGTGAAATAAGCCAGTCACAAAAGGACAGAGGCTGCACGATTCTCCTCACAGAAAGCACGTAAGGCAGTCAAATTCATGGAGAGAGAAAGTAGAATGGGGGCTCCCAGAGGCTAGAGGAGGGACGATGGGGAGTCAGGGGATATGGTGAATCTGGCCTGAGGAAAAAGGTCTGGAGATGGTGGTGAAGGCCATAGAACAGCGTGAATGTACTTAATGCCAGAGAACCGTACACTGAAAAATGGTTAAGAAGGCAGATTCTATGTTCTGTATATTTTACCACAATAAAAAAATCAAAGGAAAAGAACCTGTGAATCAGCCAGGAGAAAGAGAGCGAAGTGGTCCAGGGCAAGGGCAAAGCATATGCAAAGGCCCGGAGGCCGAAAGCGCCTGGGAAGGTTGAGGCGCTGCACCGAGGCCTAGGTGTCCGGACGGCAGGGAGGGGCAGGGTGGCGGAGGGGCATTGGGGAGGCTGGCCAGGTAGGCAGGACGATGCTGACACTGGGCAGCCCGGTGCCAACTCCTGAGTTCCACACGCCCCGTCCGTCAGACAGGGAGGGACATTGCCACCTCCCTGCAGGGTGTCAGGGAAGATGACACATGGCAGGGTAGAGTACCTGGGTGGCTGAATGTGCACGGTCAGTGCGGTCCATCCAGGACCCTGACCTGAAATGGGGGTGGGTGGAGTATGGCCCTGCACAAGGCCGCCAGCCACAGCTGGGCCCCAGGTGCCTGTGAGGTGGTCGTCAATGTTGCCCAGACAAGATAGTGGCCAGTGGCCTCCTGAGGGCACACAGCCATCCAGCAGCAGGGGCAGGAAGAATGGGGAGGGGTCCAGCCCCCACCTCTCACAGCCATCTGCCAGGGCCCAGAGCCAAGCTACCCGGTGCCCTGGTTTGCTCACCTGCGGAATGGGGACAGGGACGTGCTGGCACGAGGAGGTGGAAGAAGGCGATGGCCTTGGGAGGAGCTCTGACCATCCCTCCAGACCTGCCAGGGGGACTCAGCTTCTCTCCTCCCGGACGTGGCCCCCGGGAACCCTAGGGGCACACTCACCTCAAACTCGCCCTTGGTGAACTTGGCATCAGGCACGCTCACGAGCTCTTCCTCGCCCACCTCGGGGAAGCCCTGAGAGAGGACAACTGCTGGGAGCCCAGCTACCAGACTGCACCCTCCCCCAGCCCCGCGCCCGGAGCCCACGCTGGGGGCCTGCCAGCCTCCCCCAGCCCCGTGCCCAGAGCCCACGCTGGGGGCCTGCCAGCCCACACGCCATCTGCCCAGGGCTAATGGGAGCGGCCTCTGGGAGCACAGCAGGCACCAGCTCCGCCGCCCGGACCATCCTGCTCTCGCTGGGGCCCCCGGCGGCCAGCTGGCCCCTGCCTGGGCAGGCCCCTGTCCTCACGCACCCTGATGTGCCAGAAGGCAAGCACGGCCACCACCATGGCGGTCGTCGTCCGGCCCCGGCCGCTGAGGCAGCTGAACACGAAGCCAGTCCCCGGGTCCTCGGCAAGGGCAGCCTGCAGGGCCCCCAGCAGCCGGTCAAAGTCCTGCTCAGGGAAGCCGAGGTCGGAGTCAGCGGCTGCTCCTGCTGCACTGGTTCCCGAGGCGGCCCAGGCAGCTGCCCTGGGAGTGCCTGTCCAGTGCCCGGTCGTGTCAGGCTCATAACCTGCTGTTGCACACACTCAGCTCACTGAGGTGCACATAAGACCTTGCGCGTGTAAACAGCCATACCCCCATATAACCCGGCATTGGACAGGTGAGCGTACACAAGCACACACCGGAGGCTCCAGCTGCTACCACCTGCCAGGGAGAACATACATATCCCCATGCGCTGTGCCCCCAGGCCACATGCGGACCCCCAGCCCCCCTGCCCACCCGAGGTGGACCCAACCCAGGTCCCAGCTTCCGGGCAGTTAGGACCTCAGCCAAGCACTGCAGCACAGGGCCACTAGGGGGCAACAGACCACAGGCAACCAGACCACAGCCCCAAGTGAAGCGGAAACACAGGCCCGTCACCACTCATCACACCGGGCACACAGCAGGCCGGGTGCAGACACAGCCACGCCACCCAAACGACCAACACATCACACAGGTACACAGTGACCCCCACACAATACATGCCAGGCACACACTCCACACACACCTTAGAGAGACAGACTACACAGACATACACACGCACAAACCTACGGACAACATGCACACACACACACCCTCCGTCATGCGAAGCGTTCTGCAGCGCTCCCCTGCACAAACCCCATACACACAGCACCTCACAGCACTCCCCCAAACCTGCTCTCCATACGTCCCCGAGGAAAGACAAGCGGCACCTCACAGCCGCCAGACACAGACACACACACACTCCACACTCACACTCACAACTACTCCGAACACACACAGACTCCACCAACAGCACAGACATGCTCACCCACCCACAGACACTTACACCACATAAAACACACACACACGTGTGCACACACATAAACACAAAGCCTGGAAGGCATATGAATAAACCATGGAGGCCGCTCTGAAACCGTGCAGCAGAAGCTCTTAGTCCCTCCGGGGAGCTGTGCCCACAGCCAAGACCCAGGCCCGAGGGAGTGCCCACAGCCAAGACCCAGGCCCGAGGGAGACAGCAAGGGCGTCCTCCCCTCCCCGGAGGCCTCAGCCGCTCGGCCCTCTCACCTCCTCGCGAGGGGCGCAGAAGTCCGGGACGGGGATGCGGTGGTAGGTGAGGCTGGGGCAGGCCCCGCGGTGCTGGCTGAAGACCTCCTGCATGGTGAGGCACGTCTGGAACCTGTGGGTCCGCGGGCCCTCGGCATCAGGGGGAGGCCTGGTCAGGTGGGCCTTCAGCTGGGTCTCCAGGTTCTGGGGGAGGGTGGGACAGAGGGCTCAGGCCACAAGGCAACCCCCAGGCCAGCCCTGAAAGACCAGCGCCGGCTACGGCCAGGACAGTCCTGGCTCTGGGGCCTCTCACGGCCCCTTCTCGAGCCTCCAGCTTTCTAACCAGACCAGGGCTAGCATGACAGTCACCCCCTGAGACGCTCCTCTCAGGGCCTGTTTCTCCAACTGTACAACAGGAGCATACAAGCTTCTGAAGACCCTTTCAGGCCAGCTCCCCAGAAGGTCTCCAATGGAGGGGTGGTACAAGGCAGGGGAGCCCCACCTCCAGCTGGTCAGGGGCCATGGGGGGCCCAGGCCGCCGCAGACTATGGGTTCGCCCGTCACACTCGAGCACAGCCTCCTCCCTCAGGTTGACCCACACGACCTGCTGCAGTTTCCTCTTGGAGTCGGTCAGGTAGGCCAGGATACTCCCCAGGGCCTGGGGGACAGGAAGGCCATCAGTGAAAGGGCTCAATCACCCTCCCCCTGCCCCACAAGTGTGCCCCCCAGGGTGGCCACCTTGGCACTGGGCTGGGCCATGCCGTAGATGGGCAAACGGGGCACCCGACGGAAGTTGGCCACATCCATCTCTCTGATGGTGCTGAGTGCATCCGGGGAGACGAGGTCATCTGCCACCTGTCGGGACAGCAGCAAGCCTGGGACCCACAGCAGCCACTTGGCCTGGCCCCAAGTGGGCATGGGGGATGGGAGATAAGACCAGCACTTGACAGTTTACAAACACTTTTGCACGCTTGGAGCCTTATAACCACCCCAGCATGGACAAGAACGATGGTGCCCACTCTCCGGACAAGGAAGCTGAGACTCAAAGATGCGACGCTGGCAGCAAAGCTACCAGAAACAGTTCTCCTCACTCCCTGCCCAGAGCACCTGGGTTTGAGAAAGAAGAGCAGGTACTGAACAATAACCAGAACTGCAAGCACTTCTTTTTTTTGTTTGTTTGTTTGTTTGTTGGCCAAGTGATGGCTCTGCATTTTATTTTATTTTATTTTATTTTACTTTACAGTACTCTACTGGTTTGCAAGCACTTCTTAAGGCCTGAGAATGGCCCCATTTTGTTCACAGGCAGATCCCATCACCCATCATCATTGAGGGCAATGCTTAGCCCAGCCCCACAGGAATCAGGGCTGTAACCAATCCCAGGGCTAGCCCACACCCACTCCCCAGTCAGTCAGGTACACTCACCAGGGAGCCCAGGGTGATGAGGTCCCTGGGGGCCACAGGCCCCGCTGAGCTTAGTGTCACAGGCAGGCGGTACAGTTCAGGATGGACACACAGCCAGCGGCTGAAACTGAGGGCAAAAGCCAGCGGGTACTGCAGCCCGAGGCAGAGAGAGACGGGATTTCAGGGGCACGGGGCCAGCCCAAACTCCTCCTGCCTACCCCGTAGTGGGGGACCCGGGAGACATCCATCATGGCCCAGAGCAGGGGCAAGGGGGTGGGGAGAGAGTAACAGGATGTCTGGAGCGAGATCCCTCCAGGCCCCGGTGCCCTGGCTAAGGATACAGAGATGGACGCAGAGGAAAGAGAGATGGGCCTCTCCTTGGCTGCCCTGCTCAGGGACTGTCCCTCTATCTGGGTCTCTCCTTGCTTCCTCCATTCCCACCTTCCTCTGAAAGCAACCAATGTCCCCTCTCCCCTCCCCAGCTCCACAGAGGTCCCCACCGACCCCATGCCAGTCACCGAGTGGGAAGACTGGAGGGGCCCCAGGAGAAGGGGGTGTGTGTCGGCTCATCCCCCAGCCCACCTGCTCATGGAGATAATAGTTAAACAGGATCAGGTAGAAGTACCGCTCCAGGCTCTGAAGCGCCCTCTGCTGGACACCGGGCTGGCTGCTGCTTCCCTGAGAAGGAGGAGCCCAGAAGGCCAGCGGTAAAGATGGGGCAGCTCAGGCCACCCAACCCCATCACTGGAAGTTAAGCCTCAGAAATTCCCAGAGGGCAATCTGCCCTGCCCTTCATAACACTGTTTTGCCAGGCTGGAAGTTCCTGCAAGCATCTCACTCGATCCCATTTGCTGTGGTTTATCCGTGTTCAGGGACCAGAGCTGCTGCTGGACCAAGCATTCCAGTTCTCGATGAGACTGTGCCCAGAGAGGCTGGGCCTCGCTGCATGGCCCCAGTGCCACCCACACAATCCATGCTGAAGCAGCAAAGTGTATAAACACCCGTCCCTGAGCCAAAGGCCCCGCCTAAGAGCTGTAAGCCTCCCCACCCCAGCATCCACTGGGCAGGGGGGCTGTCACAGAGAATTCCAAGGGTCCTTCTCTTCACCTGGGATCTCAGGCTTCTCCTGCTGGGTCAGCACCACCTTCCGGAGGGCAAGTGAGATTCGCACAGGCCCGGAAAAAGAGGCCATGCCCTTGGATGAAGTTTAATCCCATCTCCGGGAATCTAGGCCTGGGGTCAGCAAACTTATTTCTAAAGAAGTCCAAACAGTAAATATTCTAGGCTTGCGGGCTACCAGATCCGTGTTGCGACAGCTCGACACTGCCAAGGCAGCACAGGACCACCGTAGCCTGTACATAAATGGATGGGCGAGATGAGATCTCATGTCAACAAAACTTATTTATCAAAACAGGTGGCGGGCTAGATTTGGCCTGTGAGCCACAGTCTGTCAAGTCCTAATCCAGACCTTATAAGGCGGAAAATCCTAAATACAAAAAAGCCTCATTTGCATGAAGCAGTTCAACGCTAGGTAGGTACACTGGTGACCCCACTGCAACAGGAAGGGGCTGCACATCACAGCAGGGGGTGCCCGGGAGCAGCTGCTCTGTCGGGCTCCCTTCTGAGGCTTTACGGCTTGAGCTCCCCTAACCCACAACAACCCTACGGAGCAGCTACTGTTAGTGGCCCCATTTTACATGTGGGGAAACTGAGGCCCAGAGCAGTGAAGGAGGTTGGCCAGGCCCACATGCCTGTAGGTGGCCGAGCCAGAAACGGAAGCCCAGTAATCAGGCCAGAGCCCTGCTCCTAACCTGCAGGCCAGGGAAAGCCGAGCCTCACAATGGCTTCGGTTCCACAGCAATCAATCTCAACAACAAGCAGGGATGACATGGAAAAGACAGGGTTACATGAAACCAACAGGATGCAAACCTGCCCTGGGCAAGCTACAGAAGAACATCAGAAACATGGAAACTGAAGGAAGCCAGCCCCAAACGCTCATAGCGCTGTGCTTGGATGACGGGCAGTTTTACTTCTTCTCTAATTTCTCAATTTTCCATAATATTGCTTTTAAAAGATATTTCTTTAAGCATTAAAGAAGAAAAAGGCTCTGTGGGCTTTAGATTCTTTCCATGAGCTGTGTGCAAATACTGTCAAGCCAGCCTCCTCTCTCCAGAGCACGGGCACGGGCCTGCTGAGACAGCCCAGAGCACATCGCTCTTCCAGAAGACGGGCTGGACCTAACCCCAGCCTTCCCAACGAAACAGCAAGTGTTTCATCTGCAGAGGGGGCCCGGAGCAGCCTGAAAAGTGTCTGCAGTCAGAGGCCTCCAGCACCTCGCCAGCAGCCCCTTCCTCCATCCTGTTTATTCTGCAGTGAGGGGTCCTAATCAGGGAAAGTAAACCTCCTCTCTTCCTGCAGGCCCAGCTCCCTATCTCCCCTTCCTCTGAAAACTGCTCTCTACTCATGGAAGCAGCAGCAGCAGCAATCAAGAAAAGCCAGGCTGAAAGGGGCCAGTCAACAGGCCTCACCCAACAAGGCTGCCGAGCTCCAGCGAAAGCAGCAGCTCTCCGCGCCTCACCTGTGCCCGGCTGCCTTCCAGCTCCCTCTGGTTTCCCAGGACTACTTCCTTCAGGTCATGCAACTCTGCACAGGCGGCGATGGCTCTGTCCACCTAGAGTCAGGGACCGGGGCAGGGGAGAAAGGACAGAGGCAGGGAGGGAGCAGGGCCAAGGAAAGATGGCAGGAGGCAGCAGAGAGGGGCAAAGAGAATGGCCAGTTAGGAAGGGAGGACTGGGGAGGAGAGCTCCTCAGCAAGGGCAGCGAGTGCTCCCCACTGCCCCCACCCCCAGCTTTTCGCCCAGTCCCTACGCTCACCTCCTCCACCATCCTCCTCCCCTCGGGCACCATGTGGAGAAAGCTCTGGACCACCTCGAGCTGCTCCATGGACAGAGGCTTGGTCTTCACAGGGGCAGCCCTGGCAGGCAGGGACAACAGCATTATCAGTGCTCCCGAAGGCCGCCGTCAACACCCTCCCATTCACCTGGACTGCACTGGACTACACACTCATTTCCCTTCCAAATCAGGTAGGGGAAACCGAGGCCAGAAAGGTCAAGTGACTTTCTCCAGGTCACCCAGGGAAGTCTGTGCAAACCAGGAAAGGAGCTGCCGATGCCCAATATCCAGCTGTAGCTCTGGGTTTCTGATGTGTCCCCAGCATCCTGGGGCGGCCCGCCCCCTCCTCCCCCCATTCCCGCAGCCCCTTGGGGCACTGGCTCCCATGCCACTCACTCCGGCCGCAAGGCAGTCCCACCACGGTGAAACAGGAGGAGTGTGCCCAGAACCATGCCCAGGCTGGCCCTGCCCACGCCCGTCTGGCAGCTGAAGAGGAGAGCAGGGGGAGGCCCGTGGGCATCTTGGAGCAGCAGCAGGCTGGGGGTCTCCTGGGAAAGGACCGTGAAGAGCAGGGAACGGTGTGACTCGAGAGCCCTCGGCTGAGGACCAAGTCAGGATGCGGGCGGAGGGGCATCGTGGCGTTGATGCCTCCCCCTGGTCTGGGGCAAGATGGGGACAGACCGGCAGCCTCTGGAGCAATCCCACGGCTCGGCCTGCTCCACCAGCCCCAGGAGCACAGGCCCTGCCCGCTTCGCACGCTCCAGGGGGCTCAGCGAGGCCCTGGAGGTGAGAACTACTCGGAGGGGACACAGGGCTGCAGCTACACTGCAGATTCAGTACGGCGACTTCCCAGGGGTGCACAGACCGCAACTCGGGTCCTCAGGAAATACCAGCTCTAGACTCGCGGGTAAGACACTGTAGTTCTAATAAAGAAATGAGGAACCTGAGACCTAGAAAAGTTGGGAGATTCACCCAGGATCACACAACAAAGCGAGGAGCCGAGCCACAGCCAGAGAGCCCAGTCCTGCAGACGCTCCGTGCTGGGCTCTGTCATTAGACAGTATACAAGTACACACCCACACAGACACACACAGCCCCCTCGGCCTTCCTCCAGGAGACACACCACCCAGCATCTCCAAGGAGACAGGGCCTTGACACAGACCCACTCTCCAAGCCCTGCGCACCCCACCACTCCGCCAGTCCCCACTCACCCGGAGGACACTGACAAAGGCATCGAACTGGGCTTCCAGGGGGGCCCCTTGCTCTGGCAGGGGCAGACGGTGGTACCTGCCGGGTGACAGGGAACAGCCCATCAGGTAAGCCACACAGCCCATACCCCAGACATCCACCATTCCCGGGGCAGACAGAGGCATAGGGGACTCAGCCCAACCTGCAGACGGTGAGACCGAGGCCGCATCAGGAGAGCAGGCCCAGCAAGCACCCACGCCCAGCACACTGGGGCCTCCACGAAGGCCTGGCCCCCAGTACCTGTAGGAGGGCTGCAGGAAGAGGGGCCTCTTAAACACCTCCTCAGTCACGTGCACGTCGTCCTCGCCCCGGATGGCCACGGCATGGGGCTCCCCCCGCAGGTCCTCGGTGTTGTGGTACACATAGTACTTGTTCTCGCTCAGCTGGGCAAAATCGTGGATCTAGATGGAGGCCAGGGGCCAGAGGGCCGTGATGGACCTTGCTGGCTGAGCTCTGGAGGCACCTAAGCCACACGGAGGCCATGCACAGGCTGCCTGCCCTCCAGGGAGAACTACAGCCAGAGGCGCTTTCTGTGCCCTGGCGGTGCTGGAGGGACCGGAGGGACCGCTGGCCCGAGGGCAGCCAGCTGTGCTTCAGCTGCTGCGACCCACACCGCGGTCAGGCTGGGAGGGCTCTGCCCGGTGGGCAGCAGGAATTGGCCAAACCGCCAGGCTGAAGGACAGGAGGAAGCTGGTCAGCTGGGAGCTGGAGGGGGCGAGGCCTGAGGAGGAAACGGGGAAAGGACCCACAGCCAGTGCGCCTCTGCTCCCGCCTGGGGATGTCTCAGAGGAGGGGGGACACCATGACCCCATCCACTATTAACACAGCTCCATGGTGTGCGAACAGCCCGAGAGACCTGGACAAGTCCCCATGCTGTGAAGGAGGAGGTCAGAGGAACCTCAGAAACAGAGGCCCAGGGAGAGAAGTGGCCCAGCCCAGGCCTCACGGCTCACGGAAGGCTGAACCTGGTCTTGGGACTTTCAGCCAAGTACTCTCTGCCCTCCACCAGACCCTTTTCTAAATAAGAATGCTGAGTTTGGAGGAGAAAAGCAGGGTGGGGAAAGAGCAGAGGCAAACAGAGCTGAGAACGGAAGTCTTTACCCTGGTGCCCCGTGAGCTGGCCTTGCAGCAGCCACTGGCCCAAGTGGGACAGCTAAGTGGGCAAGCATCAGCCAGTGAGAGCAGAGCAGGCTGGTGCTCAGTTCAGGTGTCCAAGGCTACCAGAAGGGCGGCCTCCCACCCACACAGGGGGCCCTCACCTCCTTCCGGATGGCCAGCTCCAAGCGCTCCGCCGGGACCCCGGGTCCAAGGCCCTGGAGGTTCTCATGAAGATTCTGCTTGTCTCGAGGTGTGTAGGGTACAAAGTCCTCGGCAGCCCGCAGAAACAGCACGGGTTCCTCCCGCACACAGAAGATGACACACTCCTGCCGGGCATCCAAGGAGGAGGGAGCCATCTCCACTACCTGGCGTGGACACCCACTCCACTGCCCCTTCCCCGGACCCCCTCGAGGGCCCATCACCCCACTCTGCCCCTGCAACCTGAATCTTACCCCAGAAACAAAGCTCTGGCCAAATGCCGCCAGCTCCTGACCCTCCCTCCTCTCTACAGCTTTCTCCCTTTGTGGACTACAGGGTCCTTGCAGGTAGAATCATGTCCTGGTCATTTTCATGTTCCCACAAAGCCTAGCATAGAGCCCTGAGTAAATCAAGTGCTGATAAACATCAGCTGCAGACATGAATACCCACCCACCACCACGCACTCACTCACTCACTGAGCACCATACAGACGGAGGGAGCTGGTGGGCAGGCTCCACCCTGGAGAACCTGCTGGGACGATGGAGTGGGATCCAGGCTCAGCTAACACCCCCTCGTCACTCTGGTTCACTAAAGCCTCTCCATCTTCACCCAGGTTAAATCAGACTGCCCACTACGAGCCTGCAATGACAGCGGACCCTCCACCTCTGTCCTGGAGACGCTCAAAACCCCGTCTCCACAGCAGGTGGAGAGAGAAGTCATGAAAAGCAGACACATGGAGTCCAGAAGCCTGGGTTTGGGTCTTCGAACACCACTTGGGGGCTGTGTTTCTTATCCTCTCGGGCCTCAGTTTTCTCCTCTGTAAAATGGGACAATAGCTGCCCCACCCATGTAGGGTCAACATGAGGATGTAAGTCTTAGCTGTAATCATCATCCTATGGGTGTATAGAGGGGCTTCTGACCTCGGGGCTCCCATGTCCATACAGGACAATGCAATAAACACTTGCCCAGAATTTTCCCGTCATGCTGAGCACAACAACCATCGACTTTCAAGGCCTGGCAGGGCCTGGCCCTGGTCACCAGTCACCACCTCCCCCATAATATGCCCAGGCCCCTCCAGAGCCTCTGCAGTTGCCCCTCTGGGAAACCCATTTCCCCAGATTTGGGGACTGGCTCCTGCCTGGGAAATGGCCATGCTTACCCGGTATCCATCCTTCCGGAGTTTCTGGAGGACCTGCCTGAACCCCGAGAGGCTGGGTTGTCCCATGCCGAACACAGCGAGCCCGCCCCGCACCTGCCGGAAGTTGGGGGCCCCATGGCTCTGCAGCGTGCCCAGCATGTCCATCTTCTCAGTAACATCCCGCACCAAGAAGTAGCGGCCCTGGCAGGGAAGAGCCACAGTGGTCACACAGATGACGCAGGGGAGAGCCACAGGGGTCACGCAGGTGACACAGGAGAGAGCCACAGCGGTCACGCAGATGACGCAGGGGAGAGCCACAGCGGTCACGCAGATGACGCAGGGGAGAGCCACAGCGGTCACGCAGATGACACAAGAGAGAGTCACAGGGGTCACGCAGGTGATGCAGGGACGTCTTCTACAGACAAGGCTCTATCTACCCCAGGCCCCAGAGGATGGGGAGCAGGGAGATGGGGTGGGGAACACGGTCCTCAGGGGTCACGCAGGTGACGCAGGGACGTCTTCTACAGACAAGGCTCTACCCCAGGCCCCAGAGGATGGGGAGCAGGGAGATGGGGTGGGGAACACGGTCCTCAGGGGTCACGCAGGTGACGCAGGGACGTCTTCTACAGACAAGGCTCTACCCCAGGCCCCAGAGGATGGGGAGCAGGGAGATGGGGTGGGGAACACGGTCCTCAGGGGTCACGCAGGTGACGCAGGGACGTCTTCTACAGACAAGGCTCTACCCCAGGCCCCAGAGGATGGGGAGCAGGGAGATGGGGTGGGGAACACGGTCCTCAGGGGTCACGCAGGTGACGCAGGGACGTCTTCTACAGACAAGGCTCTACCCCAGGCCCCAGAGGATGGGGAGCAGGGAGATGGGGTGGGGAACACGGTCCTCAGGGGTCACGCAGGTGACGCAGGGACGTCTTCTACAGACAAGGCTCTACCCCAGGCCCCAGAGGATGGGGAGCAGGGAGATGGGGTGGGGAACACGGTCCTCAGGGGTCACGCAGGTGACGCAGGGACGTCTTCTACAGACAAGGCTCTACCCCAGGCCCCAGAGGATGGGGAGCAGGGAGATGGGGTGGGGAACACGGTCCTCAGGGGTCACGCAGGTGACGCAGGGACGTCTTCTACAGACAAGGCTCTACCCCAGGCCCCAGAGGATGGGGAGCAGGGAGATGGGGTGGGGAACACGGTCCTCAGGGGTCACGCAGGTGACGCAGGGACGTCTTCTACAGACAAGGCTCTATCTACCCCAGGCCCCAGAGGATGGGGAGCAGGGAGATGGGGTGGGGAACACGGTCCACAGGGGTCACGCAGGTGACGCAGGGACGTCTTCTACAGACAAGGCTCTACCCCAGGCCCCAGAGGATGGGGAGCAGGGAGATGGGGTGGGGAACACGGTCCTCAGGGGTCACGCAGGTGACGCAGGGACGTCTTCTACAGACAAGGCTCTACCCCAGGCCCCAGAGGATGGGGAGCAGGGAGATGGGGTGGGGAACACGGTCCTCAGGGGTCACGCAGGTGACGCAGGGACGTCTTCTACAGACAAGGCTCTACCCCAGGCCCCAGAGGATGGGGAGCAGGGAGATGGGGTGGGGAACACGGTCCTCAGGGGTCACGCAGGTGACGCAGGGACGTCTTCTACAGACAAGGCTCTACCCCAGGCCCCAGAGGATGGGGAGCAGGGAGATGGGGTGGGGAACACGGTCCTCAGGGGTCACGCAGGTGACGCAGGGACGTCTTCTACAGACAAGGCTCTACCCCAGGCCCCAGAGGATGGGGAGCAGGGAGATGGGGTGGGGAACACGGTCCTCAGGGGTCACGCAGGTGACGCAGGGACGTCTTCTACAGACAAGGCTCTACCCCAGGCCCCAGAGGATGGGGAGCAGGGAGATGGGGTGGGGAACACGGTCCTCAGGGGTCACGCAGGTGACGCAGGGACGTCTTCTACAGACAAGGCTCTACCCCAGGCCCCAGAGGATGGGGAGCAGGGAGATGGGGTGGGGAACACGGTCCTCAGGGGTCACGCAGGTGACGCAGGGACGTCTTCTACAGACAAGGCTCTACCCCAGGCCCCAGAGGATGGGGAGCAGGGAGATGGGGTGGGGAACACGGTCCTCAGGGGTCACGCAGGTGACGCAGGGACGTCTTCTACAGACAAGGCTCTACCCCAGGCCCCAGAGGATGGGGAGCAGGGAGATGGGGTGGGGAACACGGTCCTCAAGGGTCACGCAGGTGACGCAGGGACGTCTTGTACAGACAAGGCTCTACCCCAGGCCCCAGAGGATGGGGAGCAGGGAGATGCGGTGGGGAACACGGTCCTCAGGTTGGCTATAGGCTCATGGGCAAAGTACAGAGAATACTTGTGATGTCAGGAAGGGGTGTCATATAGTGTGGGAAGAGAGAAGACAACTCTTCCTGAAGGAGAACCAAAGAAGGCTTCAGGCCGGAGGGGGCATCTGAGCCAGGACTTGAGGAAGCAGAGCAGGGAGAAGCACTACAGGGACAGGGAACTGAGACCAAAGCCGCCTGCAGGGCGTGCCTGCAGCCCCCAGGGCAGAAAACAAACATCTCTCACCCAGAGGCAAGCTCATGGAGGAGGGGTTCAAGTAGGGAGTCACAGCTGGCGCACCAGCAACCAACTGGAAGAAAAGCGTGAGGCACTTCCCAGGGGCCGCAGTTATGCGTACGGGCAGGTCTCTCCCTTCCCCAGCTGGGCACACAGACCACAGAGAAAAGAGGGGTCAGGTGGGAGCAGGAGGAGCCAGGAGATTCATTCCCGGGCAAAAAGAAACCATGAAGTCATCTCATCCACCCGTTCACCCACCTCCCCACCCACCATGACCTCCCACCCAGACCCTCTTTCAACAAATACAGTTGAATCATCATGACTATCATGCAGTCATTCACTGACTGTTTTTGAGCACCTACCTGGTTACCAGGACCCGAGACTAGAGCAGTCAACAAGACACATGAAAACTCATCTGCCCTTGGAGACTTTCCTTTCCAGGGGATAGTTTAAGGTTAAAAAAAAAAAGGCAGATCTAGATAGATGTACATCTCTGTCTACATCTCTGTCTATGCACCAAAGAAGTCCTAAAACTTCAAAAGACAGTGGGATGACGATTCCTAGCCTGAGAAGAGCAGTCTGGGGCCCCAAGCCCTTCAGGTTCCCGTGTGTGTCTTCCTTGGTGCTCAGAGAGAGGGGTGTGGCCAGGCTGGGGCCAGGCAGGGGCCACATGGGGACAGAAGAGCAGGGTCCCCACAGGGCAGCAAGAACAGGCCTTAGGGTATCACAGAGTGAGAGCAAGTGGGATCAGGGTCCCAGAGGATGGGGTGAGGCAGAGAAGGAGGCCATGGGGAAAGCAGGGGGAGATTAGGGAGGGAGCCTGCGAGGAAGGAGGGCTGGAGGGGTGGGAGGCAGGAAGGGGGAGAGGGGCAGGCCTGACCTCACCTGCACCAGATAGTGCTCGGGGGTGGCATCTGAGAGCCGGCCCAGGGTGTAATGGGCTTTGAGCAGCTCATCGTGGATCTGGAACTCCTCCTTGCAGTTGTACCTGCCAGGGGCAGGATGCAGATGGTGTCAGGCAAGCACAGTGGCCAGGATTCACTCCACCCTCACCAGGCCCACAGCAGGGCCACCCCATCCCACACATGCATTTATGACAGATGCTGCCTACTGCCCCCCAATATCCACTCTTCCCTTCTTCCTCAGCAATACTTCCCTGAATCTGTGACTGGGCCATCCAGCTGAAGACTGTAAGTCCCAGCCTCCCTTGCACCTAGTGTGATCATGTGATTCAGCTCTGCCCAATGCGACGTGAGAAGTATGCAGCTTCTGGGCCATTCCCTTAAAGTCATTCCTTCTACTCTTCCTTCCTTCTCTCTGGCAAGCACCCAAAAGTGAAGGCAGGAGGTAGATGCTGATGAGGGCAGGGCAACAAAAGGAGGAGCCTGGCTGACTACGGAGCAGTCATTCCAGCCTGGAATGCCTCCTGGACTTTTGTGTAGAGAGAAGCCTCCTTAAACAAGGCTTACTTTGGCCCCAGATGGTCCCTCCATCAGACTGTCTCTGAGAAGATCCCCCACAATGATAATCCCACAGCACAGTGCAGTGCTTCAGGACACAGGCCTTGGGGCCTGGGTATTACTTCAGCTCCATCGCCTTGAAATTACTTGGTCTGTAGTCTCCAGTAATTCCCACCTCCTAAGGGCTGCTGTGAGAAGACAAAGCACCAGTGAAGTAAGTGCTTATTTAGCACAGAGCCTCAGGGACTCTCATCATCTAGTAATCTAATTACTATTACAAGCAAGAGTTCTACCTCCACCCAGGGCCGTTTCAACAAAACACACAGATTTCTGAAGATGCTAAACCTGAGGGAGGGCTGTGCATTAGAGACCCAAATCGCTTCTGTGCTGATTATAACAATGAATCAGACACAGCCTCCCAGGGCTCATGATCTGGGGTCTGGCATCTCTTTGAAAAGGATAGGCAGGGTGATGGAATGAGTAGGGTGGGGAGCACCAGACAGGAGTCGTGAGACCTGGGGTCCCTCAGCCAGCTCTGTCTCCCTCTCACACATGACCCATGGTGGGCAAATCCTGCCTTCCCAAAACTCAGTTTCTATNACCCAGCCCAGCCCGCGCATGCGCCCCGCCCCCACCGCTCCGGACTGGGCTCTTCCCTCCGCTCCGCTTCTCAAGAACCAATCCGGGCAGAAGCGAGGGGTGGGGCTTGGATGGGGCGGAGGGAGGATTGGGCACGCCCCCTGCATGTCCTTGGAAAAGAATGAATGGAGCAGGCGGAGAGCGGTGGAGGGAGTGGAGGAAAGTGAAGGGAAACAAGTAACTGAGCTCTTACTACGTGCCAGGCACTGTGCTGAGCGCTTTCTTTGAATGATCCCAACATAATCCCCCAAGCCTCTCTATGAGTTGAAATTTTACCATCCTTATGTAACCTTTAGGTTGTGAATGCTCCAAAGCGTATTCTTTCCTTCAACAGCCAAATAGAAGAGTCCTACCTTCTAAACCTCTTAACAGAGGTCCAAAACTATGGTTTTCCAATAGTCATTATGGATATGAGAGTTGGACCATAAAAAAGGCTGCGAGCCGGAGAATTGGTGCTTTCCAACTGTGGTGCTGGATAAGACTCTTAAGTGTCCCTTGGACAGCGAGGAGATCAAACCAGTCAATCCTGAAGGAAATCAACACTGAGTATTCATTGGAAGGACTGATATTGAAGCTGAAGCTCCAATGCTTCGGTCACGTGATGCAAAGATCCGACTTATTGGAAAAGATCCTGATGCTGGGTAAGATTGAGGGCAGGAGGAGAAGGGGGTGACAGAGGATGAGACGGTTGAATGGCATCACCAACTCAATGGACATGAGTTCAGCAAACTCCTGGAGATGGTGAAAGGGAAGCCTGGCGTGCTGCAGCCCATGGGGTCACAAAGAGTCAGACACAGTGTAGTGACTGAATAAAAACAACAACGTCCTAACACAGAATGGGGAAACATCAGTCACAACCTCCCCCCGGTTACCTCTCACTTGGTATGCCTGCTCCTGCTGAATTCTGGGTTTCTCTGTTCATTGCTGCTGCTGCTGCTGCTAAGTCGCTTCAGTCCTGTCCGACTCTGTGCGACCGCATAGACGGCAGCCCATGAGGCTCCCCCGTCCCTGGGATTCTCCAGGCAAGAACACTGGAGTGGGTTGCCATTTCCTTCTCCAATGCATGAAAGTGAAAAGTGAAAGTGAAAGTGAAGTCGCTCAGTCGTGTCCGACTCTTAGCGACCCCATGGACTGCGGCCCACCAGGCTCCTCTGGCCATGGGATTTTCCAGGCAAGAGTGCTGGAGTGGGGTGCCATTGCCTTCTCTGCTCATTAGGTCTCCTCTTATGATTATTAACATCTTTGGACATTGTTTTGCCTAAACACTTTCTTGTTTAATTCCTCAGTTCTCCCAAAATAGTGCATTTCTGTGCAGAAGACCTTTCCTGAAAGTTATTTGGAGAGGTGAAATGGAGAGGAGGGGCTATTACAGTAAAACACAAGAATAGATAACAATTAAAATGATTATTAAACATCATTGTCTAAAACCACCCTTACTACAGAGCGGATTAAGTACAGAATTTCTCAATGGCTGTCCTTTTCTTTAGGGACCCACCTGCCATCTGGCAGATGTTTTCATTCACTCATTCATTCTTTCAATCACCTAATAAATTGTTACTGAGAAACTTGTAAGTATGAGGCACTGTCCTGGGGCGGGGTGAGAGGGAACAATGTGATTCAGTTAATGGTTTTAAGAAGTCAATCTGGCTGCTATGGGAAGAGTGGATTTGGGAAGCTGGTAAGACCAGATGTTCAGAGTTATCTCTAGTCAAATTTTCCTCCATCTCTTTGCTTCCCTGATGGCTCAGCGGTAAAGAATCCACTTCCAATCCAGGAGGCACAGTTTCAGTCCCTGGGTTGGGGATATGCCCTGGAGAAGGAAATGGCAACCCACTCCAATATTCTTGCCCAGGAAATCCCATGGACAGAGGAGCCTGGTGGGCTACAGTCCATGGGGTTGCAACAGTCAGACACGACTTAGTGACTAAACCACCACACCATCTCATTACTGTCCCCCCAAAGCAAAACTTGCATCAGAAAAAAATTAAAATTTTTTTATTACTGTATTAATCAAAACAATCTGATTCTCCATCTAAACATCTTTCCTTCTAAAGATTTGACTTTCATAAACACACAAGTTCATTAAGGTATTTTTCCTAAACAAATTCTCAGTTCTTTCTCTAGAAGGAATTCTGCATTCCTCTGAAGCTAATATTCTCAACCTATATCCTATTTGTAATCATTTTTCTTACATTAACTTACTTAGATTTTCTTATTTTAACACTTATTTTACTAATGAGCAAACTGAGACTTAGAATAATAAACTCCTTCATCTAGGGAGTAGTAGAGCTGGGATTTTTAACCTAGATCTCTATGATCCCACAGCCTTAGTACTGTCAGAGTTTTTGCTTATGTTATCTATCATAATCCAGAGAAAGCCCCAACAGGATAAATAATAATATTAACATAACAATTTTGCCAAAAAATGATGAAACAGAGTCTTAAATAGATGAAAGAAAGGCTCAGGCTTACCCAGTAAATTGTGATCACTGTGCCTTAGTTCAAATTCTCATCTTCATCCCGACACTATGAAAATAGATTTTTGCTTTAGTCTAATTTTGTTAATTTGATCCTTCCCTGTACTCTTTAGAGGAGTAGTTTAGTCACTACTGCTGCTGCTGCTGCTAAGTCATGTCAGTCGTGTCTGACTCTGCGAGACCCCATGACAGCAGCCCACCAGGCTCCGCCATCCCTGGGATTCTCCAGGCAAGTTCTTCTTGGGCTGCAGTCCACAGAGTCACAAAGAGCTGGACATCAGCCCAAGAAAAGAAAATCTGTCACTGCTTCTACTTTCTCCCTTCCATTTGTCATGAAGTGATGGAACCAAATGCCACGATCTTCGTTTTCTTTTAATGTTGAGTTTTAAGCCAGCTTTTTCACTCTCCTCTTTTACCCTCAAGAGGCTCTTTAGTTCCTCTTCACTTTCTGCCATTAGAGTGGCATCATCTGTGTATCTGAGGTTGTTGATATTTCTCCCAGCAGTCTTGATTCCAACTTGTGATCCATCCAGCCTGGCATTTCACTTGATGTACTCTGCATATAAGTTAAATAAGCAGGATGACTCTATGGAGAGAGCTTTCTAAATGACAAATCTGGTTGACTGTCTCCTGCTTAAAAACCCGTTAGTGCCTCTCATGACCTGTGGCAACACTTCTCAAAATTTCCCATCTTGAGAGAGATTATCTAGTCTGGTAGTTAAGCACACAGATTATGGGACCAGAATGACTGGGTTTGGATCCTGAGCTTTCCACTTATTATCTATATGACTTCTACTAGGTAACTTAACCTCTCTGTGCCTCAGTTGTTTCACCTACAAAATGTGAACGATAGTGATATTAAACACCTCTTTCATAGGATTTTTGTGAAGCTTAACGGAGATAACACCTGTAAGACATTTAGAATAGCTCTTGGCACACAGTGAGTGATAGACAATCAATGCTCTTTACCAAATATTTTTGGCCGTCTGCCTTCTGGGCACATGGTAGGATTTTATTTCCTGGCTCTCTTACCGTTGGATGTGGCCAATGACTTTGAGCAGAAAGGTTATGTGTTCCTTCGTGCCTTAAGCATTTAATCGCTGCTTTGAGACTCCTCAGATTCTCTTTCCCTCTGACATGGAAACCATCAACGTTCACGATGGCGTTTGTCTTAGTACCATAACAGAATACTATAGACTGGGAGGCTTATAAACAGAAACTTATTTCTCATATCTCTGGAGACTGGGAAGTAAAAGAGCAAGGTGCTGAAAGTTTCTATGAGAGCCCACTTCCTGGTTCACAGCAGGGGGTGTAACACTGAGTCCTCATAAGGTGGAAGGGGCAATAGAGCTCTCTGGGTTCTTTTTATAAGGGCACTGATGGACAGGGAGGCCTGGCGTGCTGCAATTCATGGGGTCACAAAGAGTCGGACATGACTGAGTGACTGAACTGAACTGAACTGAACTGAATCTCACTCATGGGGCTTTCCGGGTGACGCTAGTAGTAAAGAACTTGTCTGCCAATGCTGGAGATGTAAGAGATGCTGGACTGGGAAGATCCCCTGGAGGAGGGCATGGCAACCCACTCCAGTATTCTTGCCTGGAGAATCGCATGGACGGAGGAACCTAGAGGGCTACAGTCCATAGGCCGCAGAGTCGGACATGGCTGAAGTGACTTTGCATCCATGCACAGTCTCATTCATGAGGACTCCACCCTCATGACCTGATCCCTTTTCAAAGGCTGGACTTCCTAATACAATCACATTAGGTGGCAGGATCTTAATATATGCATTTGGGGAATTATGGACTTAAACATTCGGTCCCTAACAGTGGTTGTTCTATTATCCTAAATTTCCCAGTAGCTATAAGTGAGAGCTCTCTGCCAACCCATAAAGGATATGTAGCATGGGCAAGAAATTAGCCTTCTTGTGTTAAGCCACTTGTGTACCCTACCCCAACTGATACACCAAACATATGCTGTTGTTATTATTACTATTAGCACAGGAGGGAATTCCCTGGTGGTCCAGTGGTTAGGACTCTACTGGAGAGGGCATGGATTTGACCCCTGGTCAGGAAATTAAGATCCCAGGCAGTGCAGTCAAAAAAAAAAAAAAATGCAGAGGAAAGTGAATACATATTCCAGGGTCTCAGAATATGGCCAAAGCAAACTTCTTCTCTTCCCAAGTACACATATTTGTATTGAAGTCTTGAATTTTTCCTTGACAGTTCCTGCAAAAATGTTCCCTCCATTCCATACTGTGACTGTATTATCTTGTCTTTAAACTGTTTCACATTAGCTACCACCAGAGAGAAGAGTTTCTAATCTGTCTCAGTGGCTACTGGATACAGTTTGGTTGCATTATACCTATGGATTTCAGAAAACTGGGATAAATTGCAGAGACCTGACACCATATATACTCAGCTTCCAGGTGGTTTCTCTTCTTGGTCTTTATATCAGAACATTTTGAAACCCCAACTCACATAAATGAAAGCACAAAATAGAAACTTGTTTTTAAACTGGTATATTAGAATAGTCACTGTGGTAAAATGCCCAGAATACTACCAAAAAAAAAAAAATGGTATGGTGAATATTTTGGGACTGTTGTTATTGGAAACGATCATTAGTATATCTTCTTGCTAAGAGATCAACTCTCCTGAGTCATGAAATAAAGCAGCTTCTAATCCATTGGTCAGACACTTTACCTATTCAAGGTAATACTCAATAAAATGACTTTAGTCAAGCAAACTGAAATAACCAACCAGGACCCACTGTATAGCACAGGGAACTCTACTCGGTACTCTGTAATAATCTATATGGTAAAAGAATCTGAAACAGGATAGAAATATGTATATGTAAAACTAAATCACTTTGCTATACACCTGAAACAGACACAACATTATAAATCAATTATACTCCATTATAAAATGGTGGTTTCATCGCTAAGTCGTGTCGACACTTGCGGCCCCATGGACTGTAGCCTGCCAGGCTCCTCTGTCCATGGGATTCTCCAGGCAAGAATACTGGAGTGGGTTGCCATTTCCTTCTCCAGGGGATCTTCCCGATCCAGGAAACAAACCCAGGTCTCTGCATTACAGGCAGATTCTTTACCAACTGAGCTCTAAGGGAAGCCTTCCATATAAAATAAAGATTGAAAATAAAGCTGGATAATTAGGTTTTCCATTTTATTACCAGCTCTTACGCTTTGTCACATGTAAATGAACTTAGTGTCTCAAATGAGCTCACAATCTAGTCAATAGCTCTCTTCAGGCAACTCTCAATTTTTTCTCAGTGTAGAGAACTTGGGATTATTTAAAGGCTTCCACTGCCTTGCAAACATATGTCTGCGCTGGAGGCCAACTCTCTGAGCTCTGAGGCTGAGCTAGGTGCCCCTCTTCTGCTGCTCCAGTTCCCGTTTGTCTATTTGCACAGCCTGAGACTCTAGGAAGAGCCTCAATTTTCTGTTGCTGACGGAATGCTCTGTGAGAAAGCCATGTCTCTGTCAACAGCACTATTTCTTGCTGTTCACAGCACTTTTGGGGATTCCAGGTGATCAGTTGTAGTCCCCTGCAAGGACAGAGAGATGGCGCCTCTCCCACTCCATCACTCGTTGTCATCTGGTGTGTAGTCCTACAAGGTCTTGCTTAAAGGCAGCTTAGCTGGTGTTTGAACCTCTCCCTCTCACCTAGGGGCTCAGGCCCATTGTCCAGAAACCCAAGGAGTCTGAGGGGCACAGACTTCAATGCCGTATCAACCCACCATTTTTCTCAAGACAGCTTGAGCTTCTGACCTCTACTAAACATCTTGACCTCTCTTCTCTCTCTTGGTGATGGTGGTGGTTTAGTTACTAAGTCGAGTCCAACACTTGTGACGCCATGGACTATAGGGCTTCTCTATCCATGGGATTTCCCTGGTAAGAATACTGGAGAGGGTTGCTATTTCCTTCTCCAGGGGATGTTCCCGATCCAGGGATCAGACTCGCATCTCTTGCGTCTCCTGTATCGGCAGGCAGATTCTCTACTGACTGAGCCACAGAGGAAGCCTCTTCTCTTTCTTAGTTTCACAATAAAACTTCCCATGACTATCATCAACCACTACTAGTCTGGGAGAGGAGGCGGAGCCCTCTGTACCAGCAATATCTGAATCCCTGCCTAATTCACCATCACAGCCTTCTTGCTATGTTGCTCACAGGTGTGTAATGGTGACCAGACATCACATGTGAGCAGTTGGATTGCAGCTATGGAATGATGCAGGAGAGCGGGCACTGATATTCCTATTTCTTGCATTTTCAGGGCCTAGGAGGAATTGAGCAAGTATGCCTAACATTGCCTGGCCTACTCTGGGGACCCTGTTGTATAATAATAACAGAAATTTAACCCTCATCAAATAGCAGGACACTGGGGGAAAGAGAGGATTCTAAGTTTCCAAAAAGGAAAAACCAGTCACATAAAAAGAATGCAAGAATCAGAATGGCACAGAGTTCTCAAGAACAACTCTGGAGGCCTGGGGACAATGGAAATTGCCTCCAAAATCCCAAAGGAAAAAGAATTGCCAGCTCAGAATTCTATACTAGCAAAACTATTCTCTAGAGGCAGCACCGACTAAAGACACTTTCAGATACACTAAATTTAAAACTTTTGCTTCCTATGCTGGCTGTTCTCCATTGCCTCCTCCTGCCCCCATCCACTCTCCACCCTTCACCCTGTGTTGTGCCCCAAGAGGCTCTGTGCCCGGTATCAGCTCCTCCGCACACTGACTTCTGGTTGGATTCAGCCAACTGGAGGCATGAGTGGAATATAAGAGGGCAGGAGCAAGTGGAAGCTGAGTCATTCAGGGGATTCCCTGGTGGTCCAGTGGTTCAGACCCCACAGTGTCAGCGCAGGGTGCACGGGTTAGATCCTTGGTCAGGGAACTAAGATCCCACATGACATTGCAACACGGCCAGAAAATTGAAAAAAGAAGAAGATGATGAGTTATTTATTTCCCTGCTCCCTCCCTACTGGCAGAACTACAACATTTCTAAGTGACAGAGAGGGTGCCTATGAGACAGCCCTCTCCTGTGGCTGTGGGTCTCACTATGTTCTAGGAACACCCGCTTCTCTTGCCCCCTCCAGCTTTAAGGGTAAGAGCTTCCAGTTGTTGCTAACCCCAGTGTACATCATGCCTCTTGACTTTTTCTTGTAACCCTGCCCACGTTTTGTAAAATGATTCCTTCTTTAAATTCTCTTCAATTGCCCTCTTTGTGTTGGCCATATGCTTCCTGTTGGAACCCTAACAAACTCATCTCCCAGAACGCTTACTGATACATACTTTGTCCAAAATGACAGAGTAAATCAAGAAAAATGAAACCACCAAGTCCAAAAAAAGAGAAAATTTAGGAGGATGAGGACAGAGGCTATTTCCAGGCTGATGGTGAAGGGAAATTCCAAAGTGACAGTGATACAACAGAATGGCTACCCTCGACTGCAGCACTGAATGGCCAGGGCCAAGAAAAATGAAATTCATAGATTAGCTGAAGTGTTGGAACCAAGAGGAAATTCTCTCTGTCAGAGGATAAGGGTATGAATGTATCATAAATTCATAGAAACTTAAACAAATAAAAATGGAGCAATTATTGACTCCAGAGGAGAAAAACTAGCCAGAAAAATGTAATCAATGAATATAAGACTCAACTGTCAATAATATTTAGTCATAATATGAGAGAGATTGAGTATTAATTGAACAAAATATTGTTATTTAACTACACTAGGAAAATGTTGGACAGGAAGTATGTGGCGTGGAGTAGGGAAGGATATAAAGAAAGAGATCTAAGTGCTCATCGTCCACAGCAGGACATGAATAAACAAAGCTCCAAAGGTATATAATGGTTGAATAAGCATGTCATTTAGGTAAACTTGTAAATTCCAGAAGAAACAAGAAGAATTGAAAATGGGTGCCTCAGAAGAGTAGAGACAGGGTGGGTAGGGGTGGAGCAGGGCATTCTCCTTCGTCATTATAAGCTTCATATAATCAGATTTTAAAATTTTTATACGTTTTATTTTGATAAGAACATTTTTAGTTAACATAATATTTTTAAAAACCCACAGTCTTTCTACGATCAATACCCATGAACTCTGAGAGATGTTTCAAAACATTTCCTGTTGAAGCGGTTTTTACTCCATGCTAAATTAGCCTCAGATAAGCATCCGCCTGGATTTTTCTCTCCATCTGCCCTCCGCACAGAGTTCCACTCTCTGTAAATTCAGAATGCTTTTGAATGTGAGTCACAAGAAATCCAAATAACCATGGCTTAAACAAATAGTGGTTTATTTTCTCACAGAACAAGAAATCCAGAGGCAGAGCAATTATTTACATTGATTCAGCTGCCTGACAAGGCCATCAGCACCCACACTCTATCATTCTGCTTTGCCCTTATCAGGCTATTGAATTTCCACCTTCATGCTCAGTGGTTCTCAAGGGTGGTCCCCAACGCAGTAGCATCAGCATCACGTGAAAACTTACTAACAATGCAAATTCCCAGGCTCATTCCAGAGCTAGAAATAGGTCTGGGATAGGTTCCAGCGGTCTGTGTTTTAAGAAACCCTCTGGGACTTCCCTGGTGGTCCAGTGGTTAAGAATCAGCCTGCCAGTGCAAGGGACACAGGTTCAGTCCCTGGTCCAGGAAGAGTCTACATGCCCCGGGGAAACCGAGCCTGTAGACCACGACTGCTAGACCTGTGCTATAGCAGCTGTGAGCCACAACTGCTGAAGCCCGTGGGCTTTAGAGCCCACAACAAGAGGTCACTGCAGTGAGAAGCCGGGGCACCTCAGGTAAAGATTAGCCCCCGGCCACCACAACTAGAGAAAGCCCACGTGCAGCAACGGAGACCCAGCACACCAAAAATTAATTAATTTAAAATGAAAACAAAAGAAGCCCTCTGGGTGATTCTGGTGCACACTCAAGTTCGAGAACCACTGCTCATGTTCATCACCTCATGGTCACAAAACGGTTGTCACAGCTCCAAACATCACATTATCTTTGAAGATGGAAAGAGGAAAAAAGAATGCTTTAAATTCCTTTTATCAGGAAAGCAAAAAATTTCCCAGAACTTTCCAGCACACTTTCCCTTAAGACTCCTTAGTCAGAATCAGACTACATGACTCAATCCCTAACTACAAAGATGATGTGGAAGGCATGTATAGCTTTGTAGGCCCTAGACTTGAAGGCAGCAGTAGAGAAGAGGGCTGGGAATGGCTGCGTACAGTAAGCAGACAGCATCTGCCACAGGGTTTATGATGGTCAGGGCCATAGAAAGCATCGTTCCTGACCCCATCATGGAAAAGCAGCAGCAGATCTTCTGCAAAAATAGCTTTGTGTATGCATGCTAACTCAGTCACATCCCACTCTTTGCAGTCCCCTGGACTGTAGCCCACCAGGCTCCTCAGCCCATGGGATTTTCAAGGCAGGAATACTGGAGTGGGGTGCCATTTCCTTCTCCAGGGGATCTTCCCCATCCAGAGATGGAACCTGCATCTCTTGCATCTCCTACATTGGCAGGAGAATTGTTTACCACTAGTGGCAACCCACTCCAGTGTTCTTGCCTGGAGAATCCCAGGGACGGGGGAGCCTGGTGGGCTGCCGTCTATGGGGTCACAGAGTCGGACACGACTGAAGCGACTTAGCAGCAGCAGCACCACCTAAGAAGTCCTCCAAATAGCCCTGCTGCTGCTGCTAAGTCGCTTCAGCCGTGTTCAACTCTGCGACCCCATAGACGGCAGCCCACCAGGCTCCCCCGTCCCTGGGATTCTCCAGGCAAGAACACTGGAGTGGGCTGCCATTTCTTTCTCCAACGCATGAAAGTGAAAAGCGAAAGTGAAGTCGCTCAGTCGTGTCCGACTAGTAGTGACCCCATGGACTGCAGCCTGCCAGGCTCCTCTGTCCATGGGATTTTCCAGGCAAGAGTGCTGGCGTGGGGTGCCATTGCCTTCTCCCAAAATAGCCTTAGAACTTGGCAAATTCTTCAGATGGGAGAATCTACAAGACACAGAAATTGATTTCTTATTAATATTATCTGCTTCTTATGGCATGGTGTTTCTTACCATAATTCATTATGCAGAAAGAATCCCTGCCCAGGGGAAAGAGGGGACAGAAAATCCTGTCCTGCCACACTGGCTGAAAGAAACACTGTTTTACATGTTGACATGGAAATTTGACACAGTGACTGCTTTGATACTGTTGATCAAACAGCCCATCAAGATGCCCTGTTTCGGTACACATAACATACAAAAAGGAGTGCTTAACTCTATCTTAATAGAGTTAGTTTCTAGGCAATCAAGCAGGACAGTCGAGGCAGAAAAAAAAAAAAAAAAGAGTATTCCTGAAAGAGCAGAGGTGGGAAAGGAGAACAGTGAATTGTTAGAAAGGGTCCAGGTGATGAGCATTAGGAGAAGCTGGAGAAAGAGCAAAGGGCCTTGTGTGCTGTGCTAACAAGATTGAGCTCTACACTGTTCCTGATCTCATTAAAGCTTGGAGGACGTCTTAAGCTGGGCCTGCAGATGGACTTTAAACCTTGTCAATCCTCTGAAATCAGAACACGGACTTCATGGCTGTGCAGGTGTGTTCCCTTTTCTGAGGAGTGGGCCCTAAATTTTGCTGAGATACATACAACCCAAATGAGGTTAAGAATCACTTCTTTGAGGAGTCAAAGAATTAGTCATTATATTTTGTATTTATCACCAGAATAAATTCAGACTCCAACCAGATTCTAGGCCCAGATTAACTAGAGAAGGACGGAGCTAAGACCAGCACCAGAGTTCCATTTTCCTGTCCAGAGTCCTTTCCTGTGAAATCTGTGAAGTGGGCACTCTCCAACAGATGCCCAGAGAGATGGGTATTCCTCCAGTGTGTGAGAAACACCTGCTAGGCCCTACCGTTCCTCCTCTTTGCACAAGCCTCTCAGTCCTGCCCTCTATCGCCTCTTTCACGTGGTGAGAAAGGAGGAGATGGAACGTCTACAATGTAAGAACCACTGCTATCCATCAGGGCTGGCACACTCCAGAATGGCACACTTTGCACCAAGAAGTCACCAGAAAAATGGAACAGGAGTGGATGTTTCCAAGGCGCGTGGACTAAGTGCACAGGAACTTGTCACCTGTGACTTGTCCCTGTGATTCCCCATAAAGAGTAGGATTAACTGGGGACTTCTGTGGTGGTGCGGTATGCTGAGACTCCACGCTCCTGACGCATGTGGTGCAGGTTCCATCCCTGGTCAGGGAACTAAGATCCCACATGCTACAACGAAGACCGAAGATCCTGTGTGCGCTACTGAGACCTGGTGTGGCCAAATAAATAAATAAATAAATATATATATATATTTTAAGAGTAGGATCAGTGAGATCTCTTCCCTCCCTTGTGTCTTCAGAAGTCTTTTAACTCTGGCAGCTTACAACCACTACTTATGATGAATGAATTCAGTTCATTCAATTCAGTTCAGTCGCCCAGTCGTGTCTGACTCTTTGCAATCCCATGAACTACAGCACGCCAGGCCTTCCTGTCCATCACCAACTGCCAGAGTCTACCCAAACCCATGTCCATTGAGTCGTCAATGCCATCCAACCATCTTATCCTCTATCATCCCCTTCTTCTCCTGCCCTCAATTTTTCCCAGCATCAGGATCTTTTCAAATGAGTCAGCTCTTCCCATCAGTTCAGTTCAGTCACTCAGTCGTGTCCAACTCTTTGCGACCCCATGAATCACAGCACGCCAGGCCTCCCTGTCCATCACCAACTCCCAGAGTTCACTCAGACTCACGTCCATTGAGTCAGTGATGCCATCCAGCCATCTCATCCTCTGTTGTCCCCTTCTCCTCCTGCCCCCAGTCCCTCCCAGCATCAGAGTCTTTTCCAATGAGTCAACTCTTTGCATAAGGTGGCCAAAGTATTAGAGTTTCAGCTTCAGCATCAGTCCTTCCAATGAACACCCAGGACTGATCTCCTTTAGGATGGACTGGTTGGATCTCCTTGCAGTCCAAAGGACTCTCAAGAGTCTTCTCCAACACCATAGTTCAAAAGCATCAATTCTTCAGTGCTCAGCTTTCTTTATAGTCCATCGCTCACATCCATACATGACCACTGGAAAAACCATAGCCTTGACAAGACGGACCTTTGTTGACAAAGTAATGTCTCTGCTTTTGAATATGCTGTCATAACTTTCCTTCCAAGGAGTAAGTATCGTTTAATTTCATGGCTGCAATCACCATCTGCAGTGATTTTGGAGGCCAGAAAAATAGAGTCAGCCACTGTTTCCACTGTTTCTCCATATATTTGCCATGAAGTGATGGGACCAGATGCCATGATTTTTGTTTTCTGAATGTTGAGCTTTAAGCCAACTTTTTCACTCTCCGCTTTCACTTTCATCATTCACTCTCCTCTTTCACTTTCATCAAGAGGCTCTTTAGTTCTTCACTTTCTGCCATAAGGGTGGTGTCATCTGCATATCTGAGGTTATTGATATTTCTCCCGGCTGTCTTGATTCCAGCTTGTGCTTCATCCAGCCCAGCATTTCTCATGATGTCCTCTGCATATAAGTTAAATAAGCAGGGTGACAATATACAGCCTTGACATACTCCTTTTCCTATTTGGAACCAGTCTGTTTTTCCATGTCCAGTTCTAACTGTTGCTTCCTGACCTGCATACAGATTTCTCAAGAGGCAGGTCTGGTATTTCCATCTCTTTCAGAATTTTCCACAGTTTATTGTGATCCACACAGTCAAAAGGTTTGGCATAGTCAATAAAGCAGAAATAGATGTTTTTCTGGAACTCTTTTGCTTTTTCGATGATCCAGCGGATGTTGGCATTTTGATCTCTGGTTCCTCTGCCTTTTCTAAAACCAACTTGAACGTCTGGAAGTTCACGGATCATGTATTGCTGAAGCCTGGCTTGGAGAATTTTAAGCATTACTTTACTAGCGTGTGAGATGAGTGCAATTGTGCGGTAGTTTGAGCATTCTTTTGCATTGCCTTTCTTTGGGATTGGAATGAAAGCTGATCTTTTCCAGTCCTGTGGCCACTGCTGAGTTTTCCAAATTTGCTGACATATTGAGTGCAGCACTTTCACAGCATCATCTTTCAGGATTTGAAATAGTTCAACTGGAATTCCATCACCTCCACTAGCTTTGTTTGTGGTGATGCTTCCTAAGGCCCGTTTGACTTCACATTCCAGGATGTCTGGCTCTAGGTGAGTGATCACACCATCGTGATTATCTGGGTCGTGAAGATCTTTTTTGTACGTATGAACCAGCATAATAGGGCAGAATATCATCACTTATTTTTCTTAACTCAGAGAAATTACTCCATAAAAAATGTTTTAGACGATTATACAGAAACGTTCTTCACAGAGCTAAACTGTTTGACAATGGTGTTCTTTTGGTTCTTTTCAATCAATTCCTGAGTTTAAGACAGCTTTTAGGTTTCTCAGCCCTTCAAGTACCACATCCTTAAAATATTCATCCAGCAAACTCAACAGACCTCCAGGTAACTGTCAGCACCCTTGAGCTGGGTGGGAATTTCCCTTGATCTAGCAAGGCGGGGCCCTATTACCCAAGTATATTACACAACTAGTGTCTAAACAGGAAGTAGCCCAGATTTGCAAACTGCCATACAAGTTCAGTTTTGCACCAGCAAAACAATCTTCCTCTTGGTTTTGTCTCTTACCAGTAAACAGATGTATCACCCTTTGCTGAACTTTGGTCTGCTCTTGAAGTACTCACTGATTCCTGGACCTCGTCTGGCCAGGCTCTTATGGTGTCATAGGCAGGGATCTCAGATTTGTGTGTTGCCTTCTGTGCCTTTTGTTGATCTCCAAAGCAGTGTGATGGGTCTGATCTGACTACTGCATATCCAGTGCTGATGTGCCCTGAGGTTCGGCTGGTTCTGTTTGGGTACCTGCTGGAGGTCATGGCTGGGGGAACTCGTGACTTCCCTTCTGGCTCCTCTGGCCTGGTCTCCGGTACTGGATCCAGCTGGGCAGCTATTCCCTGACTTCTTGAGACAGGAATCTCATGAACAGACACCTGCTCCCCTTTACTGGTGGGGAGTTTACCCACACATCCTCTGAGAAGACCTGTAGGGAGTAATGTCCTCCCCACCAACCTGGACTCTCTGGAAAGGTTGGAGAAAATTCTTGCTGTCTATCTGACTCACCAACCCTCTGCTGTTTCCAACAAGTACCTGTGAGATGCCATACTGGAAAAGGTGCTCCTGTGAGTGACCTTAGAAGGGATGGAAAATGGGTGTTTGAATTGCAGAGAAAATAACACTGCACGTGTTGTCATGAGAATAAGAAATAATGAAGAGCTTTCCACTTACTCTCTACGTGACTGCAGACAACTTACTTAATTTCTATGTGCCTTGGCATCCTCATCTCTAATATGGGATTAAAGGATGATTCTGGAACTTTCCAAATTAGAAATACCAAGGGAACATTTCATACAAAGATGGGCTCAATAAAGGAGAGAAATGGTATGGACCTAACAGAAGCAGAAGATATTAAGAAGAGAGAGTTATGGACATGGACAGATAACAGATACAGCCCTGACCCCTTACAGTTTACCCCTCCCTAGTGAACATAAGACAGTTAGAAAAGAGCTAACCATCCCCACCAGGTCAGGACCCAAGGCTCCAAGTACCTGGATCAGGCCAAATGGAGACCAGGCCTTCCAGATCTGGAGAAAGGGAAGGCTGTCACCAGAGGGAGAACCAGAGGCAGAGGGAAGTCTGGAGATGGCTTTGAAGGGTTTGGATGGGAACAGAACATAGCTGTGAATGTCACAAAAGAGGCCAGGGAAGTCCAGACGGGGTGAGTTCTCAGCAGATCAAGGCCCCTGAACTCTACATCAACAACATCAACATCAACAACATCTACATCACCAACAACATCTCAACAGCCAAAGCTTTTGCCCGACATCCGGCATGCCGGGCATCCTTGTGGTCTCACAATTCCCACTGCAGGGCTCTCTCCTAGGGAAGTAGTGACGGATGTATGCAAAGAGTGGGCTACAAGGGTGTTTTGCTGAACACAATGTTATTTATAGTAACAAAACACTGGAAACGGCCTGCAACAGGGGATTTGTTGAATAAATTATGGGGCATCTCTAAGGTGGAATGTTAAACAGCCTTAAAAATATATTGACTGATGTGGAAAGAAAGCTAGGCAACCAGAAAGGAAAAGGAAGAGGCTGCAAAGCAAGCACAGGATATAATCCATTTTAATACATGAGCACAAATCAGGAGAAATGGTAACCTAAGTCATCACCTGGTGATGAGATTACAGACAGTTTTCACTTTCTCCTTTTTCCTTATCTGCATTTTCTGAACACTGGGTAGTAAAACCTACTTAAAACAAAAGAATGGCTGCAGAAGCAGGCCAGGAGAGCCACTAACAGCTGGCAGGGGGTGTGGGGAAGACTGATTCAGGGGTCCTAGAACCAGGGCTGCTGGGAAGGGGCTGGGAATTTCACACAGGCTCAAGAAGAGGGTGACAGCCATGAGAGGCAGGCTCACAGAACTTTCTCAGAGCCCAGTGGCAGCTGGTCCCCACAGCACTGATGGCCCAGGATCAGGAAGGGGAGGGAGGTCCCTGCCTGCTGGTTCTCACTCCCAACTGCACCCCGAGAGCGTTAGTCGCTCAGTTGGGTCCAACTCTTTGCAACCCCATGGACTGTAGCCTGCCAGGCTCCTCTGTCCATGGGATTCTCCAGGCAAGAATGCTGGAGTGGGTAGCCATTCCCTTCTCTAGGGGACCTTCCCAACCTAGAGACTGAGCCTGGGTCTTCTGCACTGACAGGCAAATTCTTTACCGTCTTAGCCACTAGGGAAGCCCTCCATTCTGAAAGCACAGGGACAACAGTCCTTAGAACCTGGACTCCCCTCTGCTCCCCTCCCCAAGCTGCCCTCCTCTGGGCATGAGCTGCTCCCCACCATCCACACACTCCCAGCCCTGCCCTCCCATAAGCAGCAGCACTTCAGGAAGTGGATGGTGGGGTCAGGAGTCAGCATGAAGCCCGGGAAGCAGGTCGCTCTGAAGGCTGAGCTCGCCACACCCTCATTTCCCAGGAGTCAGAGTTCCTGGTCCCGAGGCAGTGCTCCCCGAGCCTTCCAGGGCGGGGCTCTCAGGCTCCCCCTTCCCAGAGTCACCCAGACAGAATGACTGTTCATTCCGTCCCCCCTCAGCACCCCAACCACTGCCTCTCCTTCCCCAGTTTGGAAAGGGTCCCCTCTCTCTCCAGCCCAGCCTTGTCATCCTTGACAACTCCCAGCAGGCGTGTGACAGGTCTGCTAACACGCACACCTTGTGTTTAAAAGAGCCTCGTCACAGCTCTCCACACCCAGGCCAATCTCTCTCTCTCTCTCTTTTTTGTCTCTTTTCTCCTTTTTCTTGGTAGGAGGTGGAAGGACTAAGCCTTTATTTCCCAACAGAAACTCAGGCACTCAGAGAAGGTGAAGGGCTCCACAGTGGATCTCCTGCTGACTGTCAGCAGAGCCAGACCTTCTCTTCATGGCTCCTCAACGTTCCCCAAACCCCTCTCAGCAGCCTGGGCCAAGGAGGCATCAGGCAGGGTGGGTGGGGGTGAGGGCAGGAACAGCCGCCTCCAAGAATGTGCTCGGTGGCTGTCCCAAAGGAGAGAGTGATGGACGGGACATGGGAAAGACCTGCAGGAGGCAACAGCTGGCTTCAGCTGCCAGGCCAAAGCCGAGCCCTGCTCCCACGGGGTGAGGCTGGGCCCGACACCTCTACCTCGCCGCCCCCACAGTTCCAGCTCTAGTTTCTCACAGGCTTCAGAGGCAATGACAGGCCCCAGCCGGTCCCTGAAAGGACAGCCCAGAGACAGTACAGATGTGCACAGCTGTAGGCTGCAGAAGTGGGGGAAGGACCGCAGCCTCTGAAAGTTGACCTGTCTCCGAAATGTCTACAAGAGGGGGAAACCCCAGGCTTCCCAGGTTTCTCACCCTGCAACTCTCCCCGAAAATCTCTTTCAACTCGGTCTAGAGTGAGCCTCACCAGTACAGGGCCCTTCATCCTGCAGGCCGCATGCTCTGGGACCTTCAGCAACTTACTTTTCCCCTCTGGGCCTCAGTGTCCCCATCACAAAGTGACAGTGAAGGATGAGATGGTCTAAAGGCCACTGCCACATGGGTCTGGCTCCTAAGATTGGCAGTCCTAGCAGAGACACCACTGCTATCCACAGTCAGGGCCAGGGGCCAGCAAGGGCAGATGTGGGGGAGGTCCCTACTGCTCAATCCTCTGCTAGATGGAGAATCAGGGGTAGACTGGGATGAGACTAGATAGTAAGATAGGAGGGCCTAAGAGCCCGGATGGTTTGCAAACATTTATGCCTTATTTTCCTAACTTCTGACTAAAAGCAAGCATTTCCTTCAATCACAAGTGGAGGCTGCCCCTGTCGGAGCCCAGGACACGGTCACCATGGAGCTCAGAGACATTTTCGCATCACACAGTGGCTCTGCAGGTATCTGGAAACGTGGCTTGCACTCATCACTCCCTTCATACCACCACATAATGATCAGACCCAGGACCACTCTGGTCTCAGTTTCTCCATCTCTAATTCAAACCACCACCTCCCTTCTATCCTTTGTCCTGGACATGATACAGAAACCATGATCTCCATCTTGTCAAACCCTGTGAGCTTGGAAGATGAATGGTGGCTATTCCAAAGCAGAGTCTGGCTCTTGCAACTGAAGCAGAAAGCTGGACATCTGCTCCTGAGCCAGCCATCACCCTGCCCCATTCCTTTCTTTGCCTTTCCTGCCCACCAGACCCTCTTGCAAAATCCCAAGTCCTGCCTTAAGGAATGCTGTGACCACAGGAACCTCCACAAATGGCCATCACCAAAGCCACCAAGAGCAGAGATTCAGAGTAGCTATATCCCTGGAGTCAACTAGTCCAACCTTCGCTTTCTACAGATGAGGTAACTGAGGTCCAGAGAGGAAAAGTGACGAGCTCCAAGTCATAAGGGAAGGGGTCATAAGGAAGGAAGGGGGACCCAAGGCTCCGAGCCCCCATCCCAAGTCCCCTGGCTGGGCGTGCTGACTCCAGCCTGAGGAAAGGGGAGCCTCTGTTGTGAGCACAGGGAGATTGTACTGAGCAGACACTATCCTGCTGGCCAAGTCAGGGGTTGTTGGTAAGTCTGTGATTCCCAAGCCTACCTGGGGTGAACAGAAAGGGGAGGGCTTAACAGGTGCCTGAGATAGCCAGTGATCTGAGTACTAACCCAGGGGCATGCTAGGAGGACCAATGGGGGGGCCTCTGACGGCAAAGCATCTAACACGTCTCATTTATTCCCAGCCCACTAGGAAGAGCCGACTCTGGAAAAGACACCGATGCTGGGAAAGAGCAAAAGCAGGAGAAGGAGGGGATGACAGAGAATGAGATGACTGGATGTTTGAGCAAAGTCCAGGAGACAGGCTGACATGCTGCAGCCCATGGAGTCGCAAAGAGCCAGACATGACTCAGCACCTGAAGAACAGCAGCAACAAAAAAAAGGTGCCAACACTTACAACTCAGTATTAAGTTAACAAAATATCCAGTTTAAAAATGGCAAAGGCTTTGAAGGTACATACGGATGCCAAATAAGCATATGTAAGTTGTTCAGCATCTTACATCATTAGCAAAATGCACTAGAATGACAAACTTGAAAAGACTGACAATATCAAGTGTTAGTAAAGCTGGGGAAGAACTGGAGACATGGCGCTTACGTGTGATGTTGCACAGCCACTTTGGAAGACAGCTTTGTAGTTTCTTACAAATTTAAACAGACACTTAACACGTAACTCAGCACTTCCCCTCTCAGGTAGCTAACAACCCAAGAGAAATGAACCACGTCAGCATTATTCATTATAGCCCCAACAGAAATCAACCCACAAGTCCATCAACTGGTGAAGAGATGGAAAAAACGTGCACTTTTATAGAATGAAATTGCTGTTTAGTTGCTAAGTTGCGTGTGACACTTTCGCAACCCCATAGACCGTAGCCCATTGGGCTCCTCTGTCCACAGGATTTCCCAGTCAAGAATACTGGAGTGGGGTGCCATTTCCTTCTCCAGGGGATCTTCTCAACCCATGGACTGAACCCACGTCTCCTGCATTAGCAGGCAGATTCTTTATCACTGAGCCACCAGGGAAGCCCACAGTGGAATAGTACACAGCAATTTTAAAAAAGGAAAAAGTAACTGATATACACATGACATGGGATGAACCTTGAAAACATCATACTAAGAGAAACACACCAAGCCTCAGAGACTTCACACTATATAGTCCCATTTGTATGACATCAAGCAAAGGTAAAACCCTATGGGCAGAAAGCAGATGGACGGTTGTCAGGGACAGGGGAGTCTAATACACAGGGGCTTGAGGGCACCACTGGGAGATGGAATTGCTCCATTTATCTAATGAGCTGGTTACATAACTACATACATCAGGCAATGCTGAACTGTACACTTAACATGGGTGAATTCTGTTGTATGAAGTTTACCTAAATAAATCTGTTAAAAACAAGAGGAGCTCACTCCTTCCCACCACCTCTTCCTCCTTAACTCCAGAACTCACCCACTGTGAAATCTCAAAGCTACCTCTCTGGTCCTTAGTTGCCATGTCTGTGAAATCGGGACAGTGGTAGTACCTCCACTGCGGGGTTGCCATGAAGGGTAAACAATAGAGTTGATCCTTGAACAACATGAAGGTCAGAGATGCTGACCCTCCGTGCAATCTAAGGAATGTACCGAGTATATGGATCCAACCAACCACAGACTGCGCGGCAGGTATCTATGAAAAAAACTCACACACATAAGTGAACCCACGCAGTTCAAACCTGTGGGGTTCAAGGGTCCACCGTGCAATTAGACAAGCCTGCAGAACAGGGCCTGGCCAGTGAGTACTCCATAAAAATCAGCAGCTAGCATGCATGTCAGACTAACACCCATCAATCAGACTCTGGAGCTGCGCTGTGCAATCCAGTAACTGCCAACTGGGATGCACAGCAAGTGTGAAACAAACACTGGGTTCCGAGACTTAGCACCAAAAAAGCGGACGTCTCATTAACAACTTAGCATTGTTGACTATGTTTAGTTGAGTTGATTGTATGTTGAAATTAGAGTATTGTGATATTATTGGGGTTAAATAACATATGTTACTGAAAGATGATGCTGTGAAAGTGCTGCACTCAATATGCCAGCAAATTTGGAAAACTCAGCAGTGGCCACAGGACTGGAAAGGGTCAATTTTCACTCCAATCCCAAAGAAAGGCAATGCCAAAAAATGCTCAAACTACCGCACAATTGCACTCATCTCACACACTAGTAAAGTAATGCTCAAAATTCTCCAAGCCAGGCTTCAGCAATACATGAACTGTGAACTTCCAGATGTTCGAGCTGGTTTTAGAAAAGGCAGAGGAACCAGAGATCAAATTGCCAACGTCTGCTGGATCATGGAAAAAGCAAGAGAGTTCCAGAAAAACATCTATTTCTGCTTTATTGACTATGCCAAAGCCTTTGACTGTGTGGATCACAATAAACTGTGGAAAATTCTGAAAGAGATGGGAATACCAGACCACCTGACCTGCCTCTTGAGAAACCTATATGCAGGTCAGGAAGCGAGAGTTAAAACTGGACATAGAACAACAGACTGGTTCCAAATAGGAAAAGGAGTACGTCAAGGCTGTGTATAGTCACTCTGCTTATTTAACTTATATGCAGAGGACATCATGAGGAATGCTGGGCTGGATGAAGCACACGCTGTAATCAAGACTTCTGGGAGAAATATCAGTAACTTCAGATATGCAGATGACACCACCCTTACGCCAGGAAATGAAGAACTAAAGAGCCTCTTGATGAAAGTGAAAGAGGAGAGTGAAAAAGCTGGCTTAAAGCTCAACATTCAGAAAACTAAGATCATGGCATCTGGTCCCATCACTTCATGGCAAATAGATGGGGAAACAAGGGGCTCCAAAATCACTGCAGATGGTGACTGTAGCCGTGAAATTAAAAAACACTTGCTCCTTGGAAGAAAAGCAATGACAAACTTAGACAGCGTATTAAAAAGCAGAGACATTACTTTGTCTACAAAGATCCATATATTCAAAGTTATGGTTTTTCCAGTAGTCTTGTACAGATGTGAGAGCTGGACAATAAAATAGGCTGATTACCAAAGAATTGATGCCCTCAAACTGTGGTGCTGGAGAAGATTCTTGAGAGTCACTTGGACAGCAAGGAGATCAAACTAGTCAATCCTAAAGCAAATCAGTCCTGAGTATTTACTGGAAGGACTGATGCTGAAGCTGAAGCTCCAGTACTTTGGCCCCCTGATGCCAAGGGTGAACTCATTGGAAAACACCCTGATGCTGGGAAAGACAAAAGCAGGAGGAGAAGGGGATGACAGAGGATGAGATGGTTGAATGGCATCAGTGGGACATGAGTTTGAGCAAACTCCAGGATACTATGAAGGAGAGGGGAGCCTGGCGTGCTGCCATCCATGGGGTTCCAAAGAGTTGGATATGTCTGAGTGACTGAACACCACAATATCCCATTGTATATATGTACCACACCTACTTTATCCATTCATCTGTTAGCAGACATTTAGGTTGCTTCCATTTCTTGGTTATTGTAAACAGTACTGCTAGGAACATTGAGGTGTATGTATCTTTTTGAATTAGAGTTTATGAGAGCTGATTGCTAAGCCTAGTGTTGCCATTTATGGTACAATTTTGATTAACTCACTGGAACTCTGGAGGAATTGAAACTATTAGGTCTGTAAAATCCTGGGTACAGTTCTGATTAAAACATTCGTATTCATAAACATAGAGTGAAAATGTCAACTTCATCAAAATTGTGTCAGTGAAATGTCTGGCACAACCTCCCTACTAATAAAAAGAAAAGCAATTACTTGGCTAGTGCATGTTTTTCCTATCACAGTAGCAAACACATGAAAGAGAGATAAGGTCTGGTATTGGTGAGGGTGTAGAAAAATGTCAAGGCTCACAAACCATGATGGGAGCATAAAAAGGGCTTCAAACTTTTTGGAAAGTGGTTTGATACCTTTTTTGGAGTGATATTTAAATGCACATACTACTGAACAAGGGAGTCCTCCTCTGGTGATGGATCCTACAGAAATAATAGCAAAAACACCTTAAGAAGCACAGTCAGTGGTAAGCACTGCAGTGTTGTTTGGTAATCCTAACACATCCAAGCAGCCCAGTCTTAACATGGAGTCACATTCAAAGATGCTCAGTAATCATGGGTGGACCTAGAGATCATCATACTTATGAAGTCAGACAAAAACAAATATTATATGGTATCACTTATAGGCAGAATCTAAATATGATGCAAATGAATCTATATACAGAAACAGACTCACAGACATAGAAAAATTTATGGTTACTAAAGGGAAAGGGGGATGGGGGACAAATTAGGACTATGGGATTAACAGAAGCACACTACTATATATAAAATAGGTAAACAAGGATTTACTGTATAGCACAAGGACTATATCCAGTATCTTGTAACAAACTCTAATGGAAAAGAGTCTAGGAAAAAGAATATAGACACATACCTATGAATACTTGCGTATAACTGAATCACTTTGCTGTGCACCGGAAGCACAATATTACAATATTGTGTTCAATATTGTAAATCAACTGTATTTCAGAAAAAATGTTCAGCAATCAAAATCAAGTGCCAATTCATGAAAAGATGTTCAACATCACTAATTATTAGAGAAATGCAAATCAAAACTACAATGAGATATCATCCACTGTACCGGCCAGAATGGCTATTATCAAAAAATCCATGAACAATAAATGCTGGAGAGGGCGTGGAGAGAAGGGAACCCTCCTACACTGTTGGTGGGAATGTAGGTTAGTGCAGCCACTACGGAGAACAATATGGAAGTTCCTAAAAAAACTAAAAATAGAGCTACCATATGACCCTGCAATCCCACTCCTGGACATATATCCTGAGAAAAACATGATCTGAAAAGATACATGCACCTCACTGTTCATTGCAACACTGTTTACAACAGCCAAGACATGGAAGTAACCTAACCTAAATGTCCATCAACAGAGGAATGGATAAGAAGACTTGGTACTTAGATACAATGGAACATTACTCAGCTGCTAAAAAAAAAAAGAAATAATGCCATCTGCAGCAACATGGATGGACCTGGAGATTGTCATACTGAGTGAAGTAAATCATACAGAGAAGGAGGAATATCATATGACATTTCTTATATGTGGAATCTGAAAAGAAATGATACAAATGAATTTACTTATAAAACAGAAACAGGCTCACGGACTCAGAAAACGAACTTATGGTTGCCAGGGAGAAGAATGGGCGTAAGGGGTAATTAGGAGTTTGGGATGGACATGTACACGCTGCTGTATTTAAAATGGATAACTGACAAGGTCCTACTCGATAGCACATGGAACTCTGCTCGATATTATGCGGCAGCCTGAATGGGAGGGGAGATTGGGGGGACAATGGAGACACGTGTATGTACACCATGTACTTGGCTATACACCAGAAACTATCACAACATTGTTAATCGACTATACCCCAATACAAAATAAAAAGGGTTTTGTAATTAAAAAATAAAAATAATCAAGTGCCAGTAGAAAGAAATTTCAATGCTTTATTTCCCAAAGGGTGTCGAAGGGAAGCCACAGCCACACTCCATCCCCTATTCTCCAGGCCTCTCCCTGGCCAAACCTCCAAAGGCTCGAGGCTTCAACCTTTTCCTCTGGCCTCTTCCTCTCTCTACGTGTACCTGGTTTGGAATAAAAAACCTGGGAAAGTACAGAAATTTGTGTAGAAGGCAAGATAGAGGCAGGGTAAGAGGAGAAGCTGAGCAAAAACAGATTTGAATTTGATTGGGGACGGATTGTTCCTAAGGTTCAGATTGGAGAACATTGGTAACTGCAAAAAGCAATAATTGGAAGCCACAACAAAGTCCACCATTTGTGGGATACAGTTTTAACACTACGTGATTGTATATAATAGATGCAGGCATTAAAAAAAGAGTATGTACTGATCAATGAAATCCGTGATATGTTGAAGAAAAGCAGATTACGTGTGTGTGTATGTATGTGTGTGTCTGTGTGGGTAGAGAGAGAGAGTTTGAGAAAGAAAGCATTTTTAAGAGGTGGGAATCTGGATGTTACTTATTATTTTGTTTTTCACACAAAAAAAATTAAAACAAATAAATGTGAACCTTTAGAGTTGAGAAGTCTCCTTTCCATCAGCAGAAAGGAAACTCCTTGAATATCCCAGGGTGTGATAGTTGGGGCTGGAAGTGTTGCCTTCTGAGCTGGGAATCAGCAGCACAATCATTAAAGCGGCAACAGTCTGGCCACCCAACAGTCCTGCTTCTGCCTCTGTCATTCAGAGCTCGCGGCACTCCCACGAGCATGATGACTGCCTTGGACACTCTGCCAAAAGCCTCCAGCATGCCCTGCAGTGAGAGTTCACAGAACAGAATGTGTGAGCTGGAAGGAATCGTGTCCATTACTTCTCAAAGCAAACTCAGGAAGAGCCTATTTCATAGTGGACCCTGGCGGGACCACACACAGAGACATGGCAGCCGGGCAGGCACAGCCCCTGGCCTCACAGACTTACAATCTAGTGGGAGAGACTGAAAGGCCCACGGATCACTCCAATGCCATAAAACACACCCTGCCTTGGGAAAAGTGCTGGAGGGCGTTGCAGGGGACAACTAACCCAGGGAAGGTCCAGAAGAGGGTGATGCTCGACTGGGCCGGATACTGAAGGCGATGAACAGATTGGCAGCTGCAGCAGCTCAGTGTAGCTGTACAGTCGGGTGCTTGAGGCTGGACAGAGCAGGAAGGTGAGAGTGTCCAGTAGACAGGGACAAAGAGATCGCAAAAGCTGCTCTATAACAGCTGCAGTAGGAGTCTGCCACTCAGTCGTGTCTGACTCCTTGTGACCCTAAGGACCATAGCCTGCCAGGCTCCTCTGTCCATGGGATTCTCCAGCCAAGAATACTGCCTCCTCCAGAGGATCTTCCTGATCCACAGATCGAACCCACGTCTCCTGCCTTGCAGGCAGGTTCTTTACCACTAGCACCACTTGGGAAGTTCATCCCAAAGTCTACAGGGAGCCACTTAAGAGGTTTTTTCCATTGTTGGTTTTGGGTTTTTTAATTGAGGTATAATTGACACGTAACGTATTAGTTTCAGGTGTACAGCATATTTTTATATTTATACATATTATGGAAAGGTCACCAAAATAAGTCTACTTAGCATCCATCACCATACAAAGTTTCAACTTTGTGTGTGTGTGATAAACAACATGTCAGATTTAGTCTCTTAGCAACTTTCACTTATGTAATACAGTATTATTAACTATTGCCATCATGCTGGACACCACACTTCCAAGGATTACTTAGTTTACAACTGGAAGTTTATACCTTTTGACCACCTTCGCCTACTTCACCCACCCCACCATCACCAGTCCCTGCCTCTGGCCACCACCAATCTGTTCTCTGTATCCATAAAGTTTTTCGTTTCTCTTTTTTTGGTTCCCCATATAAGTGAGATCACATGGCTGTTTTCTTTCCAAAGGCAAAACCCATTTTAAGAATTTTAAGCAGGAGACTAACATGATTGAATTTGCTTGGGGAAGGCCATGCTGGCTAAAATTTGCATGCGTATGGTGGTAGACAGAATAATGACCTCCCAAAGATGCTCACCTCCTAATCTCTGGAATTTATGAATATGTTACATTATGTGACCAAAGTGATTTTGCAGGCATGGTTAAATTAATGCTCCTGAGATGAGGAGACTATCCTAGATTAAACAGAGGAGTTCATCTCAATCACAAACATTCTTAAAAGTGAAAGTGTGGGGTGAGGAGCAGAAGAGAGGGGCAGAGGAGCTTTTGCCATGGAGGAATGGTAAGAAAGATGCAACACCACTGGCTGTGAGAGATGGAAGGGGAGACTGTGAGCCAAGGAATGTGGGAAACCCTTAGAAGGTAGAAAAAGGAGACTTCTCTGGCAGCCCGGTGGTTAAGAGTCTGTGCTCCCAACGCAGGGAGCACAGGTTTGATCCCTGGTCAGGGAACTAGGGTCTCACATGCCACATGGTGTGGCCAAAATTTAAAAAAAGAGAGAGAGAAAAAAAGGTAAAAAAGGGAAGGAAATAGACTCTCCACTAGAGTCTCCAGAAAGGAAAGCAGCTGTGCTCACCTCTTGGTCTTAGCCCAGTGTTGGACTTCTGACCCACAGAATTTTGACATAACAAACTTCTGTTGTTCTAGGTCACTAACTTTGTGGTAATTTTTTACGACAGCAATAAGAACTAATAGCATCTGCTGTAGCAGATACCTAAACAAGTGGAAGTGACTTTGGAGTTGGACAGTGGGAAGAGGCAGGAAAAACTCTGAGGGATATGAACAAAAAAAACCCCGGATCACCTTGGACAGACTTTAGGAGGAATCTGGATGGACTGCCGGCGAGGACTCAGAAAAAAGCACGGCCAGAAAACAAAACAACCTGAAGAATACCTAAAGCACATGAATATGCTTGTAGCGATGTGGGCGAGGCGCTGCCTGTGAGCGGGCCCGCTCGCTCGGAGGAGATGAGGGACATGTCATTGGAAACTGGAGGAAAGGGTGATGCTCAGGAGCTCCCCGCCCCCCGCCCAAATTAGAACTGCATGCCCTGCAGTTCTGTGGAAAGCAGAATGCAGATATTTGGCTGAGGAGATTTCCAAGCAAAGAGTGGAGGGGTGTGGCCTGGTTTCTTGCTACTGTTGGTAAAATGAGAGGGGAAACAGAAACTGAGGGAAGAACTGACCAACAAGTAAGACCCAGGACTTGATTTGGGGAGTTCTCAGCCTATCTAAATTGCATATGATATTGACATGAAAAGATTCACTGCCAGGAAAGCTCCTGGAGGGGAAAAGCTGAGGATGTGTTCGACAATCTTTTATTAATTTCTCTGAAAGATCAAAAGACTGGAGTATTCAGTCACAGAAGGTTTTTTGGAGAGATGAAGTATGTAACCCACAGTTCCCTCAGGTAGCTCAACAGAAGCCAAAAATAGAAATGAAACTATCTAGGGAATATCTATGGATCCTCTTGTCTAATGCAGTGCATTCTTGGGACATACATGAGAGTCCTACAAAGTTCTTGAGAATTTTACACCAGGAGACACAGTGGAACTTGGGCTGAAAGGGACAGAGAATGAAATAAAAGACTACACAACTCGCAAAATTCTATAGACAAGAAACAGGCTGATAAAACTAGCCTTGAGGGACTTCCCTGGTGGTGCGCTGGATAAGAATCTATCTGCCAATGCAAGGTGCCTGGGTTCAGTCTCTGGTCTGGGAGGATTTCACACGCTGTGGATCAACTAAGGCCATGTGCCACAACCACTGAACCTTGGTGCTGCAGCTACTGAAGCCTGTGCACCTCGAGGCTGTGCTCCACAGAGAGACAACCACAATTAGAAGCCCATGCTCCCCAATGAAGAGTAGTCTCTGCTCATCGCAACTAGAGAAAGCCTACACACAGCAACCAAACATAATAAATAAATAAATATTCAGTTCAGTTCAGTTGCTCAGTCGTGTCCCACTCTGAGACCCCATGGGCTGCAGCGCCAGGCTTCCCTGTCCATCACCGACTCCTGGAGCCTACTCAAATTCATGTCCATCGAGTTGGTGATGCCAAACAGCCATCTCATACTCTGTTGTCCCCTTCTCCTCCCACCTTCAGTCTTTCTCAGAATCAGGATTTTTCGAATGAGTCAGCTCTTTGCATCAGGTGGCCAAAGTATTGGAGTTTCAGCTTCAGCATCAGTCCTTTCAATGAATATTCAAGGCTGATTTCCTTTAGGATGGACTGATTGGATCTCCTTGCAGTCCAAGGGACTCTCAAGAGTCTTCTCCAACACCACAGTTCAAAAGCATCAATTCTTCGGCACTCAGTCTTCTTCATGGTCCAACTCTCACATCCATACATGACCACAGGAAAAACCATAGCCTTGACTAGACGGACCTTAGTCGGCAAAGTAATGTCTCTGCTTTTTAATATGCTGTTTAGGTTGGTCATAACTTTTCTTCCAAGGAGCAAGCGTCTTTTAATTTCATGGCTGCAGTCACCATCTGCAGTGATTTTGAAG